>VXBB01017341.1:12336-35621 GCA_013399915.1 Illadopsis cleaveri
TGGAAATGTGGATGGATGGAAAGAAGGAGACACTGACGGAGGGACGGGCAGATGCATGAACAGCAGGATGGTGGATGAATGAACAGATGGATGAGGGGCTGAATGGCAGGAGCAAGGGATAGAAGGAGGGGTGGATGAATTGAAGAGTGAAGGGTGGAAGGGAAAGTGGTGGTGATGTCCCGACAGATGGATCCACGGATGGACGGACGAGGGGATTCTGGCTGGCTGNCTGTGCACACACTGTGACCGGGGTGGGGGGACCGTGCACACACCGAGCCCGGGTGTCCCTGTGACCGGGGTGTCCCTGTGACCGGGGTGGCGGGACTGTGCACACACTGTGACCGGGGTGGGGGGACCGTGCACACACCGAGCCCGGGGTACCCGGGGCGGGGGCTCCGCCCGCCCCGTGGACGTGGAGGAAGAGCTCCCTTGTATTCCCGGCGTGTCCATGAAGCCCGTGGGTTGGGGCGTTGGTGCGCTGGGCACCGCCGTGCCCGGAGGGGACTGTGTCGTTTGCGGGGGGCTCGCTGTAAATGGGGTAACGGGAGGGGGACAGGAGCCGGTGTCATGCGAAGGTCTCGTGTGACTGGGGGCTTCCTCTTAAACCCACCAGCGGGGTGCCATGAACCGGGGCCATGACCCGGGGTGGGGGTTTCTCTGGCACCCTTGGAAGGGGTCCCCTGGCACCGCGTCTCCCTGTAGCCCGTGCCCGGCCGTGCCCGGCCAGGAGAAGCCGGTGTCACCCCGCGGGTGGGGACAGCCCGGCTGTTGTGACTCATTTCGGGACTCTGTGTTTGTTTTCCTCCGCGTGGCCCCACGGAGCTGCTGCTCGGGGCCAGGTGTGGGGCCCTGCCCGCCCCAGGGGACCACCGTGCCGTGGCGGGGTCCCCGGGAAACCCCGGGGGCTCTCCGGTGCCCGCCCGGAGTTTTGGCAGGGTTGCAGTGACTCAGCCCCGGTCACTGCACCGGGAGCGGGTCCCTGAAGGGACCCAAAGGTCACAAGTCGTCTGTTGCTCCCTCAGCTGGGTCTCCGCAGCCCCAGGGAAGGCTCTGCTTTGGCAACAGGATGTGGTTTGGGAAGTGACAAGCTCAGCAGCGTCACCCCTCCAGCATCGGGGGCTGGACACGCGCCAACCCCGAGCCGTCCCCGGGCTGCCTCCTGCAGCAGCCCGTGCTGATTGTTGTGCCTCCAAGGAGCATCTTTCACCAGGTGATTCTGTGGCCTCCCAGTGTCGCCAGTGTCACCCGGTCCGTGCCTGGCCTCGGGCCACGCTCCCTGCTGCACCCGGAGGATGTTGAGCCGCTTTGGAGGTGTGAGCCTTGAGGGAGGAAAAGGCTCTGCTGATTCAAATCACTAACGAAAGCGGGAGAAAAGAGCTTTCAGCCCTTTGTTTTCATGTTTGTGACAATCTGGCTGCTGTCACCCAGCACTCGTTACTTTGCTAAGGGCTGGTTTCGGAGCCGTGCTGCTCCCGAGGCAGCGAAACTGCTCCGGCAGCTGCTGCTCCTGCTGCTTGCCCTGATGCTGAACAGCTGCAATTTCTTTTCTTTTCCCACTTAGGTCAATTTTCTAAATCTCAGTCCTCTGCAAACTCCAGGGATTATGCAGGATGTCAAGGCTTTAATTTTCCTGGCTATCAGAAAGGTCTGTTGGTTTGGTGTTTGGGGTTTTTTCTCTTGTTCAAAGCACAAACTCGGATGAAGTTGTGAAGTGTTTCCGAAACCTGGTTGCAAAGTGATTTGGAGCTCTGGGTGTTGCTCAGATCAGAGCTCAGACACAGAGAGGTGAGAAGACAAGGAGCCAGAGCCGGGCTGTGGTGGCTGCAGCGGTTCCATCCCTCGGTCACGGTGACCGCTCAGGCCCGGGGGCTCAGGAGATGCTGGGGAGCTCCGCAGGTTTCTGGAGGAAGAACCAGGTGTGCCGCAGCGGGAGCTGGGATGTGAGCACGGCCCGAGGGCGGCTGCAGCCTCTCCGCTGGTCCTGCTGAACTGAGGCGGGGAGAGCTCAGGGCTCTGCCTTCCCTGGCTCCGTGGGGCCACCCCTGCCCTGCTCCCGACAGTTCTGCAGCGGCTCGGGGCAGAGGAAAGGGCATGAGGCGTGCTGGAGGCGCTTCCTCGGAGGGAGAAAGTGGAATCCTGGTGTGCGTGGCTGGGTGAGGGGCAGCCCCACACCTCCGGGCTGTAGGATGGTGCCGCTGGCTGCTCCCTCCTCTCCAGGGTGATCAGAGCATCCAGCTGGGACAGAAACCAAAACGGGCCCCGTCTGCCTTTTTGCTGGAGGTGGAAATGAAGATGTGGGTTTTGCACTGAGAAAGAAGAACTGAGCAGTGGGAAGTGTTGCTGGAGAGGAGCAGTGGCTGCTCCGGCAGGATGAGCTGCCCTGGCAGGGCGAGCTGCCCGTGCTGCAGCAGCCCCAGGGGTGCCAAAATCAGTGCCCTGACTCTGCTGGGGACCAGGGACAGCCCAGCATGGCATGGACACCTTGCCGTGCTGCAGCTCACCCTGGAGTAGTTTCAGCTTCTCTTTTTTTGGTGCCCGCTGAGCCATGCAGGGCTGCCCGATTTCGCTTTATTTTTCTGCAAGTGGAAAATTGTGCCTGAGGGTGTCAGGGGAAGGCGCTCAGGTGAGTGCCCCAGGTGCTTTTGAGCGATGGGAGGCTCCTTTTGTGTCTGAACTCCGCTCCCAGCAGCGCTTTTAACTTCCAGGTGAGATGACGGAGAGGGAGGATGAGGTTTTTATGGAAGCTCTGCCCCCCAACCCCCTGGGCACGGCACTGCTGCCCGGCAGGCCTGTGCTGGAAATGTCCCTGCTCGGAGGAAAACGGGAGCTGTGAATGCAGTCCAGGCTCTGCAGCTCTTTCCCTTCTCTCTCCTTTGCTCCCGCTTCTCTCAGAGGCTCGGGACTCCCCATCCTTGTCCGGTGTGGGGACAGGGTCCCACCCATCCAAAGCCATCACCGGGGGCTCCAGGTGACCTCTGCAACCCCCCAGGGCTGCGTCCACCTGGTGCTGGCTCAGGGTTGTTTGGTGACGGGGGTTTGATATTCCCGAGGGTCCGGAGAGCATCTCCGTGTGCCGCAGCCCGGAGCGGGGACGGGACCTGTCACCAGGGCTCCCTGCTGGCACCGAGCCCCGTCCGCGGCCTCCTGGGTGGGATCCCGGGGAGCGGCCGCAGCTCCCGAGCGCCTTTCCCAGCGCGGAGACCGAACCCCGCCGTTCCCGTCCTTCTGATCCGTCTTTGGCCGCCAATTAGCGCGACGTGAGAACTTGTCTCGCTGCTGACGCGCCCGTGTGACTCCTCAGATGCTTTAATTGCGGTGTTTTGGGCGGCCGGGCGCAATGAAATGGTAATTGTTGTGATTGTGTGGCGGGCGGGAACTGAGAGATGCAGCTCTTTGGCGAAGCCTAATTAGGAAATAGGGACACTGTTGGGAATGGCTCTGCGATGTGATTTCCCTAATGAAAGCCGCTGAATAGGCAGCCTTGTAATGAAGAACAGCCTCGCAAGGGCACTGCCAATTGCTCTTCTCTAGTGTTAATTTTGTATTTCCTCCCCATTGTTTCTAATACCCTCTTGGAAAAGCTTGAAGATAAAATGCTTTATTTCCTTGCGCCTCGTATCCTGTTTGGCAAGCGGCGCTTGGAGCATGTGCATCTGGAATACATGAGAGGCCAGGCAGGAGCTCCTTCAGACTTGCTCAGCTCTGATTTCAAGCTCTGCCACTGGGGGAAAAAAATTTAAAAAATCAACTTCAGTTGGCGGCTGCAC
Source organism: Illadopsis cleaveri (assembly GCA_013399915.1). Classification (NCBI taxonomy): domain Eukaryota; kingdom Metazoa; phylum Chordata; class Aves; order Passeriformes; family Timaliidae; genus Illadopsis; species Illadopsis cleaveri. Next base: position 16,104 of record VXBB01017341.1, read on the forward strand.
AGCGGGAATGCCCGGCCGGGAGGGCAGATGTGCGGCTGGACGGGAGCTGGCTCTGCGCAGCCCGGAGCACAGCGATGCTCCGGGAGCGTGCTGGGGAGTTCGGAGTCCGAGGCTGGGCTGGTTTCACCTCAGCCGTGTTGAACCTGCAGCGGCTGAGAGCTGACCCAGATTCAGTCCCTGGCTCGGTAAAGCCGAGCCTGCAGGCCGGAGCTGCCGGGGCAGCTGTGGCTCAGCGCTCCCACCTGGGCTGCTCCTTCCCGGAACGCGCCGGGTGCCCGGGCAGTGCCTCCCCACCTGTGCTGGCCAGGGAGAAGGAGCGCACGTGTTTGGAGGCAGCAGATGTGAGCGCCGGCCGCTGGCTGAGTGAAACGGGGAGTAGGAAAGCGCTCCCTGGCTGCGAGGGGTGGTGCCGCGGCGCTGTGACAGCTGTCAGTCATAGTTATCAATGACAGTTGTCAGTGACAATTATCAGTGACAATTTTCAGTGACTCTGGGTGCCGCAGGGGCTCTGTTTGTGTTTGTAGGAGAGATGGGGCTGCGCCTTGGCTTCCCCTCAGATGCTTCATTTCATTGCTCCAAATAAATCCCCGCAGTGCCGGGGCTGAGCACAGCTCGGGTGCTCCCGGCCGCTGCTGGTGTTTATTTTGGGGTGGGCTGCAGCAGAAGTGAGCAGAGCTGGCATGAGCAGCCCATGTGAGGGGGGTGCCGGGGGATGCAGGACACGGGGCCCCGTCCCCGGTCACGCCGCTCGCGGCTGCCCGGCGCTGTCTGAGCAGGAAGGGCTCAGCTTCACCCCGATCTTGTGACTGCCCTAAGCAGCTGCCGGGGGAGGGAATTTGCCATGATTGTATCCGGCCTTGGAGGGTTTGTGCGGCCGCTCCGGGGTGTTTTCCCTCGCGTGTTGGCCGTGCAGGGCGGTGTGGATGGGGCACGGCCGCTGTGTGCACGCTTTGGGAAAGGCGCCGTTGCCCTGAGCCTGCAGAAGTGTTTTTCATCCCTCCCACAAAGGCCCATTCTTTGTTGTCTCAAATTAGGATGAAACGCTTCCCCTTTCAGCTGCTTCCCCCATCGCTCTGTGTCTATTTAAACCCTCAGCCCAGAGGCTTCTCGGCAAACAAGCTCCCATCCTTTCAGGTGGCATTTCCCTTTTCTCATTGTTTCTGGCAGCCTGTACATGTGAAACTCCGCCAGTGTTTCTTCATTCTCGCTGTCTTTGTGTTGATAAAGCCCACAAATGGTACACACGAGTCTGCAGCTGCCTGGGGGAGTCACAGCATCTCTCAGGTGTGGAGGCTTTGCAGTGGGAATGAGGGAATTCCAGCCTGGGAGAGATCCCTGCTGCTCCTCATCCAGCTCTGGGATCCTGCCCGAGGCCTCCCTGGATCAATTAGCTGGGTTGCAATCAAGGCCACCAAGGTTAATGTTCCCCGAGGGCTGCTCATTAAGTGGGACTTGTCCCCGGGCTGATCTGGTCTCGATGCCGATGCCGGGGGAGCTGTGCCCTTGGGGAGCTCCAGGGTGTGGAGGAATGGTTGCAAGCCCAGAGCCTGGAAACTCCATGGTCCTGAGCTGCCAGATCCCTGTGGGTGGGTTTAGAAGTGATGGAGGATATTGAGGGTTAGACACCCTCCCACCTGCTCCAGGTGAGGGTTGAACACCCTCCCACCTGCTCCGGCAGGCTCCAACCAGGGCATCAGCGTGAGGGTGATGCTTTAGGATGAAGGGAAGAGCCTTTGGGAACTGGGTATTTAGGGTCAGTTCCAGCTCAGCTCCCGGGAGCAGGGCTGGGATGAAGCACTGCCCCTTTTGGGAGCAAAGCCCCTGTGCCAGGATGATCCAGCCCATCCGGGGAGCACGTGGGGGCTGGAAGTTCATGTGCTGCTCCTGTGACGGCTGCCTGGGGGGATTTGGGAGCTTGCCCTGAGGTCAGGGCTGTGCCAGCCTGGCTGGAGGCTCTTCAGAGCTGGGTTGCTCTTGGTGTCACTTGTGGCTGTGGTGTCACCGTCAGATGCAGTCTTGAGCTGGGGAGAGAGAATGGAGAGTCGTGGATGGGTTCTTCATGTGCAGAAGGGGGCACCTCTTGCCTTGTGTTCTCCATGGATTTTTGGGCTGCCAGGGATGGAGCTCTGGCTGTATGAGGCCAGCTCAAGGGGCTTGGACCTCCCTGAGTGTGATGGGATTGCCCCAACCTCCCCAGTGCTAGCACCTTCCCTCTGTGCTGCCTGCCCCCCTCACCTCTGCAGGTCTGACACACCTGGGACACGGGGATGGCCTCCAGCCTGCAGCTTCCCAGAGCTGAATACGGACCTTGGGAAGGTTTCAGGCTCTGGGCTCATTGTTGTCCCTCCCAGGCAAGTGTGGATGCTGCCGTGGCAGTTCGAGGCTGCTCAGGGGATGGAGCCTGCTGGGCTTGGCCACTGCAGGACGGGTGTCCCCCTCTCCTTGGGCTGTCCCCCCATTTGGGGACTTCCTTTCTTCCCCTCGCTGTGATAGGGATGCTGTGGTCGTGTGAGCTCACACCCTCCTGTCAGATCTGTGAATTCCAGCCCCACTTGCCCTTGGCCTGAGGGCGATGGGGACCGGCTGAAAACTTCCCTACCATCATCTGTCCTTTGTGCTGCTGCAGCCAGCGGTGCTGGGTGTAAACTGAAGGGTTTGGGCAACCAAGCCAGGGACTGAAAAGGCTCCTGGGTTCCCAGCAGGGCCTCCACAATGGCAGGAAGCAACTTCTAAAGCTTCCTTTGGATACACAGGGCCTTGGGGGAAAGATTTACTTGCTTGTTTATGCTGGAAGTTAATCTGTTTAGTGGGTCTGGCATTAGAGCTCACAAAAAGCCCTCAGAAATGGTCACGCTGCTTGTTTGTAGGGCTTTGTCTCTCACTTACTTTGTTTCACAGCTGGAGGAGTTAAGCAGAGACAGAGCCAATTGAAATCTCACGTGTAAACTTGTTTTTCCAAATAACCAGAAGGAATTAGGACCAGCTCTCCCCTCCTGCATCACCAGGGAGGTGCAAGGGGAAGGCAGCGGGGCAGGGATTGGGGTCCCCGCTGGGAGGGACCCTTGTGCCACCTGGCTGGGATGGTCCCTGGCCCCGTTCAGGCTGGGAGATGTTTTTTCAATGGAAAAACCCAACAGACCCAACCCTATGAACCAGGAGAGCAGAGTAAGGAGCCACAGGAAATCTGTGGGGTGCAGAAGTGTTGGGAAGGGTTTGGAGAGGGACAGGAAGGTGCTGGGTCAGTGGGACACAGAGTGGGTGATGAGCAGCTTTCCTGGTATCGCAGTGTTGGTGTTTCCCTTGTGTTTGGTGCTGCCCTGAGTGTGACAGTGCCACCCACACGTGACCTGGCACAGTGGAGAGGGATTTTCCCCAGGGACCATGGCCAGAGAAGGGCCTTGGACAGGGCTGTAGGACATGTGGGACACGGGGCTGTGCCCAGAATGGGAAGTCCTGGGCACCTCCTGATGGTAACGCTTCCTTGAAGCATTTTCAGCTGCCAGGAGTTCATGGGAGGAGCTCAGCACCTGCTCCAGGTGGGCATGGACCCCACAGGGGTGTCTCACAGGATTTTGGGGGGGATCTCCTGAGCATGGGCACACCGGGGGTTTTACCACCTTCACCCCAGGTCAGTGGGCACAGACCCCTCCCAGCAGGGATGTCCCCTCGTGTGCTGGCCCTGGGGAGTGTTGGGAGGAACCCCTGGCCACTGCTGTGTCCTTCAGTTCCTTCTCAGCAGGAGCAGCCTGGGCTGCTGCTCTACTTTGGGAAACACCTCTTTTTTCCTCTCTAAATGATGCACTTGCTGAATTTTTTATTTCCTCCCCCCCACCCCCGTCTCTCCTGTGACACAGGAACTCCAGTGCTGAACTTCCACCTTCCCTAGAGAGGAGCCCCGGGGTTTCCATCACACTCTGCTGGTGACACCCAGCTCCTGCCAGGCTGTGACCCCACCACGGCTGCCCCCAGCCTAAATCCTCCTGGGATTTCACCTGGGGCCAGGAATTGCCTGTGATGTTGGGGTGGAACTTCAACCCTCACTGTGGTGACAATGACTGGTAGAGGCTAAAATTAACTCTTGCATCATGTGGCCAGGGGTTTTCAGAATTGCTGCCAGGAACAAGAGCATTTCCTCTCTGAAAACCCAGCTATAAAACTGGGCTGCTCTTACTCACATCAGATCTGTGTCATTTCTGTTGCCCTTGGGGTTTTTGAGGAGGGAAACAGAGGCTGCTCTTACCCTGGCTGAGTTTGGCCAAACTCAGTGAGCCCAGCGAGTGGGGAGGGGTTGGTGGTGTCCTGGGTGGGCTCTCCACCCCCATGGATGTGGAGATTTCAGGCAGGGTTGGAGATGTTGCTGATTGCAGAGTTGCTGTTGCTGATGAGAGCAAGAGATGGGTTTGTCTCTGTGCTCCTGGGCAGAAAGCAAAGTCCAGGCTGCTGGAACCTGCCAGTCTTGGCCTGGTGGGTCTGAGGGTGAGCAAAGTGCTGCCGGAAGGGAGAGAAAAAGAAACAAGGGTAGGGCTGGATCCTCACCCACCCATTTGTCATGTTCAGAAAGTCACTGTGTCAGGGTGTTCTTCACCTGAGAAATTCCCCGAGCTCTGTGGCTGCTGCTCTGCCCCAGGCAGTGGAGAGGAGACTGGAAGGGCTCCTGGGGGTCCCTCCCTGGCCTGGGGACAAGGACCATGGCCCACCTGTCCCCTGAGTCTGCTGCTGCCTGTTCTGCCTTCAAGGACATGGGCACAGCTCAGTCTCTCCCAGCAGCCTTTCTGTGGGAAGTCACTCCCATTTCCCACCCCCTGCAGGCCAGGGCACATTTCCTCCCTACCCTTCAATTTGAACCTTGTCCTTCAGCATCTCTAGGAATGGGACTTTTTGAGTTTTCTTCAAAAACCATCTCCAAAAAGTGATCCCAGCCCCAGGGCTGGCTGTGGATGGCCAGGTGCTCTGTGCTCCCTGAGGAGTTCATTCATGGCTTGGTTTGACAGCTCAATTCAACTGAATCCTTGTCAAGATCAAGACTTTGTTGGCCAGCAATGGCAGTTTCCTTCTTTAGCTGGTGATGAGTGTGGATTTTAATCCCCCTGGGGTTTCTCCCTCTCTGAGCAGCTGCACTTTGGGGAGTTTTTGGAGGGGAACTGGGTTTTCCTGCTGAATCTTCTCCTCTGGTGGGGCTGTCCTGGTCAGCAGTGACGGAACCTCAGCGATTCCTTCTCTGGGGCCACTGCTCTGGGCTGCAGCTCCTTGTGGGACCTGGGAGCAGCCCTGTCCCGGCCTGAACTCCCTGACACTTCCTTGCCAGGAATTTGTACCCAGTGGGAGAGGAGAGGAGAAGCTGGGTAGGTGGGGCCAGGGTATGAACTCCCTCAGGAAAGACCTAAATGGCTCAGGAAGGTGAATCTGCCCATCTGTGTGATCAATCAGCTTAAAACTCTCCCTGATCTTACCAAGCCTTTCACACAGGCAGCTCCAGCCCTCAGATTCAAGTTACCCCAGCTGGAAGGCTGAGGCTGCATTGTCTGTTGAGGAGAATTGATGACCACTGAGACAAAAAGCAGCCAAATTTTCTTTGTGGTTTATCCCAGAAGAGCAAATGTTCACTATCCCTTATATTTTCACCACCCCCTCCACCCTAACCCATCAGGGCTGGACAAGGGCCTTGAGTTTCCTTCTCCACCTGCCTTTAGAGCCCCCAGTGAGTTTTGCTGTCCCTGAGGACTTGCTCCATCTGAGAAAGTCGTTTTTCAGGGGGGATGGAAGCCCTCAGAGGTGGCAGACCTTGTGTGTTGTTCCCTCGGTGACTCCCAACGAGCTGTGAATTCTGGATGTTGTGTTCTCACCTTGTGACTGTTGGGATGCTCTCTGTGCTAATTAATGCCCTGTAATTCCAGCGCTCACAGATATTCCCTCTGAAGATCCCTCCAGGTGCCTCTCTGGTGAGGAGCTACAGAAGGAACTTGTAAATAGTGAATGTGTTAAGGGCTGAGCCGCTTTTAGGTTTGCTGGAGAAAGCTTCTGGTAATGGGGCTTAACCCCCTTGGGGAAGGGAAGCAGGAGATCTTTGCCTTTAAATGGGGATGAAATTTCCATTGTGGCAGCAGAAATCCAGGCTTTGATGGCTGCAAGGAGAGGAGTGATGATTGAGACTGGAAAACAGAGCCCTCATGCTGAGCCAATGGAGCAAACTCTGCTGATGGATGGTGGGAAGAGCCTTTCCTTCACTGTTTGGCAGCAGCTGCTCAGGATGGAGCTGTGCTGTCAGCATTCAGGTGGGCAGATCCAGCTCCATGAACACTCAGGGAGGAGTGGCTCTCGGATCTGCTCCTCCCCAGCACCAGACAGTGCTGCCTGGAGGGGAGCTGGCCCCTCAAACAAGGAGGGAAAGCCTGGCATTGCCTGAGCCCAGCTTACCCACGTGTGCCATCACTTAGGTGAGCTCAGGGTCCTTGCTTGGCCCTGGAGCTGCTTGGCTGTGTCTCCTTGCCCAGCCCTCCGTGGCACATGCCCTGCTGGGCTATTTGGCAGCCTGGCGAGTGCCAGGGCCAGCCTGGCTATTTCTGACCTCATCATTTGTGTGTGGGCTGAATTTCTGTCTTTTCTTACTCACGACTGTTGGGGTTCCTGGAACTGCCTGCCCCAAACCCGGCCCTGCTCAGCCCCAGCCCCATTGCGCAGAGCTGCCCCTCGGATGTGGCAGGAGCCTGAAATCCTCCTCCAGGGTAGGAAAGGGTGCCACAACTTCCCCCTGGCTCCCAGCACTTCTCCTTTCGGCCAGCACACGGGAGGCGGGGTAAGATCTCTGAAATTGCAGAAGGGCGGGTTGCCCTTGGGAACCGTGTCCCTGGGGAGGGGGATCCGCGTGGGGAGGGATTGGGCTCCTGGCCTGGGGCTTCCTCCTCAGCTGCCAAGTGTTGGAGTGTGGGGAGAGCCAGAGGATGGGGGGCTGCAGGCTCTGCAGGGAGTTGTCTTCTATTTTTCCACCCCTGGGAACCACCACGCCGTGTCTTTGCTCACCCACCGGTTGGTTGGGATCTCATGGAATGCTGCTGGTTTCTGTGGGATCATTTCCACTTTGTGATGATTCCCTGGTGCTGCTGGGGAGGGAGAGGCCTTAGCCAGGCCCCAGCTGTTCAATGAACCAAACCATTCAATATTTATTCATAAAAACATACAACAGTTGCAAAAAAAGTATAACCAAACTCAAAGAAAAATTACAGTTAAATAATCTGCTTAGTTAACTAAATCTTACACCATTGTAGAAAAAACTTTTAAAAATAAGCATGTATGTGTTGATTGTCATCACAGTTATCAGAGTATTTATGTCTTATCTGCTTCATTATATCCAACAAAAGTTTAACAAAGCTTTCAAAAGTGTTTTCATAGTTCAAACAAAAAGAGAAGACGATGGAACCCTGGGCACTGAAAATGTTAGACTTTCTGTGCTAACAGACCCCCCAAAAAACACTGAGGCCTTAGAGAAGGGCCATGCTCTTGGCTGTTCCCACTGAGGCTGCCGGAGTTTTGGCTGGAATTTTCTTTGACCTCATTTGATTACCGAGCCCTACGTGCTCAGCACCAGGGCAAAACATCCCAGGGAAAGTAGCTTATGCAAAAACACCCGGGGCCGGTGCATTTCCAGAGACACAAAGGACTTTCCAAGGTCACAGCACAGATTCCGAGCCTGGCAACAACTGCCCAGGGCAGCTGACGGGGGAGAGGAGGAGTTGGACCCACGGGGGAGAGCAGCAGCACCTTGGGACATGCTGTGGATGGAGATGACTAAGGGGGGGTCACCTTGTCCCTGTGGGCTCTGGGGTCCCTCAGCAGCACTTCCCCTCCAGCCTGGGCTCAGGGCTCGGGCTGGGGGCTTTGGGGGAAGGAAGGAGGAGCATCCCCAGCGAGGGGAGCAGCCCGAGCCCCCCAGCTCTGCTGCCCGCTGGAGCGAGGAGTTCTCCAGCTGCTCAGAGAGGAGGGGCTGGAGGGAAAGCCGAGAGGGTGAGGAGAGGAGGTGCCAGCACAGGGAAGTGTCTGTGAGGGCTGGCAGCGGGCAGGGCAGGGTGGAGCCGTCCTGAGGGGCACAGGAGCTGCTGCAGCCCCTCTGGGCTCTCCCCACATCTCCAGGGGGTGGCCCTGACACCTTGGGTGAGTTTCCTTTTCTCTCAGCTTTCCTCAAGCCTTTCTCCTGCCCATGGCACAGAGGAGCAGCAGATCCACGCTTGTGGCCAGAGCTCATCTTCAGATGGGATGGGATGGGATGAAGGATCACAGTCAGCAGCAGTAAGGGGCAAATGTTGGATCCCCTTGATGCAGATTTAACCCAAATCTCTTGGTGCTGCGAGAGCCCCTCAGGGCTGAGTCCTTCCCTGCCAGGTGATGCCTTGTCCTGGGGGTGAGGAGCTCTCCCAGCTTGGGGGGTATCCCAAAGCTCCGTGCTTCAAAGAGTTTGTTGGGTTTTTCCCTCCCCCAGCTCGATCCAGTCTGCGCTGGGCATCAGCGCTTTGAAGCCTTAATTGCAATTATGAATCTTCCTCTGTTCCCAGGTCTCCTCTAATTGGCTTCCTGTGCGAACTTCCAGGGCTGGTGAAAACAGAGCTGCAGTTTTTGTGAGGGAGCTGCTGGCGTGGGGCTCCCGAGCCCAAATAAAGCGGGGCTCAGGCGGGCCCGGTGCTGCTGTGCCCAGATGCTCACAAGGGTGGCATTATAGCAAACCTAAGCTGATTTACATGCTTGCATTTTCCAAGTGCTAATCTAGTGGGATTGGTTTTTTTTCTTTTCCCCCTCCTCTCCTTTTCTTTTCAGCCCCCTCTAATCTCCTGCTCTCCCTGCCAGGTTCCCAGCTCCTTTGGCTGGAATAGGCCCCAGCTAAATCCTTTATCTGTCTGTTTGGCAGCCCTGGGTGCAGCAGTTAGCAAACGAGTGACACTTTTCCTGGCTCATTAATTAGATTTACTGAGCTGAGTGCTTGCTGCAGCAGCAAGAATCTGGACAAGGCAGTTCTGTATTTTGTTTCTTGGAAATTCGGGGTTTAAAAAAACCAAAACCCACCAGTTCCAAGGCAGTTCTGGTCCCAATGGTCAAATCCACATCTCCCCTGCCTGCACTGCTGCTGGGAACACGTGGTTTTCTCGTGTGCAGCTTTATTTCTGCAATTTGCTGCTGCATGGGCAGTTCTGGCTGTTGGTGTGTCATTGTTTTGCTGCTCAGAGTTTGGGGATGGGTGGCTGGGTACTGTGTTGGGTGCCCTGGCAGGATATCTTGGTTAAGGCAAGTGGTTCTTGTGGCTTACAAATAACCTCGGTGAAGCATTGGGATGTTTTTATGTATTATAAAAATGCTTTTATTTTTTTTCTTGGCGTGTTCTACTCCGCCAGCTTTACCTGCCAGGTTTATAAATGGGATTGGAAAGGAGATAGAAGTGAGAAGATGAAAGAAAATTCTTGTTCACCTTTACCTGCCACTTCTGACTGTGCTGAGCAGGAGGGGAAACTGAGGCACAGAGAGGTCTCAATGAACTCCGGGCTTTGGTTGTGGATTTGTGGCTCCCTCTGAGAGCACTGGACAGCACCAGCTTGTGCTGCTTTGCTTTAGGGGCTGAGCAGGCTGAGAGGGTGGCGAGTGTTGGGGCTTTGTCAGGCCCTGGGACACCCTGGGGAGGCTGGGGGAGGGAAAAAACCAACAAACTCTTGGAAACACGGAGCTGTGGCATATCCCCCAGGCTGGAAGAGCTCCTCACCCCCAGAACACCATGGGCAAGTCACTGTTTTCTGTTTTCAATGCCAACAAAGGGCCCTGCACAGGAGGGGCTCAAGCAGAGCCCGGCAGGTGCGCGGGGACAGAGAAGCTCCGGGAGTTTTGTGGGCAGAGCTGAGGGAAGAGAGCAGGAATACCAGAGCAGGAATACCGTGAGGTGTCTGAGAGCTGTGACAGGACAGCAGGGACACCTGTGAGGTGTCCCCGAGCTGTGACCAGGAGCACTTTGCAGTTCACTCACGTGGGATGTGCCCTCCCAGAGCAGCAGCGAGTGTTTATCCAGCACCGCCGGGACAGCGAATTGCCGCTAATTGGCCGCCCCTAATAGCACAGGGGCCAGGCCGGCTAATTAGCCGGGTCCTTACACCTTCCCTGTTAATTTGGAGAGTGCGGGATATCCCCGGAGGGAGCTGGCCTTCCCGGGAGGTGATCCCCGTCAGCTCGCCGAGCCGTTTGATCCCTGCCGGGGGCTGCAGCTGGGAGCACCAGCCTGAACTCTGGCGAAATAACCTCGCAGCGATTTGGGGCTGGCGTTTCGAAGTTAAAAAGCACAGGGATAACGTGAGGTCTCCCCGGAGGTAAGTGAGAAGGGGAATGAGCTGCTGCCAGCCCGGGAACTGGGGATGTGCCCCGAGCCTCCCTCTGTGCGGGCAGTGACCTCACTTGGCTCAATCTGTGCTGTTGCTATTTTTTTAAAAATTAAATGTTTCAAAAAGCCCATCCAGGCACTTCACAAAACCAGTCCCGAGCTCCCAGCCGAATCCAGGTGTGACCTGAGCTATGGCTGCTGCAGGGTAAAATAGAAAAGGTGGGGAAGCTGAGAGGGGCACAGGATAATTCAGGTGACTGGATTTTATAGCAGCTCCGAGGGGGAAATGCTCAGGGTTTAAGGTGCCCTCGGGATCCCAGGATGGGCCAGGCTGGAAGGGATCCCAGTGGCTCATCTCCAGCAGGGCCATTCCAGAGCACCTCTGGAATATCCCCCAGGAGGGGACCCCAGCCCTGTCTGGGCTCTGCCCAGGGCAGGGGGAATTGTTCCCGGCTCTGATCCAGGTGTTTCACCTGCGCTCACACGGGGTTAAAGCCTTGTCCCTGATCCCAGGACAACACCAGGGAGTGGGAGTGAGTGGCAGTGCTGGGGAGCTCTGCAGATACAGCAGCACAGTCAGGATTTCGGATGGCTCAGGGATGCTGCAGGAGGACAAACCAGCACAGGAAGGTGCCTGGGGACAGGTTCCCACCTGGGTGCCATTTCTCCCAGCTGGTCCCAGCCATTGCTGGCCTGCTGGGGGCTTGTGCTTTGCCATGGGAACCTAAACTGGTGTGTGCAGCAAAAGGTCTCCTTTGATCAGGAGTGAGAAGTTTCATTTTTTCTGGCTTGATTTTTTGCTTTTTGAATCACAGTCAAATGAGGTCAAACACTGTTTTGAAATGGTGAGTTGCAAGGTTTCATTCTGACTCATTGAGACTCTCCAGGTCTCTCCTGTGCACCCTCTGGGCAGATCCATTTTTTTGACAACCTCTCCATTTACTGAGGAATTCCCTCACCTCAGAACAATTTCTGGGATTATTTTGTCCTTTCTGCTGAACCTCTTGCAGCCCTGGTTGTGCTTCTCCTGTGATTCAGTTTGCTGCTGTGGTTGCACACCCTTGGGATGACTCAATCCTAAATTTCAGGCCACGCATCTCCGTTATCACCAAGGCTGCTCGTGAGGCCGCCTCCTGTGCTGGCCTGCAGGAGGGAGGCCAAGGTGCCTCTGGCAGCAGGGTCATGATGCTGGCAGCCCCCACGGGCTGGTTTCACCCTGGCAGGGGTGTCAGTCCTGCTCCTGATGCTCCAGAAGTGTCTCTGTGACTTTTTCAGCTCGAGCACGGCACATCCCAGAGCAAAGAGCAGCTGAGGTGGGCAGTGCTGGGACCCTGCCCTCAATATGTGGGATTTTTTCCTTCCTTTCAGTGGGTTTTATCTCCAAATGTCCCAAACAAAGGCAGTTACACTTTGGAGCTGTTGTTGTTGGTTTGCACCTCTCAGGTTGGTTTTTTTGGCGTTCACAGATCCTTCACCTCCCAAGCCCAGCCTTCAGCTCTGGCTGTTAACGCAGGTAACCTTGGGGCTGGGATTTGGGAAATCCCATTGAATAACTCCCCTGTGCAGGCTTGGATGGAGGGCTTTGAGTGGGGCTGACTCGTCTTAGGCTTTTCTGAGCCTCCTGTGGGTTTCCTGCTCTGAGCCCAGGGCCGCTCGAGGCTGTGCCGGGAGGGGCTCAGTGATGAAACCACTGGTGATTAACGAGCTCTGCCCTCTCGGCAGCTCTTCTGCGGCTCCGATGTCACACCAGGCTCACCCCTCCCCTGGCTGTGTGCAGGGCTGGGGGTTTGGGGCTTTTTGGGTGGTGTTGCTGGGGGTGACGCGATGCTGAGCGCTGCCGGAGTCACACGTGTGTGGTTTTGCTGTCCCCTGTCCCCTTCTCGCTCTCCCTGGGTCTCGCTGCCTCTCAGAGCGCCCTGGGTTGGCCCTTCCCTGAGAGGGAAGCACCAGAGAGACCCTGAGGAAGAGAAGTCAATCCTGCCTGGTGTGGGGTGAGGCCATGTCTGGATTTGGGGTTTCGCCTGGCACCCAGGGCACACAGCTCTCCCCATCTCCAGGTTTTAGCTGGGGTTTGATGCCTTGGGTGTGGGTTTGCTGGTTGGACACAGATGATGACCAGAGGCTGCTCCTCTCAGGCAGATGGCAGAGCACTCCCCTTATTCCTGCCTTTCCTAGAGATGGTTTTTCCCTTGCCTGAGTGACAAGCCATCCTTTGGTTGCAGAGTGTTCTGAAGCTCTTTCCTAACCTGGAGACCTTCCCCCTCTGACTGCAGATCTTTCTTTCTACCCCATCCTGGTGCTGTGTGGTCAGTCTGACAGACAGGGCAGAGCAGAACTGATTACACCCCTGCAGTTGTTATGTCTGGCTTCACTTCCCCCCGTGTGACAGGAATCTGTGTCCTGGCCATGGAGTGACCATGGCCATGGCTGTGCCTTCCCACAGAGCCATCTGCTTATGGCAATGGGAATTTTGAGTTAATTCGGGCTTCTTTGGGCATCTCAGGGCTTAGGTCTATGTTGGACTCACCCAGTCCAGCGCAGCCATGAGCTGAGTGATGTTGGGGGTGTTGCCTTTGGTGGGGAGGGGCAGGCAGGGCACAGTGCCCATTGTGGGGGTCCCTCACAGGAGCTGAGCAGCCCCAGGGACAGCCTCCAGAGCTGTGTCACTGTAGCTGGTGGCAGTTTGGATGAATCACAGGTCACTTTTCAGTTCCTGGGGCTGGGCTCATCCCCATTCCTGCGCTGCTGCCAAGGACACCCCTGGCCCCTCTGTGCCCACTGTGGGTGCCCAGCTGGCATAGGGGGAGCAGCAGCCAGCCCGAGGTGTCAAACCTGCTCTGCCCCTGTTGTGTCACGTTCTGTAAGTGCTGTTTGACACTCGGAGCACTCTGAAACTGCTTTGCACGTTGGGTGCTTTCCCTGCCCCGTGGTGGGAGCCTCTCCTGCAGCCTGGTTCTCAGAGGCAGCCAGGGCAGGGAGTGATCTCCGCCTCTGAGGGAGCTCGGCAGTTGTGCCTCTTTGAGAGCTCTCCAGTTCTCACATTTTTGGTGTCAATGAGGCGTTGCAGTTGAGAAAGGCTGCCTGGGTAGGGCTTGGTTGTGTTCTTTCTCTCAAGGGAGATGCCAGGTACCTCTCCTCTTCCCAAAACACCATGTCCCACTAGTAACTCTGGATTTTGCTTCCTCCTGTGAGCAATGGGATGTCCTGTGTCATTCTTGCCCCTCAGCACCATTATCCTGGAGGCACAGCACTCTTGCTACACCAGAAGTAGATTTTCTTCTTGTACTAACAGTTTTATCTTCTGCTTTAAGATGAAATCACTGCTGAACCGTGCTTTGGAGGCAATTCTCTGTGTTCCTGCTCTGCTGACTCTTCCCCTGTTGGCTCAGGGAGTGGGGGCTCCCTGGAGTGAGGGTTTGCAGCCCAGTGTCCCTCATGGTCCCTGCTGTGGCTCGTGTCCTTGTCCTCGGTGTCACAGCAGCCTCAGTGGGACAGGAACCTGGCCCTGTAAGGGGTTTGGATGGCACAGCCTCCTCTGCAGGCACCCCGAGAGGATGTTTGTCAAACCAGCTGCCTCCTGGATGGCCTGATACCTGCCTTGGTGTGGTTTGAACATCTTATCACGCTCATCTCCTGCTCTGCCTGAGCACACCGAGGCTGAAGCTTTTCTTGAAAATTGCAGCTTTCTCCCCGCACCGCCCCGTGTTCTACAAAGGCTTCCTCCAGCTGCTCCCTCCCTCCCTCGCTGCGCGTTTCTATCTTGGGCTGCTGTGTGAGGTGGAGGGGAGGCAGTAAAACCTTGCAAGCAAACAGCTGAAACCCAAGGTTTTCTTCTGTAATCTAAGAAGAAACAATTTCACTGGAGGAGCACAGCTCCAACTCTCCTTTCCAGTGAGGATGCATCTCCCAAAGCTCCTGTCCTGCCCCTTCAGAGGATGAACTGGAGGAGGCAGAAAGCTGAGGTGGAGCTCAGAGGGGTCGATGACATGTCTGGGGAGCTTGTGTGAGGATCTTACCTTGTAAAAAAGCTCCGGGTGGCATCCCTTTGCTTTAAACCAAATTAAGTGATTTTTCCTTCTGGGGCAGCATCAGCCCAAGCTCCTGTTTCCTTCAGCCTTGTCAGGCTCCTTGTTCTGGTCCCCCCAGTGCCCAAACCGATCCGGGTGCTGAGCCACGTCCTGGCACCAACCCAGGCGAGGCATCCGTGTCCCTGCACCCGCTGCCACTGTCCCCGAACCTGGGCAGCGCTCAGAGCTGCTCCCGAAGGCCAAGGGTTTTGTTTTTCCTCTCCTGTTTCCTGCCCGGGATGCTCACGGAACAATCGGGGCAGGAAAGGGCGTTGTCCTGCCCCGAGGGTACCCGCGGGCTTTCCCCGGTGCCGCTGGAGCAGCGGCGCTTCCCCGCCGCAGGATTCCCTCCGGAAAGGTCTTGGGCAGGTCCTTCCCTGCCCTGGGCCATGGCAGGGAGGTGCTGCAGGGATCTGCCGCGGGAGGGGAGCTCTCAGCCGCCTCTGCCGGGGTTTGCGCTGCTGCAGGAGCGGATTTTGGAGCCTGTGCTGCCTGCGGAGCCCCCCAGGCTCCAGGGCTTGCTCTGCTGGGGGGTCAGGGGAGTCCTGCAAGGGGAGCGCTGATCCTCTTCACTCCTGAATTTTGGATCTTTGAGCTCTTTTCTCATTTTTTCTCATCTCCTGGGGGCTGTCCTGGGCTGCACCGCTGCGGAAGGAGCTCAGAGAAGTTGCTGAGTGTTGAAGATGGGACTCAATAGGAGAAAAGGGATTTTCCTTGCTGGAGAGGCAGCTCTGTGCCCTGTCCCAGCCGTGCCAGGGCTGCTGATGTCACCTTGGCTGCCGAGGGACCTTCTGCTGCTGGCCGGGGAGCAGGTCCTGAGCAGCAGCAAAGCCCTGGAAGGGAAAGGTTCCAGGCCCCCCGTGGGTCCCAGCTGAGTGGAAAGTCCCTGCCAGGAGCTGGGATACCCCAAGGGCTTTCCCTGACCTCCAGTGGCTTCACAGCTCAGCAGGAAAAGACGTTTTTTGTTGGTAATTCTTTTTCATACTGTTCAAAAACTTTTTTTTTTCATTTTTACACACTTTTTGCCTCAAGCAGGACAAGAAAAAAATCTAAAACCAGTGGTCAGAAAGTTCCCACTTCCCACCAAGGAAATAAATGTTTACTAGTTTGGTGTTAATTAACAGAAATATTTAATTTGTCTGTTCACCTTTGTGACCCACAGGGATAAATGAAGCTTCTTAATTAAGCAATCTTGGGTGGAAATTCCCCAAGGATCTGGCACCCATGCAAGGACAATTTCCCAAATAATCTCGGGATACTTCCCAAGCTGAGCTTTGGTGTGCTGGGCCTTTTCTCACTCACTTTAATCAGTGCTCTTTTAGAAAATCGTTGGTTAGAAAATGATTTAAATTTTTTGATTTTAAATTTTTTTAATATTTTAAATTATTATAAATTTCCCTTTTGGACACTCACACCTTCAGAGGGTTTGGGTTCAGCCTTGTCCTGAGCCCTGACACTGGGAGATTTTTGGCATTTGTTGAAAATGGGGCAAAACCTTGATGCAGATGTGTTCCTCTGAGGAATTGGGGCTCTTAAAACCAGATGTTGTCCCTGCAGTGTGGAGAGGGCTGTGCCATCACTGGGGGGCTCAACACCCTCATAAAAAGCAAAGCATTTTCCAAACCCTTGACTCCGCACTTGTTTTTCTTGGTGTTCTCAAGATGCATAACAGGGCTCCTGAAAGTCTGATTACGTTCTCCAGAACTGTCCCCTGCCCCGTCATCGTGCTCAGTGTGGGCGGCAAGGAGGGGACAGCTGAGGGGAAGACACAGCAGAAAAGGATGCAAAGTTTGTGCTGCGGATGAAGCGAGGCCTTTCCCATGGAAAACGCCTCCCTCAGCACTGCCCTGGGAGAGCAGGTCCAGGTTCGTGTGTGGTCCGTGGCACAGAAGGGAAAAAAAACACCCAAAGAGTGCGTTCTGTGCCTTCTGTGGTTGGAAAGGCAATGTCTCCATGCATTTTATGGCAATATCTGGGTGTATTTTATGGCAGTATCTGGGTGTATTTTATGGCAACATCTTCCCAATATCTTGGTGTATTTCATGGCAATATCTGAGTGCATTTTATGGCAATATTTTGGCATTATGGCAAGATCTTGGGTGTATTTTATTTTAAATTCCCTGCCTGTTGTGTGCTGAGACACGAGGGAAGGAGTGCTGGGGTTGGTGTGGGGTGAGGAGCTCATTCCCCTGTGAGGACTGAGCTGTTTCCTGAGCTGGCTGTTGCAAAAGTGTCTGTGCCTCACTCTGGGCTCTTACTCACTGCCTTTGTCCTGCCCCCAGCATGCCCAAGGTGCTGGGCTGCGATTTCCCTGCTCCTCCCCACAGCACTGCAGCATTCCTGGCACCAGGCACAGGGAAAAGTTCTGCTGCAGGGCCCAGAAAGTTCCAGGCTTTGGCAGTGGCACAGAGAGAGGAGCCCGTGAGCCTCTCTGGGCTGGAGGAGAGCGTGGGCACTGGGGCAGGCCAGTGATGCTCAGGGTGTGTTTGCTCCCAGCTCTGGGGAGCTGCTGGTGGGCTCACTCCAGCTCTGGGCAGGGCTGGGGCTGGCTCCCCGTGTTCCCAGGGAGCTCCAGCAGGCAGGCACAGCTTTCCTGAGCCCTTCTGGGGGAGCTGCTGGCAATGAGGTGTGGGTGGAGGTGACCATGGAGCCTCTGCTGAGGTCACAGCGGCTCTGAGGCAGTGATGGGCACAGCCACTGCTGGGTACTGGCACCAAATTCTGGCCAGATGGCCACAGAATGGAGCATTTTAGGATCTCTGTGGGAATGATGCGGGTGTGTGGCACGGGTGAAAGCAAAGGCCACCTTGCAGGTGCTTTTGTAGCATTGGCAGCTTTTATTTCTTCTTACTTGATCGTTTCTGTGCGTTTGTGTTGCTCCTAAACAAGAGGCAAAGCTGTGTGGGGCGGACCCATGCCTTGGGAGAGGGGGACACATGCCCAGGGTCCCTCTGGGCTTCAGGGGAGGAGGGAATGTCCCCCTGGTCACCTCTGATTGCTTATGGAATGTGGAGCAGTGCCCCTGGGAATGGCGTTCCTATTCCTGGTGTCCCACCCCAATGGATATGGATTGGGTGGGATAAAACCTTCCTCCCCAGCACAGGCTCTGCCAGGCAAGGTTCAGGTCACACCCTGGGCCCTGGAGGAGAGGTGGGATGTGACAGGGCTGTCACAATTTCACAACGTCCTGGCGCGCTGGGCTCACGTCCCCTCGGTGTTTTCCCCCATTGCCACAGGGACACTGGACCTTTCCTCACGAGGTGTGGCAGCAAGGGGACAGCTCTGCAGCCTCCCCTGGCCACTTGGGCTGGCTTTGTGACCATTGCCAGCGAGCACCGGAGCCATCAAGGGCAATCCTTTATTAACTCTTCTCCTCCTTTCCTTTCGAATCCAGGAGATGAATTAAAATGCAGCACACCACGTGCACAGAGGACAGGATCCACCACGCGCTGGAAAGGTGCCTCCACGGGCTCAGCAGGGACGCTGTGTCCAGCAGATGGGCTGGTAGGTGACCTGTGACTCGTGGCCTTGTCTCTGTGATCCACCTGCTGGGGTGTCCCTGGGTTGGAGGGAACTGCTGCTGCTGGAGGCCTTTTCCCTCCCAGTGGGCAGTCAGAGGTCACATCCAGCCCGGTCAGCCCTCCTGGACGTTTTGCTGGAACAGGGAGATGTCTCCGAGCAGGTCAGGCCAGGTCTGAGCCGTGTCAGGGCTCAGCAGGACAGTGGTGCGTGCTGCCAGCCGTGTCTGAGGGGAAGGCTTTGTTCAGCACCGGGAAAGGCCTTTGTGCAATCAGCCAGCCTTGCCTCGGTGCTCGGGCCCCCAGGGCAGGGCTGGGAGCTGCGCTGCATTGTCACACACGGCTCAGAGATGTTGTTATCATTTAACCCTGGCTCAGATCCCATGGTGGGCGTAAAGAGCTGAGCCTTGTTCAGGGGGCTGTGAAGGGATTGGGGCTGACGTGGTGAGGGCAGAGCAGAAATAATTTCTGAGTGTCATTTTGACCTTTCTGCCTCCCTCGTAGCTGTGTCTGTGAGCTGGGATTAAATCACTGTCAAACCCTCCTCTGGATGGAGGAATCTGGGGGCTGTCAGATTCTGATTCCTTTTGGTCTGTGCAGTCCTTCCAACCCTTCCTGCTTTTCTTTTTCCCTACAAGTTCAACAAAGAGATGCAGGCAGGATCCTACCTGCTGCCCAATCCCAGAGGGATCCCTTTGCCATCCCCTCACAGCCCCTGGGGTGATGCCACTTCCACGCTGTACCATCACCTGGGGTTTGGCTGGGGCAGCTCTGCCCGCGGTTCCCGTCTCCTTTTCCTTGCCCTGGGACCCGCATTGCTGGCTCCTGGAAGCGCCACCTCGTGCCTGGCGCGGTGACAGCGCGTGGCCAGAGGAGCCCCCGGTGCCCAGAGCTCACCTCTGCGGTAATTACCATCAATCAGTCCCCGTGTCACTCACAGCTCCAATCCCAGCCCTCGGCGCTGCTCGCTGCCTTGGGGGAGCCTTTAAACAACGCCTCCGTCCCTTTTGCAGCTCATTAGCCAGGGCTGGGGTGCGCAGGGCCGGGGCTGTGCTGGGGCAGCCATGCTGAGTCTCTGGGGTCCCGTCCCAGCGATGTCCCCCGGCTCCCAGGCCCCTTCCTGTGGCTCTCTGAGCTTTGGCAGAAGGAGCTGACAGTCCTGGGAGGATTTTGGGCGTTTTGCACCTCAAAGATCTCCCTCCCATCCAGGAATATCCGGCCCCTGGGTGGGTGTTGGTGGCTCTGCTGTGCCTCAGCCCCGGGGCTGCTGCTGGGGACCCCCAGCACCCCCCGAGGAGCTGTTTGGTGGCTGTGGTGACAGGAGGGATTCAGGGAAAGCAGAGCTCAGTGCCCACAGCCCAGAGCTGTCCCCTCCTGCCTTTCCAAACCGGAGCAGAGATGTTGTCACATCCTTCCCCAAGCCCCAAATGACAGTTTCAGTATTGCTGTCCTCTGCAGGCTGTTTGTGGCAGGGCTGGCCTCACCAGCCAGTGAATCCTTTCATCTTGCTCTTGGCTGGGCTGGAACCCTCACCTTCCTCATTTTTCACTTCTGTTTCCCAATTTCTTTGCTTTCTCCTTTTTTTTTTTTTT
>VXBB01017341.1:35667-46622 GCA_013399915.1 Illadopsis cleaveri
TTACTTTTTCCATACACCAAAATAACAGACACCATGTCACATCTTTTTGGGCTGAGACTTTGCTGAATTCTGTTCATTTTTAAATCATGTAAAGCTTTATTATTTTTATGTGCTAACTTTCACTCAAGGTTGCTCTGGAGACGGTGAGTAATCATTTCCAACACATTGCACCCCCTGAGTAAGGGATGAGGAGCTGAGGGCTGTGAGGTCAGCAAGGAGGAAATGTGAACGTTTGACCATCCCACATTTACAGTCTGGATGAGCCCATGGCCAGCTCAGGGGTGGAAATAGATCTTTCTGCAGAATTTATTGGATAAACCAAATAAAAATTAATTGTCTGTGACTCAGAAAAATCCCCGTTAGAAAAGTGCTTGGAAGGGAAACCTTTTCCTTGTGGAGGAACCTCTTCAAGGCTGGCCTTGCTTTGTGCTGCAGGAGAGACACCATGGTCAAATTAGAGTGTGAAAAACAAGAAATATGTTTTATTTCTTGCTGCTGAGCAGAAAAAAAGGAGATTTTGGTGAAGGAGAGCCCTGGGTTTGGCTCTGGTGGGGATGCTGTGCTGTGAAGTGAGAGGTGGGAGAGTTCCAGAGGTTCCTGGTGGATGGAATGAGGGGCACCCAGTGCCTGGAGGGTTCCATGGATGGACTGGGGGGCACCTAGGGTCTGGAATGTTCCAGGGGATGGAAAGGAGCTGCTGTGTCTCCCCACAGGATACTGGTGAGGGTGGGAGGTGACTGGGAGCTGGAGGAGCAGTGCTCCATGGCCTGTCCCACCTGGTGCCCAGGGGTTGGCTCTGCTCAGCTCTGGTGAGGAGAAGCTGGAGGTCCTGAACACCCTGACAGGGGAGGGGCAGGAGCTGGTGTGGGGCTCTTGCTTTGTCACTGAGCAATGTCTGAAACACATCCCAGAATATTCCCAGCTGGAAGGGCCCCACCAGGAGCAGGCAGTGCAGGGAATGGGTCCTGCAGGGATTGAACCACAGCCTGGATGTTTTTAGCTGAGGCTCCTCCAGCTCTGGCTACACAGTTAAGGTTCCTGGTTAGTAAATCTGGCCGGTTTTACCCTGTGAGCTGATTTCTCCAGCCTTGTGCTGGGTTTTCCTGTTGAAATCTCTGCCCAGGCTGGGTGGAAGTGCCAGAAGATGCTGGACATCCACACCCACGCTCCAGCTGCAGCCTGGCTTGCTGCATTCCCAGGGGATGCTGTGGCTGCCAGGCTCAGGCTGTGCCTGTCCTGGGGCACCTCCAGCCTCCCTGTGCCAGCTGCTCCTTCTGTGGGGCAGTCCTGGCACAAACCACATCCCTCTGGTGAGGAGATGGTGGCAGCAGGTCTGGGGGAGGAGGAGACGGAGTCTTCTGCTTTCCACCCACCCCTGTGGGAGGCTGTGCCACTCCTGATGACACCAGGAGCCGTGCCCAGCGCCGTGGGCGGCTCGGCAGGGGCCGTTTCTGCTTCTGCATTTCCCACTCGGAGGGGAAATGCCACCCCCAGAGGCCAGGAAGGAGCTGCTCTGGGAGGAGGAGGAGGAAGAGGGCGTCTTGGGGCACTTCTTGGAAAAGAAATGGCAAAGCCTCTTCCTTCCGAGGCCGCCCACGGTGCTGCCGTGCCCGCTCTTGGCACCTTTGGTGCTGATAAGGATCAAAGCCGAGCCCAGGCGCCCTGAGCAGCCCCTGCCCAGCACCTGCTGCTTGCTCAGGGCTTTGCTGTGCTCTGAGGATTTCCTTTGGCTCTGCAGAGGCTTTGCCCTCCCCAAAGGAGGTTTTTCTGTGGGTCACTCTCATGCTGGGTTTAGTCGAGTCACGCTCTCTGGGGTGATGGGTTTAAGCCCAGCTTAGTCCGGCCTCTGCCCCAGCTGGGGACAGGGAGTTGCCGGGGCTGCCTGTGCTGCTGGCAGATAAACCTGACTCATTCTCTGTCTTAAGAAGAAATAACTGGTGCTGGGTTAGTGGAGCAAAGCCAGATGGATGAGGGCGGGGGGATGGCAGCACCTCCTCAGCTGTGCTGCTGCCACTGCCCTGCTGGGGTGTCCTGAGCCTCTGGGGGAAAATTCCTTGGATTTAGGGACTGGCAGGTGCAGCTCTGGTTTGTGCTGTTTGTACAAAGTTCATCTTTATCGGTGATCTTGGCCCCTCCAGAGCCGTGGGCTGTTCTCTCTCTGCTCCTCCTGCCTCCTGGAGATCCTGCTTCCCCCAGCCGGGCCCTCAGAGGTGAAAGGATCCTGCAATGGGTTGGGTTGGGAGGGACCTCAGAGCCCACCCAGTGCCACCCCTGCCATGGCAGGGACACCTCCCACTGTCCCAGGCTGCTCCAAGCCCCAGTGTCCAGCCTGGCCTTGGGCACTGCCAGGGATCCAGGGGCAGCCACAGCTGCTCTGGGAATTCCATCCCAGCCCCTCCCCACCCTCACAGGGAGGATTTTTTTCTCAATATCTCATCAATATCTACCTTCCTTCAGCTTCCCCCTTTTCCTGTCACTCCATGCCATTGTCCCAAGTCCCTCTCCAGCTCTCCCTGTAGCCACTGGAAGGGGCTCTGAGATGAATCCTCCTCCCAGCTGGAGCAGGGTGGGTTTTTCAGCAGCTCCTTGGTGAGGACAGCAAAGCTCCCAGGAGCTCTGACCACTCCTGCTGGGCCAGTTCTGCCTTGGCTCCCTGCCAGGGGCTGGGGCTTTCCCTGGAGGATGCAGCAGTCCGGGACAATACTGATTTATTTGGACAATCTGCTGGAGCCATCCCGTGGCTTTGTGCCATCGTGCTGTCCTGTGGAAGAGACTCAAAGGAAAAGTGGAGTGTCACTGAGTTCCTGAATTGGTGTGGCTGTTCCCTCCCTGACAAGATATCCCAGGATCTTGGTGGATGGCAGCAGAGCAGAGGAAAATTAAGAATTGCATCTGTAGTTACCAGCAAGTGTATCTGAGCTGCTTGGAAACTCTCCAGCGGGATCTTTCTCTGCTGGAAAATGTTGATTCATTGAAAGTAAAAAGCTGTGTGGCAGCAGGGGGGCTTTCCCTGCTGATTCAGCTGCAGGCCTGGCACCAAGCCACAGCAAGTGTCCCACTGAGCAAATGCTTGTCCACGCTGGGGGATGTGTGTGGCTTTGCAGCCTGAGCATTGGTTGTGCTTGTCTTGCCGTTGGCCTTGTCCCCTGGGCCATGGCAGATCTCTGCAGTGGCTAAAATTCACCTTCCTCAGCGCCTGGATGGGGTGTAAAGGTGTTGATGTGGCATTTCTGTGTGTCTGATGGATTTGTAGGCTCTGCAGCTGAACGAACCTTTGAGGGAGAGGCAGGGTAGGTTTGTGCTGAGTGTCCCCTGCCAGCCCCTGGCATTGTCCCCTCCTGGCTCCAGAGTGACAACCAACACCCCTGCATCGGTGTTTGTGTCCTGTGCCTCTTCTAATGAGAGTGACACCCAGCTGGATTTGTATTGTCCTCTCTGATTTTTAGCCCCTTTTTCTGCAGAGAGAAATGCTCTGTTTCTGTTGGGGCTGAGCCCTGCAGAGCCCCGTGAGCTGTGCTCTGGGCCGTGCTGGGTGTGTGCCCTGCATTTACCCTGCAGGAACAATCCGTGCCCAAAGCAGCACCGGGAGCTGCCGGCACAGACCCTGCCCAGGTGTCGGGAGAGGATTGAAATTGAAATTCCGCCGTAATTTTCCCCGCGGGGCTGTGTGCGGTACCGGGCCCTGGGGAGGAGGAGGAGGAAGGGAAGAGGAGCTGCTGCGCTCCTGGGATCCCGGCGAGCTGCGCCTCTCCCCTGGGATGAGAGGAGGAGCCTGGCAGCCTTCAGACATCCCAGCGTTTCCTCCAGGAGCAGCTGCGAGCTGGCCCCGACCGCCCAGGGGAGCCACGGCCTCGGGAAACACCTTGGCCGTTGTCACCGGCCGGCTCCCTGCAGCCTGCAGGGGTTTGGGGAAGGGGCTGGGGGCCAGGGACCCCCTATCCCTCTGCGTGGCAATGCCCCTCTCTCTTTTGGTGGGGTTTTGATGGATTTAATGAAATTTGGAGGGTGATAAGAGATGGATGAGATGGATGGAGTGCTGGGCAGGCTGGTGCTGCCTTGGGGCGT
Source organism: Illadopsis cleaveri (assembly GCA_013399915.1). Classification (NCBI taxonomy): domain Eukaryota; kingdom Metazoa; phylum Chordata; class Aves; order Passeriformes; family Timaliidae; genus Illadopsis; species Illadopsis cleaveri. The sequence continues at coordinate 39,733 of VXBB01017341.1, forward strand.
CTACAGCTGTGAGGAGCTGGGGGTGGTGCAGCCGCAGGGTTCCTGCCTGACAGGGAGCTGGATTTGGCAGGATTTGGGAGTTTAGGGCTGGGATAACAGCCGGGAGGGGGGCGGGGCAGGGCAGGGCAGGGGGCACACTGCTAGGTTTGCTCAGGCAGGAGGAAGGTGGGTCCCAGCCCTGCCGGCTGCATCCTTTGGGCTCTGTGCACACCTGGCAGCTCTGGCAGCTTGGGTACTCACCTGGCACCTGGGCAGAGGCCTCCAGCCCGGCTGGGAGTGTGGGGCTGAGCATGTGCAGGTGCTCAGGGGCCCCGTGGTGTCCCTGAGATAAACACCCATGTTTGGGGTTAGATCTGGCTCCAGGGAGGATGTGGGGTTTGTTCTTCCACCCTGATCTGGTGCCTGTGGCCGACACCTTCCCCTTGACCCCTTCCCATTGTGCATCCCCCTCTGACCTTCCTGAGCAGGGCAGTGAGTGTCCACGGCTCCGTGAGTGTCCACGGCTCCGTGAGTGTCCATGGCTCCATGAGTGTCCATGGCTCCATGAGTGACCTTGTTTCTGTGTCCCCACAGCCGGGCTGTGCCTGAACTGCTGGAGTCTGCAGGAGCTGGTGAGCCGGGACGCCGGTAACTACCTCATCCTGGTGGAGAAGATCCTGGGCAAGACCAAGGAGGTGGGTGGGGGCTGTCAGGGGGAGCTGCAGGCTCTGAGGCCTTGGCAGCTCCGTGGCTTGCTCATGATGGGCTTTGGCAAAGCTGGGTGGGGGAATTTGGGTCATGAGATATTGCTGGGGGTTCGTTGGGGCTGGGTCAGCAGGTGCAGAGCTCTGGTGGCACCAGGGCTGTGTGTCCCACCGGGACCAGCCTGTCCCCATTGTTTGGGCAGCCCTGCGGATCCCCAGGGATGGGGTTTGATCCCCCAAAGCGCTGCTGGGCCCTGTGCAGATCCTCCAGCCTTCCCCAGCCCTTCCCTGGCCGTGTCCATGGAGCTGCTGCTCCAAGGCACAGCAAATGGAAAATTTCCTGTTGTTTTTGGTGGAGATTTCGCTGTGGCTCTGCCGGGTTTCCTGCGGGGCTGGGGACCACGGGCAGGACTTGCAGTGCACAGCAGCCTGGCAGGTGACAGTGGGGTCACAGCCAGGGGACAAAGCAGCAACAGGGACAATCAGATGGACCTGCCACTGTCGCAGCATGTGCCAGGGAAGCTCAAGGCTCACGGTCAGGCAGGGTCAATCCTGGGCTGCAGCCATGAGGGCCTTGGAGGAATCTCTGGATGTGGCAGGAAATGGGGATGTGTGTCCCGACTCCCCAGCGCTGGGATTCATGTGAGGGGGTAAATGCTCCATTTTATGGGAGCTGAGAGCAGTCCAGGTTATTCCTGTTTGCATTTTAAGGGCTGGAACTGCTCTGGGTGCAGAGTGCTTTGGTACAGGAGGGTTTTGGTGAGGGTTTATTGCCCTCTAGGCTGTGCAGGTGTCTCCTTGAGCCCTCAGTGAGCATTCTGCTTGCTATTCCCTGGAATAAAGGCTGGGATTCCACTCCCTGGATTTCTGTCCTGCCCAGTCTCCCGAGCTGCCTGCAGAGCCTTGCCTGCCCACTCTGAGCCACTTCCATGGAATTTCAAGCACCAGGAGCCTCAAAGGGTTGGGCCAGACCTGAGAGAAGGCAGAGCAGGAGGTTGTGCTGCCCTGCCTCTCCCACACTGTGGTTGAGCTTTGGTGGGGGCAGTTTTCCTGTGGAGATGAGGGAATCTCCCGGGTGTGGTGATGGGATGGTGGGGCTGGAGTCTCCCAGCACCTGCAGGAGGATTTTGGGCACTGCTCCTGGCCAGCATCTCATCCCTGTGCCCTCGGGCTGTTCCCACAGGTGCAGGAGAGGTGTGACTACGACCTGGTGACGCCCCTGGCCCTGCTCTTCTACTCGGCTGTGCTCTATGTAAGTGCTGAGGCTGCTGCACCCATCTCAGCCCGGGGCAGGCACCAAAATCAGGCTGGCTTTGGCTGGAACATCCCCCAGTTTTCATCAGTTCACCCCAAAAAGATTCTCTGTGAATCCAGAGGGATCAGGATCAAGCACCCATTGCATAAGCTGAGAGAAAAAGAAAATAGGCTTCAGGGGTTTTGAAGTTATTTTTTTAAGGCTGGGCTAATCAGAAGGGGAGATGGACAATAAAGGGGATTTTTTTTTCTTTGCCCTTTATAGTTGGGCAAAATACATGGGCAATGTGAATGAAAAGGAGCAGAGCCTTCCCAGGAAATACTTTTTTATTATTATTATTATTCACAGCACAATGCATCATTATCCCAAGGAAGTCATTGCTGCCAGATCCTGCACAAGCACAGACTGTGTGGAATTCATCTGTGCAGCTTGTGGGGCTTAAAAAGGAATTTATATTTAGGCTTGGGCACGTGAGCCCAGCTTGGGGAGGTTGGGAAGGAGCGCCTTGGAGCTGTGCCCAGGGGGATCCTGTGGCTCTTCCTTGGGGGGTGATGGGGTGGCACAGGGGGAACCTCTGCCCTGCTGCTCCTCCTGCACTTCCAGCCTAAACCCTGGAGTTCTACACGGCACTCGGGTCTCTGCTCCTCCCGAGCCTCCTGTCCCTGCCCCCGCAGGCTCCTCACTTCCCTCCCGGCTCTGACCTGCTCCTGAAAGCTGCCAGTGTCTACCACGGCTTCCTGACGTGGCCCGTGCCCTACTGTGACACCTTCCGGGAGCTGCTCACCTTCATCAGCAACGAGCTCAAGGCGCCAGGTGAGCGCTGCTGCCCTGGGCCGTGCCGGGGCCAAACCCGGCCCTGCCCTGCTACCAAACCCGGCCCTGGGCCGCGCCGGGGCCACACCCGGCCCTGCCTTGGGGTTTGTCCCTGCTGCTCCTGGCTCATTCCCCCCTTGCCTCCTGAGTCCTGGAAATGCAGTGTCCATCCCAAAGCTCAGCTTTTCCAGGGGTCAGGACCCTGCCCTCCCTGCTCCCTCAGGATGGCACTCCTGGGTGGTCCAGCACAGGGTGGGACTGGGTTCCTGTGGAGGAGCAGGGCAGGGTGGTGGTTCTGGTGGGTCCCTTGTGTGCAGGGAGCACCCCAGGCTGTCCCAACTGTGGATCAGAGGCAATCAGCCACACGGGTCAGCGTTTCCTGGCTGGGTCTCAGTCTGGAGGGTCTTTTCCCCAGCAGAGCACGTCCTGGCTGCTCCCCCCAGCCTGCCCTTTGTGTGGGGGGACAACAGTGGGGCCAGTCATGGGCATCAGGGTGGCTGGAGGCTCTCTGAGCCTGCTCTTCCATGGAGGTTTCCATAGGGCTGAGGGACTCCCTGGATTGTTCTTTCCAGCCCAGACACTCCTTGTGACCCAGCTCTGGGCACATGCATGGGCAGCACCAGTGCTCCTCTTAATTAAGGACTCCTTGTGCATGTCCTGTGGTTCCCAATGGAGCAGCTCTTCCAATTATTTCTCAAAGCCTTTTTTTCCTCCTAATCTCCTGCCTTTTGGGGGCTTTTGAAGAGCTGTTATCACACAGAGCACATTGCAGTCCGTGTTTAATCCTGGGCAGGGTTTGGGAGGCCCGGGAGGGGGATGAGGCTGTGGCTGGGGGTGTTTCCCACCCCCTCAGACTGGGAAGGTGCTTTGGGGAGCCCTGGGGGGTGTGAAATGTAGGGTCTCTGTCAGGGCAGCAATTCCTGTGAGATGGGAACTTGGGGGTGGGATGAAAGGTGCTTCCAAAGGAACAAAACGATGGAAAAATCATAATTTTCCCCCTGTCTGCTGCAGTGGGAGCTCTGGACTGAATGCTTTACCCCCAGCACCAATGGCCATGGCCACCAGGCAGAGTCTGGCTGTGTCCGGCCTCATCTCAGAGCTGCAGAGCCACAGGGACATGGGGACACTTGTGGGGCTCCCCAGCTCCCTGCTGGTCATTTTCTGCTGTGCCCAGCTCAGGGCTGTGGGGGCTGCATCCCGTTCCTGTGCCACCCCCAGTGCCCCAGGCTGTGTCAGGGGGCCCAAAAGCTTTCCCCTCTCACAGCAGAGTGGGTTTCCTCCCTCTGCCAAAGGTGCTGTGGGGGAGGCACTGGGAAATCCCTTTGGGTTTGGGATTCCCTGCTGTTTTGTGATTCTGGTTTTGGGATTCTCTGCTGTTTTGTGATTCTGGTTTTGGGATTCTCTGCTGGCTTTGGGAATCCCTCTCCAGATGCAGTGAGGATGTGTCCCCTGCTGCTCAGCTGCCAGGACCTTCCAGGCTGTTCCCGGCTTGCTTCACAACCCCCCCTGACCTGCTGGGGGTCTGAGGCCAAAGCTTTTTATTGAGACAAGGGCAAAGATTAACAGGGAATGAGCTGCTGTCAATATTTGCCGGGAATGCAGCAGCTTTGATCTGCACCCCAGGGCTGGTGGCTCTGCAGGAGGAGTCAGTGCTGCCTGCTGTGACCTGTGAGGATCAGGGTGGGCTCCCCTGGGTGCTGGGCCCCCGTGGGTGCTGGGCTGGGTGGGATGTGGCTCCCTGCATGGATCAGGGCTGATCTTGCTGGTACCATGAGGATTTCCCAGGCTGTGCCCCTGCCCTGCCGACTGGGGTGACAGAGCTCTGCTGTTGCCACCCAGTCCAAACCCCTTGGATGTCACCTGGTGTCCTGGGGACAGTCCCAAGGGGGCACCCAGGCTGTGGCTGCCCACCCAGCCTCTCTCCTGCTGCATCAGCCAAGGCTCCATCCCTGCAGGAGGGGAGGTGGCAGTGACCTGCTGGCCCTGTGTGACATCCAGGGCCTGGGGGCTAAAGCAAGTGAGAAGCTGGGAAATGTCACCCATGGAATTCCCACCCCGCATGAGCAGTGGGGCAGAAGGGACTGGGGCTGGAGCAGGTCCCCTGTCCCCTCCTGTGGGTGGTTTCTCATCACTTTGGGGTTTTACCCTTCACATCCTGAGTTCCTGGATTGGTCCCACGCCCAGTGGCTGTGCCTTGTCCCCATGAGGACTCCTGGTGCTGCTATTCCTGCTCCAGGCAGGGGCAGAGCCAGCTCAGGGCTGCAGGGCAGAGCAGCCTGCAGGGGTTCTGTGCTCACTGCTCTGCTGTGTCCCCAGGGATCACGTTCCAGAGGCTGGTGAGGACGGAGCAGGGGCTGCCTGTGAAGAACTACCAGAGCTCCACGGTGTAAGTGTGGCCCCGGGCACTGCTGGGGGCTCCCTGTGGCATTCCCACGGGCTGGCACTGCTGCAGCATCTCCCGGGGCAGGGGAGGAGGGCTGGGCTGTGGGAAGGGTGAGGAGAACAGCTGGGGCATTTCCAGAGGCCTGGGACAGGGTCTGTGGGCTCCCCGTGCCAGTGACCCTGCAGGGCTGCAGGTGTGGGGACGGCAGAGTCTCCTCCCCGGGGAGCTGCTGATCTCAGCACATGCTGGGAAATGCTGTGATCCATGATTTTGGGAGCCACCACCCCAAAAGGAGCCAGACATGAGTCCATCCCAGCCCCGGTGCAGCAAGGAGTGAAAGCCCTGCAGCTCTGAGCANGGCTGGCACTGCTGCAGCATCTCCCGGGGCAGGGGAGGAGGGCTGGGCTGTGGGAAGGGTGAGGAGAGCAGTTGGGGCATTTCCAGAGGCCTGGGACAGGGTCTGTGGGCTCCCCGTGCCAGTGACCCTGCAGGGCTGCAGGTGTGGGGACGGCAGAGTCTCCTCCCCGGGGAGCTGCTGATCTCAGCACATGCTGGGAAATGCTGTGATCCATGATTTTGGGAGCCACCACCCCAAAAGGAGCCAGACATGAGTCCATCCCAGCCCCAGTGCAGCAAGGAGTGAAAGCCCTGCAGCTCTGAGCAGTGAGACTTTGCCCCTTAGGGCTGAACCTTTCCCTGCCATCCTCATTTGTAAACAGGGAAATGAGGCTGGGAAAACAGACCTGTGCCATGCCTAAAGCTTCTCCTCAGAGCTGCCTCTTTCAGGAGGGAGGTGTTTTGGGTTCCCTGGTGTCCAGGGAGCCCTGTGTGGGCTCAGTGTCCTGGCCTGACCGTGTCCCTGTCCCCAGGACGGTGCTGCTGCTGAACCGCTCGGAGGTGCAGAGCGAGTTCCTGTCCATCGCCCAGAGGCTGAGCTCCAGCGAGCCCCCCCAGCACTCCACGCTGGTGCTGCTCCTCCAGCACCTCTACCAGGCCAACTTCGGCTCCTGCTGTGACCTGGACAGGCTGCAGCACCTGCTCAAGGTGGGCTGGGGCAGAGCCCACCCCGGACTGCCACGGGAGAGGTGCAGTGCCCTCGGCTGCTGGTTTCCTACCCAAAACAGGGCTGGCTTGGCAAAGGAAAAGAGTCTTGGTAGCGCTTCTTAGAGGAAAAATGCACATTTTTCCCTTCTCAGGTTAGGCCTGAGGTCTGAAGTGTTTTGTGGTGTGTGTGCAGAGGCCTCAGTCCCCTTTTGCCTTGTCACTCCTTTCCTCCCATTGCAAGGCGACCACGACACATAGAGTGACACCATAAAAGTTCAGAAAGCTTCTCTGTTATGGCCACATGCTGTCTTTTATGCAGTTTTTACAAACCTCATGGGCAACCATGATTGGTTAATAGCTTTCTTGTTAATTATTCTGTTGGTTAGTAAAAAGTATTTTACTTGTCTATCAAATCTATCCTGGGATTGTTCACATATTTTCTTTACTGATCTCATGGGACAGATCCCTTGTTATTACAGGTGCACTTATTTGTCACCCTCAGAATAGATTGTTGTGTTAAAGGAACTTCTCATTCTCAAAACAGCTTCATATGGGAACTTAAAGATTGCTTGTTAGCTGCACTAGAAAGAAATGACAGGCCAGGTTTTTGCCCCTTTCCTACACTTGCCCATCCCAAAGTGGTGAGAGGAAGGAACCCCAGATTTGAAAATCAGCAAAAGCATGCGTTTGACCAGAGAAATACTTGGGGGAG
>VXBB01017341.1:99603-111386 GCA_013399915.1 Illadopsis cleaveri
GACCTTGGCATGGGGTGAGAACTTTGGGACAGGTAAGAACGTGGCAACAGCCCCTGTGTGCTCTTTGGATGCTGCTCTGCTGCTTGCTCCCAGCCAGGAAAGCTCAGACCAAGCCTGTGCAGCACTGAGCTCCTGGAGCCTCCTGTCCTGCTGGAGTTCAGGCTGGGTGTCCCCTGTCCCTGCTGCTGCCAGGAGCAGACAAAAACACAGGGCTGAGTTAGAGGATTCTTGGGATGGTGTCCCCACAAAGAGCTCTGACCCTTCCACAGGGGGCTGTCAATCGATTTAATCATGAAGAAAATTGCCTGAAATTCAGCCTGCACTGCTGGCTGCAGTGACTCACGCCAGGCTGGCTGCTGGCTGTCCAAATATTTTGCCCAAACCATCTGGAATGGAAGTCTCTGGCTATCACACTCCTCATTAGTGGGGGCCCCTCCCTGGGCCGGGTGTGATGATCACAGCATCTCCAAATTTCTGTCAAAGCTTTGTCCCTCTCCTTGGTTTGCCAGGCTGAAATGGTGCCAGGCAGGTTCCCTTTGGCTCAGGCACTGGAGGGTTTTCTCTGCGGGGTTTTCTGTATGGCTGTGCTGCTGTGGGAGGGCCGTGGGACCAAAGGGATCCCTGGGCAGTGTGACCACACTTGGGATCATCCCTGTCCATCCCCAAAGGGAGATTTGGATTTTGAGTTTGATCCCAGTTTAATGAACACCCTGCCTTGGGTGTCCCCTGCTCCAGGTGCTCCCTCCCGTGGTTTGTGGGCTTCATCTTCCAGGAGTTTTCTCCTGGCGCTGCCCTCCCTCTGCTTCTGCCCTGAATTCAGCAGCTCCAGGGACACCAAGGTCCTGTCAGAGCTTCTTGTCCAGCACCAGCTGCTTTGGGGAGCAGTTCCCTGGAATTCCTGAGGGATGCAGAGTGTCAGGACCTGACCACAGCAGCTGAAGGCACAGCCAGGGGCTGGCACCCTGCGGCCCTGACTGGGCTGTGCTGTGACCTTCCCACTGTCCCCATGTCACAGGACATTCTTGACGTGGTAAGTGTCCAGCAGAAAGGTGATTTTGGAGCGGTGAGGGCACGGTGGTGCCAGGGGAACCATCCCAGAGCTGAGCCAGGAGCTTTCCTGCTCCTGTGGGCACTGCCCGGGGGCTGGAATTACATCCCAGCCTCCTGCTGCAGGTGGGGGAAAGCAACTCGGCCCTGTCACCTCCTCCCCTCCCAGCTCTGTCACCTCCTCCCCTCCCACCTGTCCTGGGGTGATTTTTTGATGCTTGTATCCCCAATTGTCTGTTATGTTTATGCTGTATGTTAAGTTCTGGATGGGACCCTATTTGGAGGTTCTCCCAAATTTGCTCTAAACCAGGACACCACCCCTGCCACCTCCGCCCCTCCCAGCCCTGTCACCTCCTCCCTTTGTCTCCACAGGCGAGGATTCACCTCTCCCGCTGGGCTGGTTGTGCCGATGACATTCTGGGGCGAGAGGGAGAAGGAGGGATGCTGACAGCTGTTCCAAACCCTGGCACTCCCCCCTGGGAAATCCCTGCCTGAGAACCTGGGCCCGGTGATTGTGCCCGCAGGGATCAGAGACATTCCGGGTTATTCCCCAGCCGGGCAGGCCGGGAGTGACCGTCCCCTCCCCAGCCCCGCCCCCGCAATGCCGGTGTCTCCTTGGGGATGGAGGCTGCGGGAAGCTCCGGGTTGATCTGTCCCTGTGTTCAGTGGCACATGGGGACAGCCACCGGCCTTGTCACCCCCGCCTGGGCACAGAGGGGAGGCGGCAATGCAGCTTTTGGTGACAGCTCTGCTGAGGTACAGCCCCAGGGAGTGGCTCCCCACAGGCACAGCCCAGCTGTGCCGCCTGCCCCTCCAGCTGTGCCGGTACCTGCACATCTGCCAGCATCTGCCGCGGGCCCCTGGGGCCGACCCCAACTGCTCAGCCGGGTGCAGCTGCAGCAAAATACCCCAGGCCAGAGGAGCTTTGGGGTAGCAGAGCCCCAGAACGCTCGGGGTGAGGCAGCTCAGCATCCTGGTCCCCTGGCAACCGCACTCTGCTCCCTTAGCAACCGCCCGGTGATGCTGTAGCAGCCACAGGCCGATCCCTTGGCAACCGCGTCAGGAAACGAGGCAAAGGGAGGGCTGTGCAGAGCCCGGGCAGGAGCTGCTGGAGGCTCATCCAGCCTCACAGCCCGCCCAGCCCAGGGGTTTGTCTGTCCCGATCAAGCACTGGCCCCTGGGGGCATCCCAGGAACAGGGAATGAGGGAGGAGTCACGCCCTGGCATCAGCTGAGCGAGGCCTTCGTGCCTGGGGAGGGGGAGAAAACCTCTGAGAAATCCTCGTGATTTTCCAAGCCAGAAACAGCAGAAAACTCTTCTCCAAACCACTCACATTAATCCAAACCATCGGATTTCCAACAATAAACCTTTCCTGCTGGAAGTCTTGGAAATACATCCCACTCTGGGAATGATTTCCCGAGCAGTGTTACGTGACAGGGAGAGGACAGAGAGTGCAGAGTGTTTGGTCTTGTGCCTTTGGGTTTGTCTCTTCCTGCCCTGTAACCCTCAGCACTGGCCTGGCTCCTGCTTGGATTGCCCAGACCACACACCCTGACATCTCCCAACATCCCTGCCTGGATATTCCTGCTCCTGGAGCAGCTCCATGGCTGTGCCTTCCCCTCTCCCTGCAGAGGGAAAGTCCCAGGGCTGCAGGAAGGCAAAACCTCCGAGAGGAGATGTGTCCTGTGAAGGTTCAAAGGAAGCAGACTGAGCCCCTGAAGCAGTGTTTGGAAGGGTTTGGAGTGTTCTCCCACAGCCTGGCTCTGCTGCAGCCCCGGTCCCCAGCACATCCTGGGAATGTCAGATCAGCTGGGATGTGATGAAGGTGCTGCTGCCTGGCACTGGTGACACGCTCAGTGTCATGTCTGGGAGCCAGACCAGGCTGGGAGCTGGCCTGGAGCAAATCCTCAGCTTTTCCCATAAAACTGGCTGGGAGTCACTGCAGGATCCACACAGCAGCCACGAGGAAATCCATGGGACAGTCTGGAGCAAAGGAGTGGGATCTGTGTGTGCGAGTCACAGAGGGGGGGCAGAGCTGCTGGCCAGAGCCACGGACAGAGGTGGATGGGCTTTCATCCCATCCATCCCTCCAAAACATAAATTACTGCCCCTTTATCCCACATTTCTCCATGAAGCTCCTGCCTCTCACCCGGAGCAGGTGACCCCCTTTGCCTGCCTCAGTTTCCCCAGGCGGGGGCTGGATGTGATCCTCAGCACTGCAGAGGGTGAGGGAGCTGAACGGGGGGCTGGGAGGGATGGGGGCGTGATGGAGGGGGAGCAGCAGCAGGAATTTCATCCCTCTGGCTCTGAGCTCTGTGTGCCCAGGGTCTGCTCCTGGCCATGCAGGAGGAGGGTGCTGGGCAGGCTCAGATCTCTGTGCTGGACATGCTGGAGGCTTCTGTGGCTCTGGAAAAAGAAAGGGACATTCCCATCCTTCTCTCCAGTTTCCAGCTCCCTCCTGCTGCTCGGGGAGGGGGTGACCCCTGGGGCCATGGGGCTTTGTCCCAGCACGGAGCCCGGCGCCGGGAGCAGGGGATGTGCTGCCGCTGCTCCTCCCAAGGCTGCCCTGAGGTCCCTGCTGCTCTCCTGCTGCCTCAGGTGGCTCCATTCCTTTTCCAGAGGACGAGATCGTGTCCATGGCCGACTCCACCAGCACCATCGATGACATCGAGGGGGAGCTGTTCAGGATCGAGCGGATCCGGGAGATCCTGGTGCGCCGGGAGTCGGAGCTGCGCTACATGTGAGTGCCGGTCCCCTGGCAGGGACAGCCCCGGCTCCTCCTGAGCCAGGCACAGCTCAGCCCCAGCCATCAGCCTGCTCAGGCTGCTCCCCACCTCCTATCCATCCCAATAATCAAAGAAGTTTTGGAATGAGATTCTCCAGGCCTTTCTCCAGCCCTAAGCCCCTGTGTGGAAATGGTGCCCACCAGCACCTGGGGGGACACAGGACATTTCCCATGGGTCTGTCAGGAGATTTTATGTACTTGGAGGAAAAGGGCTGGCTAACATCCATAGTTTGGGTTGATTAGGTTTTTAATATCACTGAAGGGCTGTAATTAGCCCAGCCCTCGGATCCCACCCTGCCAGCCCAGCACAGTCTGGGATTTTGGCAAAGGTGACATTTCCTGGGCTGAAGCACTTCCTGTGCTGCCTTTTGTCCCCACTGCTCCCTGCACTGAGGGACCCTCAGCCTGGAAATCCCTGGGCAAATCCGGTGTGAGTGGAAGTTTTGAGTTGCTTCAGAGGCTTGGATTTGGAACCCCTTCGAGGCGCAGTTCCCCCTGAACTCGTTGTTGAAAAGGATTTTTGGACATCATCAGAAGTGCCGTTCTTAAAGGCTTTCCATGGCAACAGTGCCTGATCCTCCCAGGTGCTGTCAAACTCCCGGCTCTGCTGTTTCCTTAACCCTTTGTTTGGTTTCTCCCTTGGGAACCAAAGGGAAATCTCCTGCAGAAACCTCATGGTGGCCTTGGCTGCAGAAACCATCCCGTGGGTGTTGGGGCATGCCAGGATTGCCTGGCTGGGAAGTTTTGGGTGCTGTGGGAACTCGACCTCAGCTCTGCAGGGCCCAGGAGCGAGGCTGGGAAGGCTGAGGAGCATCCCAGGGCACTGCTGCTGGAGAGGGGGATCCCACAGCTGGGCTCCACAGGACAGGCTCAGAGAGCTGGGAAACAGGGGCTGCAAGGCCTTTTCTGATTCCCCGGCGGGGGAAAAGGGGATGTGCAGGGTGGTTGGACTGCAGGGCTGAGGGAGATGGAAAACTCCCGGGATGTGCAGCTGAACAGAGCAGTGACCTCGATAAAAACCAGGGTTTGCTCTTTGCTGGAAATGTCAGACTAAACCGTTCCAGCATTTCTGAGGTGTCTGTGCTCTGGAAAACAACGAGGCACCAAACACTTCTCCTTCACAGGGCAAAAGGAAAGGTCTGGAATTCCTGTGGTGGGTTCAGCTCCACCTTGGTCCCTCAATGCTCCCTGGGGCCAGCCAGGGACACCCGGCTCTGGCTGATGCTGCCACAGGCGTCACCAGCAGGGCTGTCACCAGCAGGGCTGTCAGTCACCAGCAGGGGTAAAGCAATCCAGCAGGAGCCTCCTGGGTGCTTCTCCCTGCAACCCCTCCAAATTTTAATTGAAAAGAATTTATTATTTTTTATTCCCCTATCAGTTTGTCCAGAATTAATTTCCATTTAAATGCAATAATCATTCAGCTCTCAGCTGACTGTTCATTTTCATTTTAATCAGTGTAATCAGTTTAATCCCCAGCCATCTCTGCTGTCCCTGTGGCCCCCTTGGTGCTCTGCACACCCTCTCTGTTACATTTCATGGTTCTATCTTTATTTAATTGTGCGGGAAAGCAGGATATTAAAAGATCATTTTCTATGGCAGCAGTTTCCACTACTTTTTGGATTTTGGGGATTATTTGGGGATTCTTTTTGGGGATTATTTTTTGGGACCAGGAGAAACAGCAGCTCCTGCCTGCTGGATGGACCAGGTTTTGATAAGACTTTGTTATCATGAAGGTAATGAAAATTTCTCTCTGCCAACAAGCAGCGCCCCAACAAAACTCTGGGATGAAGCGGGCTGGCATTTCCCAGGGGAAGGCAGGGAAACCTGGGATCCCCAGCACAGGCACTGGCTGGGTGTTGCTCTGGGGGTTTTGAACCTCTTCTCCCCCAGTTTCCCCCTCAGTGGCTCCGTTTGTGTCTCTGCAGGATGGACGACATCCAGCTCTGTAAGGAGATCAGCCGGCTGAAAACAGAGCTGCAGAAACTGCTGGCCCTGCCAGGTAAGGCTTTGGGCAGCTCCCGGGGGGAGGGGAGATGGGGCAGGCAGGGCCCAGCTGTGTCCCCTCAGTGCTGTGCCCGGGCTGAGCCCAGGGTGGCCCTGGCAGGTGCCACAGTGCCACCGTGCCGGCTGTGCCAGGAACCTTCAGCGCGGAGGCAAAGCACAGGTGCTGCTCAATATTCAGGTGCTGCTCACTTTAATAAACCCGGCTCAGCATCCAGATGGAGGCTCAGCCTGGGAGGGGAACATCCTGCCATAAAACCAGAAGCTCCTTGCAAAACAGACCCAGATCTCACGGGGGTTTTAAATTCCAACAGCTTCCAGTCCATAAACCAAGACTTTCCCTAAGCCATGGCTCAGAGCAGAGATAAACTGATCTTTTCTGCTACTGGGGAAATGAGCCTGGCTTTCCTTCATGCGCTTTGGGCTTTCATTTCTTTTGCCTTTTCAGCACTCCCAGACTCAGCTGAGAGCAGAAATTCTGCTCTTTTTGTCTTTATGAGTTGACTCAGACCAGTCTGTGCTGGAAAAATCCTGCACGTCCCTGTTGTTGTGAGACAGCCACCGCAGCCTCGGGTTTGGATAAAGACGGGAACGCGTCAGTGCTTACTCAGAGCCCAGCCAGGGCTGGAAATGTCCCCAGCCAAGGTGCCTTGAATGATTCACATCGTCACCGTGCTCATGCTGGGCTCTGACATCAGCCGAGGGGAGAAAGGGGCACTGTTTGTACAGTGGGACCTTAACCCTGGCGGGTTCTTCCTCATGATGGCAGGCTGTTAATGAACTGCGAACAGCCGGTGTTAATTAACCCCAAATAGCCGGTGCTCGGGCACAGCCTGATGCTTCCCTTTTGTGTGGCAGCCAAATGAAGCCACTTGAAGCGGCCCAGTCCCAGCAGGCGGGCGGAGGCTGCTCAGACACTGCCCAGGCGTCTCTGCACTAATTCGGAGTGTGGGAGATTCCGGCTCGTTGAGCAACTGGAACCTGGATCCAGCTGCTTCCTTCGGGTTGCCCCCAAGCTCAGAGTTCAGCAGAAGAGAGCAGTCCTGGCCTTGGCTGGGGGGAATGGCCCCTGTGGGTGTCAAACTGTGCTCCCTGTGCTGCAGAGAACCAGAAATCCAACGAGGAGAAGCAGAGGGAAGAGGAGCTGGTGCAGCAGATCCACAAGCTGGTGGAAACGCGGGATTTCCTGGTGGATGATGTGGAGTTTGAGAGGCTCAGGTAGCTGATGTCACCTATTGCTTGTGCTGGGGACAGTACAACCCGTCCTCTGAGCTGTGTCCTGCCTTCCCAGAGCTCCTGGGGGCCTTGCTGCTCCTTTCCCCAGCAGTAACCCAGTCCTTTGTCACAGGGAAAGGGAAGAGGACAAGGAAATGGCCGAGTTCCTGCAGAGCAAACTCTCCAAAAGCTACCTCCAGAGAGCAGGTGAGTGCTGATGGGGTTTACTCCTTGCACTGAACCTCCCTGGCATTTGTCCCCAATCCCAAGCACTCTGCCTCTGAGATTTTGCTGCCTGCACTGGCTCACCTGGAGGAGGGTGGAGAAATGGAACAGGGGATGCTGGTGCTTCAGATCACATCATGGGAACCGCTGGAACGGGAGCAGATGTCAGGAATCCATTTCCCTCCTGGCATTTCCCACCCTATCCTGTGAGAACGGGGCTAGGGAGGGGCTCCCTCAGAGCTGACAGACTTCAGCTGCCCCTTTAACATTGGCTCACACCTCAGGTGGATGCAGGATGGACACCACGTCCTCTGATGACAGCCACCCCCTTCCCTGGGCTCTGTCACCTCTCCAGGGTGGTGGGAGGCATTCCCAGCCCTGGGGACACCCCAGGGCACCCATGGCAATGTCCCCGTGGTGCAGGGGCTGGGGACACCCCAGGGCACCCTGGGCAGTGTCCCCCTAGTGCAGGAGCTCTGGGGGGACAGCAGCAGCGCCAGAGGAGCTGACAGCAGCAGCCCCAGGCTGTGCCCTGGCTCCCAGGCAGTCCCAAATTCCTGTTCTCACAGCTCCTGTCCAAGAGAAGAAGATGACATCGAGGGGACAGCAAACCTCAGCTCCCTACATGACCAAGACAGGCCTGACCCTGCTCAAGGAGTGCTGTGGCTTCACCTGCTCCATCATGTAGGGCCCTGCCAGCCCCTGGCACAGGACACGGCCATGGTAGGGGCACATCTGCTACGGGCAGGAAGGGCTCCCTTGGTGCTGGCCCTTCCTTGGGGCTGGTTGGTTGTTCCTGGAGAGCCCTACAGGGATGAGCCGTGGTTTTGGGAACAGGGATTGCCCAGGACAGTGGCGGGGGCACAGGATAATCCTGTGGCTGTGGAGCCGACCAGGCAGTTCCCATCCTCTGCCAGTGGGTCAGGACATAATTCATCCTGAATTCCGTGGGAATGGCAGAGCCCCAGAGGTGCTGCCTGCCAGTGCAGCCTGCCCTGGGCTCCCCAGCTCACCCCAGGGGGAGGCTGAAGGGACTGACAGAGGTGGGGGTGGGGTCCCCCCTGCAGCAGCTGTGCCTGGCTCTGGCTGCCTCCCTGCCCTGTGCCTGGCTCTGCCCCACAGCACCTGCTGCCAAAGCTGGGCTTTGGAGCTGCAGACAAGGCCCACAAGGCTGAAACAGCTTGGGCAGGGCTTCACCCCAAGGGGATGAGCACAGAGGTGCAGCCCCCGACTGTCCCCATGTGGGACGAGCTCTGTGTGGCAGAAGGGGGCGGTGCCGGAGTCCAGGGGGGTGCTGCCCCTGTGGGAGGATTCATCTCATGCCAGAGGAGATGTCACTGTGGGCAGGGGCAGCAGGAGCTCATCTCAGGGCAGTGGGTGCTCTGGAAAGCAGGCCCCTGGGATCTGTGGCTGTAATTCCTGCTTTCCCACCTCCTGCCTTTGCTCCCCAGGTCTGCAGCCAGAGTCCACTCCCTGCTCTCCTCCGAGAGATCCAACGTCCATCACTGTCCACAATTCCCCTGCAGCAGCAGCACCGAGGGCCCCCAGGCTGGCCGGGCAGCTCTGGGTGCTGGCACAGGGCCTGGTGGCCCCACGTCCCCCATGGCAGCACAGACACCACGTCCCACCTTGGCCTGGGAGCCGTGACAGCAGCAGGGAGCCCGTGGCACAGGATGGAGCATCCCACACCTGGGCTGAGGGATAAAAACCACCTGGAGCTGCTGTTTGGAGAACATCCTGCCCCACCCTGGGAGTGTCTATGGGGTGGTTCCATCCTGGAGCTGATCCTGGCTGGAGCTGATCCCATCCTGGGCCTCTCTGCTCCTCCAGAGACTCTCCAGGGCTGCTTTGCTTGGCCCACAGGGATTTGCTTTGATCCACACACAGCAAAGGCTCCTCCTCTCTGTCCTGCCTTCCCAGGGAGGGACCCAGGCAGTGAGTTTGGTCGGGCTGAGAGGGAGCCACAGGCCAGGAAGAGCCCTGGGTTCCAGACTTGCCCCCTCTGGCCCCAGCCTGGGGAGGAGAATGGGCAGGCTCTGCCTGTGTGTCCCTCCTGTGTCCCTGAGGCTCCTGGAGGAGGCTCAGGCTGCTCCCCTGGGCACAGGGAACTGCTGGAACTGCTGGGAAAGGCACCCAGCCCCCAGGAGTGACACTGGTTCATGTGCATTGATCTCAACCCAAACCAATAAATGTCTGTTGGAAGCCCCAGAGGTGTTTTCCCTGCTGGGACTGCTGGCTCAGCTGTGACACGGCAGGGTGGGTAAAGAGGGACAGAAAGCTGATCCTGAACACCCAGGCTGGGCTCGGCAGCTCCCTGGAGTGCCCAGAGCCGCTCCTGCTGCTGCAGCAGGACCCCCAACCCTGCCACTTCTGCCTCTGACCCACATTTCCCTTCTGGGCCCTCAGGGTCCTCCACCAGCCCCTGGGGACAGCCGTGTCCCCAGCTGTCCTCACAGGGCAGNGAATTGGCTTTTCCCGCATGAAGAAAACGGAGTCTCGGCTGATTTATTACAGCACCCGATGACCCGAGGGGACCGCGGGAGGCGCCGGCCGAGCCGAACCGGGAAAAGGAGGCGGGACCCGGGAGAAGAGATACACAAAGTGCCGGGAAAAGGAGGCGGAGGCGAGCTGGGACCCGAGAGACGGAACACACAAAGTCAGGAACGGCCAGCTCGCAGCCAAACGAAATTCAAGCGGTGAATACACAAGGCAGGGAAAGGCTGCGGCCACAGCCGGGCCCGGGACGGCACAAAATACACAAAGAACCGGGCGGGGAGAGCACGGGGAGAGAAACACAAACACAGACACAAACACAGAAACACACACAGAAACACACACAGAAACACACACAGAAACAGAGAAACAAACACCGAAACACACAGAGAATCAAACACAGAAACAAGCACAGAAAAAACCAGAGAAACGAACACAGAACCAAACACAGAAACAAACACAGNGAAACAAACACAGAAACACACACAGAAACACACACAGAAACACACACAGAAACAGAGAAACAAACACCGAAACACACAGAGAATCAAACACAGAAACAAGCACAGAAAAAACCAGAGAAACGAACACAGAACCAAACACAGAAACAAACACAGAAACAAAGAGAGAAACAAGCACAGAAACAAACAGAACCAAACACACAAACAGAGAACCACGCACAGAAGCAAGCACAGAAGCAAGCAGAGCTCCCGGGAAGGCGCCGCCCGGGGCTGAGGCCGGACCGACAATGGCATTGCGGGCACTGAGCCGGGGCAGACAGCGGCGGCACAACCCGTGTGAGCGCACGGTGAGAACCGGAGATGGGGAGACACGATCCCGAACCGCGGGGAGCGCCGAGAGCCGGGACATGGACGGTGCGCGGGGAGCGGCGGGGGCGGGGTGCAGAACCGCGGGAACAGCCCCGGGCGAGCCGGGGAGCCGCGAGTGACAATCGGGGAGAGCTCCGGCCTTGGGCGGGGAGACAGCGGCCAAAAAGAGCCCTGAAAACTGCGCCGTGCAAGGTCCGCAGCGCGGAGCGGAACTCCGCACACAGACCGCGGGGTGCCGTGCGGAGCGAGAGTTTAAAACAGGGAAATTCAGGAAATCTCAGCTGAAAAAACTTCAGCTGAGCAAGAAGCGGTAATACGTGTGTGGACACTTATATTGCACAAACAGGGGATAAAACAGGATAAAAGGAAATTGTGAACTTTATTGCTATGGTGTAGAAAACAACCTGAGAGCAGATGTACAAAATGGCTTTTCTACAGAAAGGTGGGACGAGTTTGGGCAGATTTTGTGGGCAGCGGTCATTGGGGAAGATGGTAGCGACAAAGTCGTTACCCACATGGTATTTTATTAGAAACTCGTTAAACAAAGTCCAAGCAGCCGTGAAGGGACCGCAGCTGCTGCGGCAACCGCCCCCCGCGGGCTCCAGAGACCTCTCGGTCACTATCTCCTGTGTCTGCAGGGCCCTTTCTGTTCCCTCTACCCACGGACGATGGATAAGTTACATTTTAATTCCGTTTTTCATGTTGAAAAGACTATTAAAGACGCTACATCCACCTGCAAACTGTTCTCGGTCTGAGCCGTGCGAAGGCGCCGCGCGGGGCCCCGAACAAACAGCCCGGAAACGGAACCCTGTGCACGCGCCTCTGCAGAACTGCTCCGGCGGGACACACTGTCGCCAGGGCGCGGGGGGTTCCGGCTCCCGCTCCGCGGGAAGCCGCGGTGGCCGCGGTGTCGGGCGGTGGCCGCGGTGTCGGGCCGTGGCCGCGGGAGCTCCGCCCGGGTGAGTTTTATCCTCCAGAAAACCCCTGAGCCCCGGTCGGTTCGCAGCTCCGTACGGAACGCGCGAGCTCTGCAGACGGCAGGAGCCGGAGCACATTTCCTGCAACACAAGTTCTTCCCGGATCTAAAGGCTCCATTGCCGTTTCCTCCCGGAGCGCACAGCTCCAATGCCGTTCCCTCCCGGAGCGCACAGCTCCATTGCCGTTCCCTCCCGGATCTAAAGGCTCCA
>VXBB01017342.1:1334-28200 GCA_013399915.1 Illadopsis cleaveri
TTTTCTTTTTTTAATGGTAAAAGGGTGAGATGTTGCCCTCAGTTTTCTTGCTTTCGAGTGTCTGAAATCTTGCAGTGCAAATTCTCACACAGCTTCAAGAAAACAATGTATATTTTTAGAAATTATCTATGTGTTTACATATTTGTCTTCTGAGAGGAGAAATATGATTGATGGTGATGTCCACTATCCAGGTCAAAGAGGTGGCGATCTGTGTAGCCAATCTCTTGCCTGTTGTACAAATGTGTATAAATGGAGTCAGATAATTAAAATGGAGGAGCTTTCCCTTGACCTGCTGCTGCCTGCCTCGTTCTTTGTGTGTCCGAAATAGTGACACTAATGGCACTCCTTTGTCACTAGTTTTGTGGAGACAACTTCCTTTCCAACTACTTGTGAAAAACCAGACCTCTATCATGCTTCCCCTGCCACCTGCCTACCAACCACAATCAGGAAATAGCTATCCTAAGAAACAGCTAGAATTCAGAGAATTATTTTTCCCCAGTCCAGAGTCCAGGTGGATGGGGTTGTTCTTCTCCCACAAAACCAAGATTACCCAATATTTCATTATGGAAACATTAAAATGTTCAGACTGTGCAGTTTCCGAACTAAATCTGCTCCTAGTCTTTCCCTTTGCCTTCTTCTAGAGCATATGGGAAAACAAACAGCAGATCAATCCTAAATGCAAACTCTACACCTTGCTATCCAGAAACTACTTCTTTGCTAAAGGAAGAACAGTAACTTCCAGAGATCTGCTTTACCCTCCTAAGAAAGGGGTTCACTGAATTACCTGCTGAAGTCTGTCAAATATATACAGAGACCTTGGATGGTTTTCAGACAGGTAGAGTTAGATGGGGGTAAAGCCTATCAGCTTTCCAAGGGAAGAATTAACAGGGAAATTAAAGATCAGTTCACAAGCATGTCTCCTTTAAGGCACATTGCTAACACAAAAGGGGAGGAGGGCACTTGATGATAGATTGATCCACTGCATTCAATGCCTTTAAATGTTAATCAAGATAATGGAAAGCTGACTTATTAGAAGTCACCCTTATTTACTAATAGCAAGCTTCATTCCAGCAGAGAGGCTGGCAGAGTGGCAGAAAACCCAGCAGAACCTAAAGCAGTCTTGCTCCCTCATAAATCTTGAAAAGCATCTGGCACATGCCCATGGCAACACCAGTGCCCCCAACACTGCACACCCACTGCAGAGCTCTGGTCAGCTCAGTTTCCCATGCAACAGGAACAACTGCAAAGTTGACTTTAAATGTTGTAGAGTGAAGAAGGGTTAGATAACCTCTTACAGAAAAAAAAAGTTGTGCACTTAGTGGAGCTTGGGTGTACAGATATGTTCTCCTTGGCTGGAGAGGGGGCACAGCAGCAACATCTGCCTGGTTACCTAGAATGATACAAAGCTGTCAGAAGTCCTTAAATAAATGCCAGACTCTTCATGTGTCTTCTGAGATAGACTTTTTAAAAGAGACAGGAGAGCTGCCTTTAAAATGGAGACACATGAACAACATATACATTTTACTGTTTTTCAAATAAGCACATAAAAGCTGATACTGATGACCCCAAGAGCAGAAAGCCATGATCCCTAGGTCCTCAAGAATGATGAATGCTGCTTAAAATTCCTAAGCCACTCAATTTTTGATGTATTTTTATACTTTCTGGTCACATTTTCAAGCTTCTCTCTATCTACTAGAGATGCTGAAAACAATTATTTTTATTTATATATACACACACATGTGAAAAAGAAAAGTAAAATTCAGATGATTGCAGGAGCTCAGGCCTTAAGACAGTCATCAACCACTACAAGATTTACAATAAATTTGCAGATTATGCTTGTTTATTATATAACTACATCCAGTCGTTATGAATGCTGTGTCCAGGGTTTGACAGTGTACAAACTTAAGGCAGAAACAAGTACAACACACTACAGAATCTGCACATATGACTTCACTGGACATAAACAAATTGCCCAAACTGGTATTTGACATGGGCATATTTTACATATATAGCACATTCACCCAAAGCTTAATGAGCAACAGATTCATTGTCCCCTTAAGCACACAGCACCCAAAAACCAGTGATTCTGGCAGCCCACAGTCCTTATGCACCATGGTACCTGTCACTAAGAAAAGTATCAATCCACACACACATTTTTCTCTCCTCCAACATTTGATTTTGCGCTTGGCTCTCAGAGGGCAGTGCCAGCATGAAACATCACTATTGCCATCACCAGACATTCTATCCTCCACTGACTCATACGTAAATGACACCTATGGAACCAGGCAGGGAAGAGATGGGGAATAAATGCGGAGGTTTCCTCTCTTTCCAACCAAAATGCTCAAGGGCAGTCCTGTTTCCTTGTGCATGGAGCGCACAGTCCAAGCCGACAGTGCTGCCAGTAAAAGTTACCAGAAAGGTACCTCCAGAAACAAGGTGGGATTTTTATCAGCAGGTACGATGCAGATACAAAAAGCCCCCGTTCAGTGGATTTTAAAGCTAATGAGCTATAAGGCAGCTCCGCAGTACACACAGTCATACCAGCTTTAAGAAGTCACCCTGCTCAATACTCTGTAAAACACAGCTCCCAGTATTAAAAAGTAAGTGTGCATATAAGCTTTCACTCATCTAGGACCTGACCTGCTGCTCCTACACCACTGAAATCAGCTGGAAATGCAATACTTCATGCCTGAGAGCCAAGGAGAAGCCCAAATGGCCAACAGCTTCATCAAGGGGTTGGTACATAAAAAGCAAGAAAATGACAGAGTAGTGAACTGCAGAGCCTCTCACGAGGATCCATTTGTAAGGTGCCATGTGGCATACCCATTATTTAGTCCCGAACATTTTGTAAATTCATAAGATAAATGCTGTGCAGTTGGTTTGGAAACATGTTTTTACACTTTTGTCCTCGTTTAGGGCAAATTTGGGAGAAAACTCCTGAAGAGGGAGTTTCCTTCCTTTAGGAAGCAGACCTAAATGGCCCCCTCCTCCCAGCTGGTCCGGGAAAAGAACTTCCCTGGAGAAAATTGGAAAAAACTATTTATTTAACAAACAAAGTGTCCACAAGCACAAAGAATGAATAATATGAAACAATAAAACCTTCTGTTCTGGAGTGAGATGGCAAATTGAGAAAGTCCTTGCTGTGGGTATAGCTCAACTTGCTCAGTCCCTTATTTGTCCCTCCGGAGGTCCAGGCCCTGATGGGCCGCAGGTGCAAGCTCCCCGGTGCTCCTCTGGGGTTTTTCAGTCCAGAGCAGGTTTAAACAGTCCCAAGGAAAAGGAAAAAGAAGAACAGTCCAGGTAGCTTCTCTGCCTCAGTTAGCTAAACTAACTAAAAGTAAAAAAGATTTCTGTCCCACTGCTGTCCATGCCTCAACCGAACAATCCCATCCCAAAAAAAATGCAGAGGAGCGAACACTGTTTTTCAAAACAAACTATGCACTTCTTCTTTCCCTGCTTCGCTCTCAAAATCAGTCTTTAAGGTACAGAACTCAATATACAGCACACACAGAACAGACGATTGGAAATACAAGCATCATAAAGTCACCCTAGGACAGCTTTTCATCCTATTTCCCCATCCAAGCTTGACTTCAAATCCTATATGACAGAGTTTAGGTTTTATAAAAGAAAAAGAAATCTTCTAGCCATTCTCATAACCATATCTCAAATTGACTGTATTAACTTTGTAGCTGCAACAGCTCCATGATCTACAATTCCAAGCAGTCCAGCCTTCAGTTATCAAAGCACAAATTAACCTAAACAAACCAGCTGGCTGGATGCTCACGTGCTGCATCACAACAACACTTTTCTAATCAGGAGACAAACCAGGCTCCAAGTACATGTTGCGTTGCATTGCATACCCAGTTGATACAGCACTTACCTGTCTCTAAAAAGGTGTATTAAGAATAAAAAAAAAAAAATCTGCTTCCCAATAAAGTAAGATTATTCAAGCATTCACTTGTGCTGTATGTAAAGCCATCCCAAAAACATGCAAATCACCAAACTTGAAAGCATCAGGCTCCTTTTCACCACACATTGCAACAACAAAAAGCACAGTAAATACTCCCTTTGGGGACAAACACCCCAACTTTCACACGGATCATGTGGTAGAGAGGGACAGGCGCTCGCAAGATCTCGGGATGTGACGGAAAGATAGGGCCCCTTCCCCCATTCCCCCCTGTAGTATCTTATCACCCTCTCTGGTATGCGACCCCCCCCTAACTCAGTAATTTTCCATTCCTTTACTAACCCTAGCTAGACCAAACCAGCCCCATGTGACGTAGGGTAGCCCCCTGACTATTTAACCCCACGAAGTAGAGTAATAAACGCCATTTGCCGTCCACCACATTGGTGTCAAACGTGTCTGTGGCCCGAGTGGCCCGAGTGAGGCCGAGTTGCCGTGCTGGCTCTCAGAACCGGGTCGTCACGCCTTCCCTAGAAGGCAACAGGATCATAGTCCTCTTCTTAAAAGGGAGTTTGGATCTACAGTTTTTCCAGTGACAGCATCGCATATCTCTACACTAATATGCTTCCAGAAGCAATTTTAAAGCAAAGAAATAAGTGATTCTTTCTCCTATTACTGCACTGCAGCAAAGGAATATGGCAGCTGTTTAATAGCACATTAACAAAATTGCAGGACTGCTCACAAAAGGAAAAATAATCTTCAAGAGAGGGGGATTTAAGTAGTTAGAATGCAATTACCTAAATTGAAATTTGGTGGTTAATGACCTTGTGCTTAAAAAAAATTGTTACATAGTCCTCAACTATCAGAGCTTCCATTTTAAATCTCATTGACAGTACTTCCATAACAGCGATCAAGAAGCTCTAGCCTAGTAAAAAATTTCACAAGATTAATAGGCATTTAATTAATGTCCCATCTTTTTGCTGAATCTTCATGAAAGGCCAGGGTCTGATTCCCCGCCAGGCATCTGCCACCAGGCCATGCAAATGTATCCTTTCTATGGTGCAGTTAAAAAAGGTGTGATTCCAAGAGCATATCATTACGTGTAAAAAGCCTTCAGGGTGCAGAAACAACCCTTCATTTGAGAAAAGAAGAGAATTATTTATTACATGAGCCTTTCAAAAAGAGGAGCACAAGGGGTTGAAAGGAAAACAGAGGAGGGGCTGAATCCTCACCTCAGTCTCCACTAGTCAGGTAATCTCCATAATCTCCCAACTTCACACAGCTGAGCTGAAACTTCAAGTTTGACACAACCCTTCCAAAAGGTTACCAGCAGCTCCAACATTGCCCTTCACTCCCTGGTGGCACCTGTAGCCCATGTAAGGTCATCAACAGGTGATTGGATGAGGCTTTTTCCTTCTTAGTCTAGTTTCTAATAAGAAAAAGTCCTTTTCTAAGTCAAAGAGCACATTTGTCTGCACATTAGGACAAAAGTAACAGTTAAAAACTAAAATAGCTCAATTTCTTGAATAATAGTTCCAACAACTTAAAGCAAACTCCTTGCAATATCCCAAATTGGAGGTATTATGTGACAGTCGTAGGTAGGGAGACAGAAATCATGAGTCGAGTCCTCCTGATCTTGAGACACAGCCTGTTTCATTGTTCGAAACCTTCTTATATAGGGAGTTCAAAACTCCTGGCCCTAGACACTGGTTGGTCTGAGTCTTAGCCTTGCTCACCTCCTTGATATGTCTGCTTTCTGGACTGGCTATGACTGGCTGAGGTGTCTGCACGAGCTCAATTTACTTTGTCTTAGCTAAAGACTAGATGTGACATGGAGGGATTATTTTGAGTGACTTTTTAGCCAGCAATAAGGACAGGTTCTTATCTTCTTCCACCACAACCTCCTTTCCTCATCCAAAAGCAAGCCTTCATCCCAAACCCACACTGTTACTCTTCTTTCACTTCCCAAATCTAGCCTTTTATCATGACACAAATGTCTTCTGCTTTTCTCTGAGTCCTGTTCTGAGTTCTGCTCTACCACATGCTGGGACAAGATTCCCAGGACAAAATAACTAGCACAGGTACACAGTGATAGAAAAGCAATGCATAATTCAATATAAAGTTTTAAAATTTTATAGAGCAACCAGTAGAAAGGAAAGCAGAATATCTAAATCTCCAATCTCAGCCATAACCTGTGTTTGAGACTGCAACATCTCTTCAGTGGCTTTTGAACTTTAAGAGAAGACCTAAGAGCTCAAACACAAACCTTTACCTACACTTGAAATTAAAACAAATCTTATCCATTTAAGGTCAGCTGCTACTGCTGACACTACTTCAAGTCCTTACTCAGGGTTTGGTGAAGCTCTTCAGGTCTTAAGCTGAAAATACCCTTGGAAATATTTTGCTAGTCTCAGCTGTATGCCCAGACATTCAGATTTAATATAGAAGCCTATACATCAAAACCAGAACATGCATCTGTATAGATAATGCCCACCTAATTAGGAGATAAGAAACTTCCAGGTAGAAAGTGCTGCTAGAAAAATGTTCACATAAAATCTCAGACCAACCTCTCTGATGACTCATATTCTTCTCCATTTCCTGCACACTGTCAATTATCCCACAGTTCAAGGAACAACAGCTCTTCTCTACCTGGTTTTTATACCACATCTGGCTCAGGAGACACAGAGCCCAGCTGGGCAGGCTCCTGGAGATGAGCTGTGTAGGTGGCCATGATTTGCACCAAGGGGCTGCAGGGGCCCTCATTCCTGGCCAGACATTCATTCCTGGCCAAACACCACAAGAAGACACTGGCAGGACAGTAGCATGTACTAAATGGAAAGGCAAGGGGTCACCTAGGTTTTCCTGCAACCAGGGTGCAGAAGGAGTGGTGGTTCACTCACTAAGGGCAAGGTGAACTCTCAGTAAAGCCTGTGTTTTCAGACACATCTACCATGCATGGCAGTCTTAAAAGCTCCTGGGCTAGCAAATCCTACTTTGTCCCAGGTGAAAAGGCAGCTGGGAAGGGGAAGAACAGGCCTTTCTAATGTACCTCTCCTCACACCTCCACTCTCCCCGCTCCCAGTCCGTAGCAATGGGGAACAAAGAGACACGGACCCTCTCATGCATCTGAAGGAGATCACTTTATTGTAGAAATCACACCCTTTTTATACCTTTAATCTCTACCTGACATAACCGAAACCAAATTGAGGCCTAACAGAACTTAACAGAAACAGGGCAGCCATTGGCTGGCTCAGCTGTAGTGCAGTCCATGCGTTCTACCACCCAATCAGCTTCCCGCTCATATGCTGTCCACGCATTCCTCCAGCCAATCACAATCTCACTTCCAACTGTCACTCAAGTGACTCTCTCCTCACTCCTAACCACCTCTCACCCCTCAGCCAACTTTCAACCACCTAGCCTGCAGCTCTGCCTTTCCCATGGGGCCTTCTGGTGAGCATAAGCCTGAAACACTTTTACAATTATAACCCCATATCCTACACCAGTCCCTGTGCCTTGGACTGTCAGCAGCTCTTTCATTATCAATTTCTTTTGATCACACACAGAGCAAAGGTTCTGTTTGAGCGTGAGCAATGAACAAATAAGGTCATGAAATATGTAATAAAAGGTATGCCTTACCTGCAAGGCACCCCAGGAGGACAGGATGAGGGGAGGATGGGGCAGGAGGGAGCCAGAGGTGGGAGGGAAGGAGGGAGGGAGGGAGGGAGGGAGAAGGGGCAGCTCAAAAAGGATATGGGTTGCACACCATTTTGATGCACCAGCTCCGTGGGCTGGTGGTCTGCTTCAAGCAGAAGAAGACAACTGGGGCCAAGTCTGGGTAGGGGACATCAGAATCCAGAGGGCAGGTGACTTCTTCATCCTCACCCAGCTCTAGGGAGGACAGTGGCTGCTCTGGTGGTGTTTGTTGCTCTGAGATCCCCAGATCCACAGGCTCCAGTGGGCAGATGGCAGAAGTGTGAGGGGGCTGTGGGCCTGCGGGCCAGGTGGAGGGAGGCTGGGGGATGTACTCTGCCATGCCAGCCACAAGTGAGAACCCCTGGAGAGGAAGCGAGAAAGAGAAATTAAATCCTACAAGGAATCAGCAGCAAAAGCACAGCACATCTGTGCTCTGCTAGCAGGTCCAGAGCAGGGGAGAGCTGCAGGACTGATGGCTCTGACACATGATAAACCACTTGGTGCTGAAGCAGTTTTAAGCTCTCTTCTGCCAGTCACTCTCTACACCAAGACTCCTCTGGCTACTCCTCTCCATCACCATTTAACCACTCCTGTAGCCCCTGACACACCCTGTCAGAGTCCTGCACCATCTCAGAGGATGGTGTCAGCGCCTGGGCACCATAACAGAGCACAATGTTTTGAATAGTAGGGGCCCATCCTGACACAACAGAGCCATCCTGCCTTTGCAATCCCTAACAGAATCCTGCCAGCTCTAGGTTCAGCTTTGCTGGCCCAGCTCTCCCATCCAAGGGCACTCTGGCTCGGTTACGACATCGTATGGGCTCCATCAGACTGATGCTGACAAATGCATGTCAAACCCAGACATGACAGTCACTCATTCAAACAGCAAACTGTAACACAAGACAGAAGTGGGATTAAACATTAAGCACCTTTAACTCAAGCTTGTTGAGCTCTCCTATGCTGGAGCTGTGGAAACACCATGAACACGAGCTGCAAAAGTTATTTCACTGAACAGAATGGTCAAAGAGCATGGGTGGGCATGAGAAGAGCTGGTCTCAAGCTCGCTGACAGACTGTGCTGGTTTTGGCTAGGAAAGGGTTAATTTTCTTCACAGTAGCTGGAGTAGGGCTGTGTTTTGATTTGTACTGGAAACATTGTTGATAATAGGGATTATTTAATTACTGCTGAGCAGGGGTCACACAACATCAAGGCATTTTCAGTTTCTCACATCACCCCACCAGTGAGTTGGCTGGGGATGCACAAGAAGGGAGAGGGTGTAGTAAAGCATTTCCCACACCCAGCAAGTGTTTTCTATATAGGGAAAAGTTTAAGGCTCACCCCTTAAGGTAAAGAACCCTGAAACTTCCATACCTTGCTGACAGAGATTGGCTCAGTGCCAGCACAGGGGCATGGATTGGGCTCTGAGAGTGTAACTCAAAGCCTCTTAGTGATCTTATTGGCTGTAAGCCAGGTTATCCTTCCTAGAACATTCAGTATTTAAGAAGGAGCACTAAGGAAGTGAAAGGCTTTTTGGAGGTGTCTTAGCAAGGTACAAGAGGTTTTCTCAGGCACCTGTGCGTGGCTTATTATTTGTTTTCTGTAACGTTTGTTATTTTGGTATTTTTACTTATTAAACCTTTTGATTTACAAAACACCTTTGAGGAGCAGTCTCGCTCAAATTAATTACAGCCATTTCTCTGGCAGACAGCTGGTCCCTCAGAGATTGATATATTAGCACATGACTTATTACACTCTGGCCACGTGTTACTCAGTATCAGGAGGGTTTGCAGCCAGGACAGCTGACCCCAACTAATCCAAGAGATATTCCATATCATATGACATCATTCTCAGCACATAAATCTGGGAAAAGAAGGAATAAAGGTGGACAATTTAGAGTGATAGACTTTGTATTCCCAAGTCAATGTTATGTATGATGGAGCCCTGCTTTCCTGGAGATGGCTGAACACCTGCCTGCCCATGAGAAGATGTGAATAAATTCTTTTTTTTTGTTTTACTTGAGTGCACAACTTTTGTGTTACCTATCAAACTGCCTTTATCTCATTTTTTCCCTTTTCTACCTTTTACTCTATTGATTCTCCTCCCATTCCAGCTGGAGGGTAGTGAGCAAGTAGCTGTGTGTGGCTTAGCTGCCAGCCAGGGTTGTACAACAGCCCTTCTGCTCACTGCAGAGCACCAAACTTTTGCTAAAAAAACATTGCATTGCTGTCTGGGTGCTGTCCATTCAACAGCAGAGTGAAAGTGGCTTGTCAAACTGAGGGGAATTAAATAATCTCCAAGGCTTGCCTTTGGAGAGGTGCTACACGGACACCCTTAGGAAAGAGACCTTGGCCAATGACTGCCCATTTTCTTCTCTTCACCCTGTTGGCATGTTCAGCCATCTGGAGTGCCCATGCTGCAAGTACAGATTTAAAAGCCACATAAGAGCCCTCAGATACACCGCAGTACAGAAAGTGATGATGAGCAGCAGGAAAGGATGTGTCTGTCCAGACCTCATCTCCTCACATACTGGCCATAGGTTATCCTCCCTGGCACTTGTCTCAGTTCTCTTCACTTTAGGATCACAAAGCCCATGAGCAGCTCTGTTGACACGGCTCTGCCTTGGCAATGCAGCCTTGACACTTCAGCCCATAACTCTTTTGATGTTCACATTGCTGGATCAATGATCTCCAGTGCTCTCCACACCACTCATCTGTCGGGCTTGCCAACTACTCCACCTTAGGTTGCAGTGATCCATCATTCCCAGATGAGATCCTGAAACCTCTGCCTACCCATCCTGTTTTCTCAGCCTCGTGCTTCCAACACACACTTTTATCCAAAGCTTTGCTTGTTCTTCAAGGCTTGGTATTTGTCAGAATAAAGAGCAGCAAGTGCAGGGGTTTGGAAAGCAGACATAGTGTCCCTTAGGGACGAGCAGAGAGACTCTTCGAATTCATTATCCCAAAGGCCTGCAGCTATTGGAAAGAACAGATACCATGTCTCCTGACTGGCTTTGGATGCTGTTCATAATTTTTTAAGCCCTGTGAAAAAATTGCCAGTGTATTCTTCTCACCATCTATCACTGCTGTTTTCAAAAATGCTTTCAGCATATTTTTGACTCTGGCCACCCATGCAACTACTTGTACCACTTTTCCATTCCCTATTCCTACCAGCTCCCCATTGCCTGCTCTGAGCTGGCTCCCTTGCAGGCTATTAACATGCGGTGGCTGAGTCCGACTTCCCTTCCATTACAGCACAGAGGAGAAAGATTAGCAGAGACAG
The DNA here is from genome assembly GCA_013399915.1 of Illadopsis cleaveri. Taxonomy (NCBI): domain Eukaryota; kingdom Metazoa; phylum Chordata; class Aves; order Passeriformes; family Timaliidae; genus Illadopsis; species Illadopsis cleaveri. Next base: position 12,211 of record VXBB01017342.1, read on the forward strand.
CCAGGAGGAATTACTTATTGTGGTGCTCAGAGCATGCACACTGATGAGGCCATGACAGTTCCAAACTGCAGCATACAAAGCTTCATAATTACTAGTACAACTGAGAAAAGGAATAGGAGAAACAAGCTCATCAGCATTTCCCTGCTTTCCCTTCAGCAGGCATCCAGGGCCTCTTCGCCATCTCACCACTGCTAGGTGCAGCTGGGACTTCGGGATGCTTCTCTGCCCATGTGAAACACACGTGCACAGACTGGGTAGTATGTATATCACAGACAGTTCATCACTCTAATTTGTGCAGTTCAGATTCATTCATTAGGGCTCTGTGGACACAGGGCCAGGTGAATCCCTTTGGAAGTTCTGAAGCTAAATACAGTCCTTGAATGACAGCTGCCTCATTGGAGATATGAGTAATATCTGTCACCTTCCTGAGATTAAATCCTGTTCTGTTTCCCAAGGCTGTGATCACAATGTATTTCCTACATTAAGCAGGATTAATATTATGTGTCAAAAGAGAAAGAGGGGAAAAATCAAGCAGCGGGACACTTCTGAGCTCTTCACACGTTCAGTCCTCCCATTTCAACTTCAAAGAAGAGAAGAGTGTCTTTTCTGCGAGAAATAGGTCCAGGGTTTTCTCCGCTACCATTTCAAACATGGAGGTTGGAATCAGGAATTTCCCCTATTTTGGTCAAGCTGCAACTCATGCAATAGTGCTATTTACTCTGAATTTACAATCAATGGCCTTCCCTTGCTGTAGCATTTCTCTGTAACTTGGTTGTCAGCCTGCTACAGTATTTCAACCCAGGGGAGCCCTGTTTAAATCAAAATGAGGAATGAGTTTGGCAAATGCATTTATCTGCATACACAGAAAAATGTGCATCAATGGAGAGAGTTCCTACCCAGATAAAAGGCAGCTATAGTAAGACTCAACAGAATTCTTAATCTCCATAATTTGTCTTTGGGATGCCTCTCACTTCCCCTTTGTGCAAGTGCAGCTTACTGTGAAAAGAGCAATACAGGAGGACAAGGATACAAGACGATGGTTATGGGATGGCCAGATGCATGTTCCTCTCTCTCAACTTTTTGCTCAGGCAAGCCTAACTGCCGCTGGTGTGGCAGGCCAGACCCATCAGAAAAAATCAATTCCTCCCCAACCTGGACTTATCTGGCCAAATGTCCCTCAAATAAACAAAAATATTCCGCTGCAAAAGTCACATACCAATGGAGGCGTGATGTTACACCAGCTGCACTTCTCTCCCAGGGTAAGGGAAGTTATTTGTGGGCTGGCAGCTCCTCCTGCTTCTCTCCCTGCACAGCCTGTGCCAAACCCTTCTGTGGAGCCAGGTCTTAAGTCTGCACTGTCCGTGCCCAAGGACCATTTAAAAACCACCACCATCCTGAGCTGAGCACCCACTGGTGCTGCATCCGGCACACACACCTGCCCTGGACACGTGTGCTGGCAGGGAACTCATTGCCTTGGCAAGCATAAGAGAAGCTGACAGCCTCTGGCTCAACCCTTCCCCAGAAGCACGTGGTCGTGCCAAACTACTGAAGAGGAAGGGAGAAGGATGCTATAAAACAGCAAGAGAAGTTGTGGACTTGGTGAGAAATGGAAACTGGTTAGGAATAAAAGAAGAAAATATCACAATGCAAGAGAAGTGCTATAGATTAGGAGTGTCTGTCCAAAAAGGCCAATGTCACCTCCTGGCATGCATTGCAGAGGTCTCTGCTCAGACACACTCCCCCTTTAGGGCTACAGCTGGCATCCCAGGGCTGTCAGTGCCATGAACTGCCATGAGTGAGCCAGCCCAAGGTGTCCTGCAGGCACCACACTGCAGCCAAAGCAGCCTCCCAGCTCCTCACTGCCCCCTTGGCAGAGGGGCCAACAGGGGCCATGGGGGAGGGAGGGCTGATAGGACCTTTACAAGGCTTATCCAACCCTTTCTGGACTATTACAGCTTGACAGTGAAAGGGCCTTTTGCAGACAGCCAGGTGAGGGAATATACCGGAGGGAGGTCCTCAGACCACTCTCCCAGTGCTGGAGGGGATCCACCCAGAGTCCAGCAGGATACAACTCCACTCTTATGTGGGACCATCCGCAGAGTTCACCTTCCCCACCATCATCCCTAACCCTGGATCCCTTGCCAGCCCACACTGCCTCATAGCTGTTCCTTCCTGCCTGCACACTGCTCATACAGACAACACTGGGGTCCACATCAAAAATGACAGTGCAGAGTATATTTCCTTTAAGAGCAGCTCAATGTACACATAGCACCTCCCATTCTGAGGGCACACAAGTCCTTTCCAAACCATCCATCACCATCAGTCACCCATTACTCAGATGCAGCAGGAAGCACAGCAGCCACTCTGTCCTGCTAACACCCTTGCAGAAGAGGGACAAAAATTACAGCCTCCAGCTGATGTTGCGAAGGAGAGCAAGATGATCCCATCAGCTGCAGCAGCACCTGAGGCACACATATTTATTTATCGTCTCCAAACATCCATCCAAAAGTTGACAGGTGTCTGGGGGCACGGCTTTTGCAGCCAGCTTCGTACAGACCCAGACTTATTTCAGCAGGTCTCTGACTGTGTGGCATATTTAGGAATGCATGTGGGTGACCCCATTCAGCAGCTGTGTGAGCCTCCCAGGGTGCTCTGCTGAGCATAGTGGTGAGCCCGCATTTGTTTGTTGCTATAACTGGCAAGCATTACCTTTGATGCATGCATCTGGCTGCAAGGATGTGTTAGTCATATAGGTTTCACATTCAGAGTGTTTGTTGTGGTACAATTAATTAGTGGTACCCAGCTCCCTCTGTGTTTGTGTTCATCTGGCACTGGCATGTTTTTCTGCCTGTTTGTGTGAGACAGCATCTGTTTTCATGCATTTGTGTGTGCATGGGGTGGTATGAGTGCCAGTAAGGAACAGTGTCACTTTTCTTAGCACTTAATTTGAAACAGGAGCTTTTACATCTCCATCATCTCAGCACCTCCAAATGCAATGGGACGTAGCAGAAACCCAGCAGCGAGTGTTCCAAATGGTGCCCAAATCCATTGCTCGGAGGTGCTGGTGTTCCCACACACCCCTGAAGCACATCATCCATGGCCTGCACCGGAGCCAAGGTCTCCCAGCTTCCCTGCCCTGGTCAAATGCCGATGACTTGTTGCCTTTCAGCTGCATGCTGATTGATTGCTGTGCCTTCTTTCCAAACATGCTACTATCCTCTACTAGATTTGCTCAAGTGCTTGACAGCCTTCCCGTTTCACCCTGGTCATTTTGCACCTTTCCTCCTGTTCAGGACAGGGAGCAGAAGAAATTCCTGCATCCTGCTGGGCAGGGGAAGGAGCAGTCCAGCCAGCACAGGACAAAATAAACTATCTGTCCTGAAGCCTCAACAATACCCTGTCTTCAACCTGTACTGCAGGGAGCACTCTGCAACTGTAGGAAGAGCAAGCCCTGATCTCCTGGACACTCCCACCCCCGTCAATGTCCAATGTATCACTTTCCTGTGATGTGGCTGGGATAGCCCCATCCGGTCCCTACGTCTGGTCCCTGCCTCTAGTACAGCAAAGCAGGGATCTGCTGACATTTGCTAAGAAGCCTTTCGCCAAGCCAAAGGAGATGTTATGGAGACCAGTAAGAATTTTGCTGGAGAGTTAGAGAAAAAAAAAGTAAACAACTGGAGAAGAAAAGGCATATGGTCAGTTTGAGTGTAGGCAATGCAGAGGAGAAAGACGTTTCCCACTGGAAAATCATTACCTGACCTTAACTATGTGTGTGGAGTGTTTGAGACCCAGAGGTGCATGCTGCTGAAGAACCTGACCTTATCCCAGTGCATCCCAGAGAATATGCATACTTGTTTTCAACAAAACATTTTCATCTTTGGTGTTCCAAATGAACAGGTTCTAAAAATCTCCTTCTGGGAATGACTCCATACTGTACCAGATCCATCTATGTGGAGACTCTGCCCCAGAGTCAGTGTTTTCCTCTCAAACCTGCCCCACTCTCCCCCTGTGCTGCTTTGGTCTGCACAGCTCCCGGTGATTCCTCCTCCTCCTCATGCACACGGACACCGTTCACATGAGAGAATTCCTGTCATGTCCGCTCACTTAAAACTATCACTTAGCCAAGCCACACATCTTTAGCATTTAATCCTTGCTCTTAAATTAATCTTCTTAGCTCCGTGGTCGCTCCATGCGAATCTCACTGAAAGTGGCCTCTCGCCCAGCAGCTCTGTGCCAGTACTGATGTGCCAAGTGCTGCCTTCTCACAGCGCTGGCTCCCCGGCTGGCCACAGGGCCGGGCTGCCAGCCTCATGTCTCTTGCTGGCCCTGTCACGCTGCAAGTCCATGTCTGATGTGCCATCTATAGTCATATCTCAGTCTTGTGGCCTGGGTCGTCCCTTCCTTGCCCCTCACCAGGTCCTCTGACCCCATGTTTCAGATTTTTGATTGCCCGCAAATGCATTGGCTTGCATTTTTCCTAAGATTAATCTCATTAAGTTATTTTCTGCCCATCTTTCTGACCTCACTGGTTCCCTTTGTGTTATTTTACTGCATCTTCACTGGCAGGCAAAAACCTTGTTTATCATCACCCAGGGAAGTCATTAATGTGTTGTTTACTGCCTCTTTCAGGTCAGCAATGAGCATGGCAATTAAGATGGTAAAATGAGGTTGATGAAGAGGAAGATAGTGGTGTCATAGGCTACCAGCACTGATGGCTTTGAGGCCATCCTCACAGTCTTAGCCCTTGATCCAGATCCTGAAGTGCTAGCTGGAAAGACAAAATGTGCAAATACCTCAGCTGTACCTCTGAGAGAAGCCCACACTGGGAGAACAGAGCTGCAGCTCCAGCCCACCACGAGGACAGATGCCCAGAGCTGCAGCTGCCAGCATTGCACCTGTACAAGTGAATGGCAAATGGCAACCTGGGGCTGCTCCCACACAGGCTCAGCCAACAGTGAGAAGCTCTGCTGTTTCACACCATCCTTCCTGGATCAACCTCTCTGCCCTTTTTCTCTTGATCCCAGTACCCAGCCCAATGCGGTGTCCCCTCAGGGCCTGTTGGAGTGAGCGGGAGCAGGAAAACAGCAGCATACAAGCAGTGGGGAGAGTCCAGAAGACTCCCTGGTCCCTGTCACAGCACACCACTGAATGTAACTCCCCACTTCTGCACAAGCATCCTCATCCCACGTCCAGACTTTTTCCCAACTCACTGTCACCACTCACATCTGGAGAGGAGATTCCCTGGGGTGAAAATGGAAATGAGGAGGTGGAGACAGTAAGCAGCACATCTAAAGGGAACACAATATAAAGAGCTTTGGGGAGCATCAGGAGTTACATTTACAACCTCTCTCCTCCCTCAAAATTACTGCTCCCTCTCAGTCCCTCCAAAGGAGATAATCTGCATAAACACAGCTAAGCATTTGGAGTAAACTAACTCTTGGCAAAAACAAAAACAGGAAGGGAGCTGAAGCTATGTGGAGTGTGATGATGCGCCAGGCTCTGCCTGCAGAAAGGAGAGAGGATATGGGAAAGACATGTAGCTATGAAGATGGGAGTCTTCTAGAAGCAGAGAACAGACAATGTTGCTAGCTCTTCTACAAAGGCCTACAGGCTGTTCAATCTCAGGTCAATAGATGGATCAGGACCTTGTGATGGTTCCCCTGCATCCTACATGATAACTGCCACTGCTACTCATTTACATAAGCTTAAGAGTCCCCTTCTCTCCCTGCTGTCACCAGGGAAAAAAAAAAAAAAAAAAGAGAAACGCGGGAATAGCTGTTTGAATAGCGATCACTGAAAAGCAGCAGACACCAATGCAAGCATATCTGACCACAGACCTAAAATGAACCTCTATTGTCCAAGCCAAATCCTTGCAACCAGAAAACCCACTCTGAAAGAGTCCACAATGAGTTACTCTGCCCCCTACCTCTGCCCATCCCCGCTGCCAAACTCAGAGTGGGTTTAAAGGCAAAAATAAGGGGAAAAACAATGCCCATGGAAGAGAAGAAACTGGGGGCATCAACACTACCAAAAGTCCCCACTCAGAGAGGAGATGCAAGATAGTGCTGGGCACACTGCACACTTGTATACACATTTGCAAACACACACATGCAGCAGGATCCCATCCACTCCTGACAGTCTGACTTGCAGGAAAATCTATTCCTAACCTCTGTCCTGGAGAGAAACTTAATTGAACTTGTCAGACAGACACACTAAGCCAACACCTGAGAAATGTCTAACACCACTAACACCACCTGTGCTCTCTATACTGCATGTTTTTGTAGCCATGGCCAAAGTCTGACACTTCTGAGAAAGGAAATAAAAGCTTTCCCTACCCTCTGCCCCCTCATCTCAGTGATCATACCAGACCAGCACTTTCAGCAGTCACATCACAGCAGCAAAATCCCTGGCACTTGTCCCTTCACCAGCTACCAACAGCACAGGTCAGCAGCTCCTCTCCATCCTGTTCAACCCTACAGCCATAGTCCCAAATCCCGTAGTTTCACAAGGATATGTCCTTTGCTTGCCCTCCAGGGACCCCCCCCCTGGAGCTTTACATCAAGGCATAACAGGGCAGGATGTGGTGCCCATGCTGCAGATGATGGTTATGTCAGAAGCAGAGACCAACAGTACTGTTGGTATTGGGTTTTTTTAATACACACACACATTTGATAAGAGGGCAACAACCTTTGCTTTCGAAGGCACCCTTCCAATCCTGCCTTGATCACACAGAGATATGGCTTCTGCACTGCATTCTGCAGATGCTGGGAAGCACAAGCTACTGCAGAAAACACCAGCAAGCAGGATTCCACACTAGGAGCCCACAGCATGTCCACTTACCCACAGGCTTCAAAGACTGATATGAATCTGCAAAGCCCCTGGTGACTGAGCCTGGCTTGGCCCAGAGACCACCTTCCTCCTGCGCCACCACAGCAGCACACGCCTCCAGTTCAAGGCAAGAGAGAAGGCATTTTCTGACATCCTCTCATTGCAATTAGTCCCTGATACACTGGGCTGATTGCTCTTCAGGGCACACTGCCGTGCTTCAAGCACCAGGGCCTGACAAGTACCAGGAGAGTGAGTTTATTACGATGTTACTGGGTTGATTTATGCAATTTGAGTTATGATTAGAGGGCTTAAATAAATTTTTTATCAGTATAAGACATTTTTCAAACTGCTATGTGATTTCTAAGAGCTTCAAGGTATGAACTTCAGACACAGATGAATAAACTAAGTAAGCTGACTATATTAGGTCCTTACAAACAACGATGCACCTCTGCATGAAAGCTGACAAGAAATTTCTACTTTCCAAGAGCAGTTGGGGGTTTTACAGATCTTGAACACCCTTCAAATCAGCCCTACATTATCCTGACTAATATTTTTTTTTAAATACAACTAAGAAATGGTACTACATGATCTTGAAGATCCACTTGTACCACTTGATTTCTGAACCTATCCATGGACTCAGAGATTCTAATAAGATTCTGGGCACCTGCAGAAATTCACTTACTTGCTTGAATGTGCAGGATTGGGACTTTGATTTAATAAAAGATTACATTTATTTTAAATCAGTGTCCCACTCCTTTAAAGATTCCTAACACTCTGTGTGCATTTCATGAGTTTCCAGCTGTAGACACTTTGAGAAAAATGAATAAAAATTAGTTTCAACAGTTTTTTTTTCACTAGGAAGAAAAGCTGACTAAGCATGTGGCTTCTTCGCAGCACAGCCTGGAATTGCAAGCTTCTCCCAAAATCAGAGGTGGCCAGGGCTCAGCATAAGTCACCTTGGCATGGGACATCCTCCTGGTGTGCCTTGCTGTCAGTGGGACAGGGCAGGGCTCTAACATTAAACAGAGATGTAGGCTGGCACCATGTCACTCTGGGCATGGACACATGGGTTCTCCAAAATTGGATCAGGCAGCAGAGAAAGAGCCAGGTGGGAAGTGGGAAGGAAGCAAGCAAGCAAGCAAGCCCAGGACTAGAAGACATGCCAGAACTGCAGCCTGGGGCACAGGGGCATTATTGGCACTTTGAGGACGCTCAGGACTGGACCAGTAAGGAAGGTGCTGCCCTTGGTGGGGGCAAGAGTGAGGACACAGGAAAGTTCATCCAGCATTGTAGGTGCATTGTAATAGACCCCAGGAAGCCCAGGTGGTCTCCTCATACCCCAGCCAAGGCCACCGTGCCTACCCAAAAACATTCACAGGCAAGCACTGAGCTCCTTGTGAGACAGCATTGCTCTCAAGTAATGCTTGCCCACACTCCCTTGATTGCTGTGGATGTCGTGGCCCTGCATCAGCCAGATCCACAGCCTGAAAACACACACAAGGCAGCAACAAGGGGAGATTTTGAAAAATAAAACATGAGACAGGTTGGCATAACCCCTTTATAATAGGCACTGTCAGACTGATCCAGGCTTCACAAGGCAAACCCCTTACATGTGGCAGATCAAAGCTTCCACTTTGTCCCCCTGACTCTCCTCTGAGATATTCACTACCAGATCTCCTAGCAAGGCACCTGTGCATCTTCTGGTGCGTCAAGGTGGCCAGTGTTTAGACACAACTTTCCAGTGAAATCTGCAGGAAAACTGCTTTTCTTCACCTTCCTGCTGCAGTCAGGGCCAAGGCTTTCCCAAACAGGTACTGCAGCCTTGCCCAGCCAGCTTAGTGCAAGCACTCTGGCAGTGGGCAGGCAATCCAGTGTGATGCCCAGACTCCATCCCTGTCTGCCTCCCAGCTCACCTGGGAGAGGATTGTGGCACTGGACCTTCACTGACAGGCATACACTGCTGCTCTTCTGAAGAAGCTCACATCCAATGCCCATGCCATGAAACTATTATGTTATTTAATGGAGAGAGGAATAAATGCTCTCAGTCCCTTGCAGGCAGTGGGCAGCTGCCTCCTTTCTGAGCCTGTGTGTCTGCCCAGACCTCAGGGATGGGGCAGTGCTGGCTGGGGGAGAGATGCTCAGAAGGTGTCCTTAAAATATAAAGGGGAAGAGGGGCAGAAATGGGGCTCTTGGATTCCCTTCGCAGTGCTCTGAATTAAAAGTTTCTTTGCAGATAGGGTGTTGAGAAGATAATGTTCTTGAAGATTTCTTCCCACTGATAGAGAAGCTTACATGTCAGAGTTAAAACACTGAGGGGTAAGCGAGATGGAAGGTCAGCAGACCCCTTCCTTCTTTAAGATAATAAATCCTCAGTCACCAGCCCAAATTTAAGACCAGGAACTGCGCAATAGCATACAGAAACAACTCACAATTTACATAGCAGTCTTCTAGGCAGCAGGGACACAGAACCAGTAGCAACTCCCAGATCAATGAGAAAAATACTTTGTATGAACAGAGAGAAAATGCACAAGTTCTGCTTTAGATGTTTACCATTATTCTCTGCAATAATTTGCAGGGAAATTATACATATTTGGATTTTTTTCCTTTATGGCTTTTTATTTTTTTTAAAGCCACTGGTACTTTTCACACAGCTACTGTTACCAAGAAGCAAAAGGTAACTATCAAGAGGGTTACGAAAACCTGTACTGGCAGAAAATATGCCTGATAATTGCCAGTCAGCAATGTCTAACATTATTTCTGTTTCTCTCCTTTTTTCATTCTTCTATTTCCACCCCCCTCCACCCACTGACTCCAGCCAACAGCTTCCAGTGATATACAGAAGATGATGCATTTGCTATATTAAAGTACATCTTATTCCATGGCCCTTTTCAGGATGTTGCACATGCAATTGAAATGCAAAAACAATCATAAACAAAACATGAAAAAACAATTTATGAAACCTGAATCCAAGACTGAACTCTTGCTTGGAAAAAAAAAAAATACCCCAAACCCAAGAAGATCCTAAACAGTAAGAAGGTTTTAGGAAAAGTTATATATTTACAAGTCTCAGGCGATTACCTCTCCAGGGAGGAGATTTTGTAACCCTCCCTCTTTCCCACCATCCTTCCCCATCATAACAGAACAAACTAACCAGGGCTAATTTTGAAATTTCTGGAATTATCCACACTACTTGTATCATTTATAGTCACATATAAAGAGCTGCTGATTATCTGAGATACACATTCCCTGCTGCAATTGCTCATGGACATGAACTACTGGACACACAGTTGTTCCCTTTTGGCCACCACCACAGCCCAAAACACACACCAAAATCAATTATTACTACTTGTTAGGTAAACAGAGGCAATCTCACATACATTGGCACTGCACTCGGACATACACATACCACCGGACATGCACACAGAAGGAACTTTCCTCTCTGGAAAGACAGAATTATTCACATTACAGACATGTCTGCCCTCAGCTTTTACTTCTGCCAGAGAGGAAACAGGTATGAAACAGAACAGGAATGATGCAGGTACATGGGTGGGCGCAAGTTTTCTATTAAAAGGACAGCAAACCAAGCAAAATGAGACAGACACAAGGTTAGCCAGGTGTGTATGCGTCTCACCTACCTTTTCATGGAAAAGAAATCTCCGAGGGAGTGGTCACCAAGTTGGAGAAGCAAAATAAAATAACAACGAAGATGCTTTGAAAAAAATCCCCACCAAGAAAAAAAATAGGCTCCCCCACCTGCCCCCCTTGCACACAGGCACACTCACACGCAGACACACACACCTCAGTGCCTGGGGTGGGGAGAATAGGAGAAAAAAAGATCAGGATCAGCTGAGTGATGGGGAGCAAAGAACCTGCTGGCGAGAAGCGGGGAGTTGTGTTAGATCCGTGCCTGCAAGGACTGAGCGTGTGCAGGAAGGAGATGGTTTAAAAGGAGAATACATGGTAAGAAATTGTGGTTGCTCAGGCTGGAGTCTGAAGCTCTGGAGTTCGAGCAAACAAAAGGAGGTTAAAAATAAAGAACCTCTTCCTTCACAGGAGGGCTTGGGGGGGTTTTGCCTCTGTTTGTTTTTCCAGGCAGGTGGTGTTCGGAAGTAACAGAAGCTTCCTTCCAAAAAGACCAGAGAGAGGGTCAAAATAATTGCAGGAGGCTGAGAAGTGATGGAGGTGTGGGTGGGGGCAAGGTTAGCTATTCCATGGTGGGAAAGTGAGGAGGAAGGGCTGGTGTGTGGTTTCTGTCTGTCTCGCTCTCTCTCTGTCTCCGTTCACCAACGGCTTATGGAGAGAACTGCACAGAGAGGGAGAGAGAGAGAGAGAATAACTGTACAGGCAGAGAGGGAGAGTGAAACACCATCCTTACAGTGACACCAAATGTCTTTACGGGAACCTACAATTAGAGGCACAGAATGCAGGAATTCTTACAACGCAGGAGGAAAGGAAGAAATCTCCTTGCACACCATCACACACCTGCATCCACCGTGGGGTCTCAGGACAGCTGGTTTGCCCCTCCTTTCGGCCCACTCATCCTTCGTTTTCTGGCTTCAGCATGCTTGCCTTTCCTTGGACTTTTAAGGACGTGTCCCTCTGCAGGTCACAGATCAAGCAGCTTAGAGAATTATCATTTGGGAAGAGTTAAAAAAACAAACTAACAACCCTCCCCCAGAAGTCCTTCCCTCAAAACCAATCCTCTTCTTCACCCCATCTTACTCCCAGATCTGTTACTGGAACACAAGGGGTGGGAATAACTCTCTGTGCAAATTAGTTTCCCATAGCATTTTTTGAAGCTGGGGGAAATGAGAGGGATGATAACATGCAGGAATCCCAGCTACCAGTGGCTAGAAGAGTATGGCCTCCCCAGGCCTCATCCAGTGGAGGGCCAGCACAGCCATGTGCCCCCACTGCTCCATTCTGTGGCTGAGCAGCCACATACCACTCATTCTTGAAGCATCAACCTTCAGTTTTCCTACTGGGGATCCCGAGTCAGCTCTCGAAAGAGACACTACAAGAAGCCATCACAGTCCTCAAGGCTTTTCATGGGTTTTTCCTGTTCAGACCAATAAAATTCCACGTGTTACGAGATATGGAGGCATCCTTCCTTCTACCATGGGCATATATTGTAAATAAGAATCTAAAAGAATGCCCAGTTGCCAGCTAGCATATGATACAACATACACTGCAGCCCAGAAGCTCCTCTGCTTCCTTGCAGGGTTCCACAAAGCCTCTCCAAGCCTTCCTCACCAAGATGATGCCCAGTCCAGCTGTCACAGACTTTGCAGTGCAATAGCTATGGTCAAGGTAATAAACACATCTAAATTAAAAATGGTTGGGAAACCAAACACTTCCATCATACTGAGAAACAGGCTCTTGAATGTTAACTCTCCACAGGAAGGCAATGGAGCAAGCCCCACCTTCTGGTAAAGTCAGGACCACTCTGGTTTTACCTCAAGGTAACTCACATGTGTTCACTACCTAGGGTGAAAAACATCCTGTAAATATCCTCTCCTCTGCAATCATCTCCTTGTGGCTTGGCTTTGCTGTGCCAGGGACTTGAGGCAGAAGTCAAGGAGCCTCTAGCCACTTATAAGCCAGGCTCCTTGGAGCTTGAGCAATGTGGTTGGCACCATCACTGTCTCTCACAAGGCCCTTAAAAGTCTTTTGAACAAAGACAATGTCTGCTGTTCACTTTTAAGGCAACACTTTTGTGGTTTTTAAAGTGTCTAATCTTGATACCTCTCCTGAAAGGTAAACTCATCCCTTAGAGGATCCTCAGGCTGCTCCAGAAGTGCTAAAAGAGAAAAGAGAGCAGTGTTATAAACAACAGGAATGTTGTCAGCATCAAAAGTTACCCGATTAACAGCTTCCATGAAAAGCAGCTCTTCCTGACAGCTAGACAAGTTCAGCCTGTCTTTTTCATAGTTTCTGACCAGGGCTGCAGTTCCATGGTGCACCCATGCATCTTCTACAAACTGGAAAGAGATCTTATTTCAGGATAATAATTTTCTGTGGTGGTGAGACTTCTCCCTGCCCAGGGTCACAGCCTGTTTATATGAGAGTTGTGCTTTCGGCCCCAAAGATGGTTGTGGTTACCCTGAGTTCATTGTCCTGCATGAACTGGAAGGCTCTCATCAGGAGCAGGAGCCCACCCATTACAGGAAGCCCTTGAAAGTGAAGGATTTTGTGACATACCAACCTCAGCCTCTCAGTGTGGTGGGAATGTGGTGAGGGGAATGTGGTGCTGGGCACAACACAGACCCACAGTAGAGTTTGGGGTTATACCAGAACTGTGTAAGTGTCCCAAAAGTTGGCTGAGGCAGATGTCCAAAAAGACCTCTAGACAATCTCCCTAACTACTCAGGTGTCAGGCTACTCTTTCCTCAACCAATTCTGGGTGTCCCCCTAAGAGATTTACTCCTCCCTAAGGGCCCCACTAGCACCACACAGTGAACATGCAGCAATCATAGGCACTTGCGTTCCACATATACACACCTACCTATACATGCCTTCCCCATTCCTGCAAACAGAGAAGGGGTTGGATGACCTCTGCTAGCATGTCCACCCTGTGCTGCCAAGGTTATTTTCCTTGGCTTCTCCCTCACCAGCCACAAGACACTCGCCACTCCCTCTCCTCATAAAAATCATCTATTATTCCTTCCGAAGAAACAGAAGGTCTTCAATTCTGTCCCTGAAATGATAAATCTGAGAATTATAGGATTTCAGATGCCTGTAATTCACCAACAAGCCCCTTCAGGGGGAACAGGGAAAAATACAATTGAATTTATTCATGCATGAATATCAAATGAGAAAAAAAGAATGAGGAGGAGGAAGGCAGGAGAGAGAGGGAGAGGGTGAGACAGGGTGGAGAAACAGGGCAGTAAGGAGTTGCAAAAGAAACAAAATGGTAAAGGGAGATAGAGTACATGCAGAGGGGCACAGGAGGACAGAGGCACATAAACACAAGCCCAGGGCAATCTGTGGGTCATCTCTCATGTCTTCATCCCAGGATGGTGTCTGTTTGCCTTCCAGCACATCCACAGCATGGGAATAAAGAGACATTGGAACTCTCACTCAGGCAAACCCTCCAAATTGATAAAAGCATGCAACAAGCCTGGGAGGAAGGAAGAGGGAAAAGGGCTGGGTGGGGAAATAGAGTCATTCAACCCGTCACAAATTTGGAGCTGGTGAAAAGAGCAAGCCCGGGGCAGCTCATGCTCCAGAGCAGAGCCCACTTATCTTCACATCCCCTCCTCATCTATACATTCTGGGTAGGATTTCTATGGGCTTGCTGGTGCATACACCACAGGCATCCCTCCAGGGAGGCAATTCCATGCCTTGGGCTGGGAAGCTGTTGCCCTCCCTGAGCAAGGCCCTCCTCTCCACCATCCACAAGGGAAGGGACTGAAGATGGTCTTCTTGTCCTGCAGCTCACAGTAATAACAGGGCTCCATCTTCCATCCCTAGTGCACATTCAGAGTTTTGTCATCTGCCCTGAGTGATACAGGTGGGCTCACTTGGAAGCTACCTGGGGGTAGATCACATCAGACATGAGTACGGCACAAGCTGGTCCTACTGTTGCATCCAGAGCATTTACAAGAGTCCGTCTCTGTCCTCTCCGTGATTTTTGAGAGGAACAGGAAAGTCCACCTTGCTCCTGTCACTACCTGAGCCAGCAGCACTGGCTGGTGAGTTAGTAAGGAAAGTATGTGATTCACTGCAACTGCTTAAGAAGATGGACATGGGGAGAGGGAAAAAGCAGGAAAGGGGGAGCCATATCAAAGCAGAGACTGCAAAGGTATCTCAGTGAAATTCATCTCTCCCCTCTGCAGGTCTGCAGGTGGCTGTAGGCTGAGCCCACCAAGCAGCAACCTACACTGGATTTAAAGGCATCTTCCAGCCAAGTTTCACAGGTATCATCTTGCCTCCTGTCAGGCTGACCCAGCCCCAGCCCTTCTTTGACAGCCCTGACCACAGATCCTGGTCCCCTGCATGGCACATGGAAGCCAAACACAGAGAATCCTGATGCTGTGGCCACAGGAATAGCTGTGAAGCCCATTCCATCCTCCAGCTAATCTGTACAGTGCACAAAACCCCTTTGAGCTGGGTCCACTCAGCCCAGATTAGCCATGGCTGCATGTTGTCTAAGCTCATCCCCAGGCACGCAGCAAGGAAGAGAAGCAGTCAGATAGAAAGCAATATTTGTCACAGTGCTCCCAGGTAGGTCATCAGGTCCTGCATCTGTTGCTGTTGTGAGTCTATGTTTGCTGCTTCCAGGAGACAGTCCCCAGCTTTTCCCACTTTCCCAGCTTTCAAAATAGAAAGAGAAAAATAAAACGAGAGAGAGAGTGCAAGCTCTGACGTGAACCTAGCTTTAGATCCAAGGGCTGATGACTCACTCCACTGGGGGAGAAGTGGCTGAGCTGGCTGTAGGTTTCTGTTTATATAGCTCACTGAGCTAAATATATAGGCTGAGAAGTTCTTCTGTTCTGGCCCAACAACTTCAATTTGCATTTTATCTGTCAAAATCTTAATGTTCCCTTCCCTACTAAATCTCTCTCTCTTTTCCCCCAGCATTGCCTTCCTAATCCCCTTTATGCTTGCTTGTAGGAAACTGAAGAAACACATGTCCCCACCTTCCACTCTGGTGTTTATGGTTAGACTGACAAGGGATTTCTGGAAAATGATTCAGTGTTGTGGCTCTTAAGCACAGCTCCTCACACAGATCTGCCAACTTCAGACCTGGCCCAGTCCTCCCAGCCACGGTGCTGGCAATCAGATCCCATGATGCCTCCTGATCCCCTAGTCCTGATAGCTACACATCTCTCAGGATGACCACTAGTTCCCTCCCAGGGATGCCTTGACCCATTGCTCCAGCATGGAGCTCCATTCCTGACCCCACCCATGTGTTCCAGGGCTGGCAAAGCTATCTTTCCAGGGCTGGCTGGCTATCTTCTCTAGCCCACCACCCTGGGGCATGATGTTACTTTGCCATCATGCCTCAGGCCCTAGCTGTCACACCATCAGGTGCTCCATGAGAAAGGGCTGACAGCCACTGCCAGCTTGTCTTGGTTTGGGAAGACAGGTATCTGCCAGGGAAAGCCGGAGCCTTCCTTGGAAAGGAGAATGTAAACCACGCCCCTCCCCCCCCCTTTC
>VXBB01017342.1:28225-56714 GCA_013399915.1 Illadopsis cleaveri
TTTGTTTCAGCTGAGTACCGTTAAGTACCCAACATTTGGTCTCCTTGGTAACTTATGGGGAAAAAATTCTTTAGAGAGAAAAGAAACAAAAAAAAAACCCAAAACCAAACCTAACCCCCAACACAGCTATTGTCCACTTCTAAGACCAGAAAACAGATTTTTGTAATCAGCAAAAGGCAGCTCTGTGAGACCTTCACAAATCTTTTCACTTGCCAGAGCATGGCTGGCACTTCCAGCATCGTCCCTCGCACCTGCTCTCATTCTTTGCACGTTTATAGCACGATGGTGCCATGGTCACTCTCCCATTTGCCAATCATCATGTTTCAGACAGGGGCTGCAAACAATCAGCTGCACAAAACATCAGCTGCGCAGGAGGTCACTGTAGATCTGTAACATCTTCAAGTTGGAATATCCCCTCACCTCATCCCTCCTCATATGGAACAGCAAAGAAGGGGATTGTGAAAAAAGAATACCTCAGAAAGAGGCAAGAGGGAAATTATAAATCTATCTCTCCAGCAGAGAAGAGAAACAAAGAGTGTGCAAGAGAAAAAGGAATGTCCGCCCCCAAAGGGCAGCTCTGAACTATGGTGGCAGACAAGTTTCTAGATAAGAAACAAAGACCATTTACAAAAAGGTGGTTTTATGAAAAGAAACAGTGGAGAAGAAAAGCATAATGAGAGAGTGTATATTTGACAGAGAGGTCTCCAAGGGATGAAATTCAATGTAACACAACAGCTCAGTCCAGGAAAGGAAGATCACCTTTCCAATTTGCTAAGCAGCTGCTGGGAAGAGGAGCATTTTGTTGAAAAGTCTTCCATGAATCTTCTCTAGATGTAAGTCTGTGGGACCCAGTGGTGAAACCTGGATCTCAGGTTCTGCAAGGCATCCCTTGGGTTTGGACCTAGACTGTGGTATGTCAGTCTCTAAGGGACAGTCTCATATAGTGCCTATTTATCATCTTGCTCCAAACTTTCTCATCTTCACTCAAAATATTAGGGTTGACTTCCCAGCAAGTATCAAAGCTGAGCCATTCTGACCTGCTTCACCCCACTGATTATCCAAAGGACAACATGAAGGGTCTGCACATTCTCCATGAAAGAAGCACCAACACATCATTTGGAGAGCATAAGCAATCTAACAAGTGTGTTTGCAAAATGCCTGTTGCAGAACGACAGGCTTTGTTTAGGCTGAGGTCAACAGCATCCAAGAGATCCAATATCCTCTTGGCTCAGTTGTGCTCCTTCGCTCTGTCAGGCAGCCTCTGTCTGCCTTCACACAGCCAGAGGGAGGCCAGAATAGGCAAGAGGCATCCTCTGATCAGCAGCTACTCCAGGAAGCAGAGAAAAAGGCAGCAAGGGCTAGTGAGCTCTCCAGCATAGACTGCAGTCTCCTCTCAGGAATGTTCACTGCTCCTTTACAAAAAAAAAAGGAGAGAGAAAATCTGCACCTCAGATAACAGATAGTCCTTCTCATCACCCATCCATCCCTTTGGCCTTAACTCTTTGAGGTTCTGTGCCATGTTCTGCATAGCTGCTTTCTCTCACCTGGGTTTGGAGCCAGGATAAACATCTGCACTCAGCTGAGTGAGAGGAAGCAGCAATTGGTTGAAAACCAAGAGGATTGCTGGGGCCAATAAGAGTAAAGGAGGAAGATTTAGAAAGGCAAAATAAAAACAAAGGCAATCTTGTGGTGGCACCTCATGATGGGTTTGTACAATGTACCCTGGGCCAAGAAGTCCTGGGACCAAGGGTAGAAGTAGAAAAGTACTGAGTTTGAATTCTATAATGGTTTAAGGTCAACAAAAAGTGAGACCCTTTCACGTTTGCTACAGCTCAAGAAAGGCATGACCTTGACAGAGACATGGCTTTTTCTGAGAGCAACAAAAGCCCAGGGAAGACAGTAGATAACTCCCAGCACAAATGATAGAGGACACCTAAAACACTGATGGATTCAACCTTTTTCCATCATACTGTACCCTCTGGCAGAGAAGCTATGGACTAAAGGAACAAAACAATATAGGAATGAAAAGGAAAATGTGCTTTTTATTGTAGGACTCACCATTGTAGTGGAGAGGTAGCTGCAAAAATGCCTTTTGCTGAATCAAAAGCATAAACTGGCACAACATGAAAGGTTTGAGACTCACCTACTCTCTAACATAAGTGAAAATTTATTTCATCCAACAATCCTTATTCTGGGCTCTGGAGCAGAAAGAAACAAGATCAAATCCCCAGGACATAAGCCTAGAGGAACTTTTCCCATTGGGGTGATTATCTCCCCACCATTATCTCTTTCCAGCTCTATCTGAAGTATGGTGCATACTGATTTCTCCCTTATCAGGAGGAATATGCCCTTCCAGGTACTTGATGCTACCAGTAAGGAATTTTTCAGGTCTAGAGATTGCTGATACACTTTCTCTTCTGTTGTTGGATACAAAACAAGGCATTTCCTCCAACATTTTTCAGCTGGAGAAATGTTACATAAGCACTTAGTTCTCATCTTAGGGACAAGGAAACTAAGGTCCAGAGAAAGAAGGTGATCCATTCAAAATCACCCTGCAGAGCAGATGTAAATCTAGGTCTGCCTAGTCCCAGCTCAGCACCCACAGAGTGGGTCATCCTCTACCATAACAGCCAGCTGGGGGATTCCCTGGATACCGAATATCATCAAATGGAAACTGAATCTGACATTTAAGGTGCGCACTGCTATGGGGAGGGTGAGGAAGGTGCTTCCTGCCAAACTTTCCATCACACAGCTGTTTTTGACTGGGATGGGCAGTTTAATTTTTCTGTGAAGGGAGGTTATGGGCAGAAGTTAAGATCTTGGAGTAGATCAGCTCATCCAATGTGGCATACCCCGTACTTCTAATTCTTCCCAAGTCCCATAGTCCTCTTGAGTATATTTTCTAAATAAGAAAGGAAATAGAAGAGACATAAAGATATAAACATTGGAGGCTAAATTTAAGTTACAGCAGTGCCTGAGGGAGAAAAAAGAAAAAAAGTACAAACAAAAAAAAAAAGAATCAGAGAATAGCTTATCAGATGCAAGGTTAGGAGGGGACAGGGGTTATGGTTAATAATAAGCCAGTTTGCTGTTCTGCTCCCAGACTAGAGCCCAGTCTCTCACTCCCCTCCCCCAGCTCCTCCATCACGCCCATCCCGCCTCCCATCCTCCATGTCGCTCACTCTTTCTGCTCCATCACTTCGCGTCAGGCTGGGGATTTAATGCAAGGCTCCTGCTCTCCTGCCTCTTCCCATAGCTTCCCACCACTGACCCAGCCATCAGCACGGGCACACCTCTCCCTGGGTTCACCAATCCACCTGCCAGCCCTTCACAATGGGGTGGGAAGGGAGTGCTTGGAGCACACCAAAATTGGAAGGAAGCGTTCTGCACTGGCTGATGATGGAGCAAGGAGAACCATCTGTCTGAGTACCCAGGGCTGCAGAGGACAGCCAGAGCTGAAGGACATGCACACAGCCACCATGGTCAGCCAAACCAGTTTGTCCTGCTTATACAGCTGCTCCAGTGCTGGAACCCAGAGAGTGTCTGCATGGCACTGTAGTGTGCCTTATATACACCCAAGGGCTGCTCAAGAGGCCTGGGCGAGGACAGCAGCGTTTATTTCCTGCTTGCAGCACAAGCACACCTCTTGTCACCCTATCCTGCCCTCTCTGCTGCACTGACTTTGAGAGGAAAAGCCTTCTCCTACTCCAAAGCCCTCTGGGACATGAGGTCAGCAATGTGCAGAGCTGGTAGGTGCTAGTGGGTTGGACAGGAAGAAAAGAACTCCAGCACTTTAAACTGTGAGATGAAGAGTAAGAGTTCCATGTGAAACAACTCCCCACAATATACAAAGAAGACACCCACAAAATACTTTGCCTGCATGAGGACAGAAAAAATATGTGGCTTCTTGTCTCCGTCAGTACTCCAGAGCCACCATTTCAAAGAGGAGATGCCTTGATGTCAACCGGGCAGTAGGGTGAGGGCCCCTAACGGGCCATGAGCATTTCAAAAATGCTTACTCTTGTCTGTAAATCAAGAGAGCACAACACCTTCCTCCCTAGCAAAAAGGCTGCCACACAGCTCTAGGGAGAAGGCTGCTCATCTAAGACCCATGGCTACTAATTGGCCTGTCTATCAAGCTAGCTAACTGGGGCACTCCAAGCCCAACACAGAGCTCTCAGGAGCCAGCTCTGAGGTGGGATACAGCCAGTGTTAGCCAGAAAACTCTTGGCATAGAAGGCACAGACAATGTCTTCCACTCCTTTCCAGCCTCCCTGCTGTGATCAGTTCCTGATGACCCTCCTCATTCCCCTTCCCTGGCCAAGGCCCTGAAAAGTAGCCAGGCAGAGAGTTCGGATGCTGTGAAAGCCACCAGGGTCAGGAGGTCTATCTATGCCTAGAAATGCCCTCCAACACTCACATATGTCCCTACACGTGTGTACAAGCACTCAGAGCCAGAACAAGATCAGCCTGTGCACACACAGGGGCATCTTCACATGCACAGACATCACTGGTGGCAGGACGCCTCTCAGGCAAACGCATCCAGAGATAGGCAGGGCTGCCTACCCAAGGAGAAGCATCAGACAGGGCATAGGGTACCTGCATTTTCCGCCCAGCTCGAGCATAGGCAGCCTGGGCATCTCTGTGTGAGTCACCTTCCCCCTCTGTGCAGAGGGTGATATCTCAATCATTTTGCTGAAGTGTGTTGGGGCCCAAGGCTGAAACGCAGCCTGTAGGAGCCAAGTGCTTATTATATGTCCTGAGCACACGCTTACTGCTTCTGCATGCATCATTGCATATGAGCTGAACTTTCAGCAGCAAGGGAAACGAGGGAGGGAGGGCATGAGCAGCAGGGAGGGAGAGAGGGGAGAGAGGACAGGTGACATTTCAGCAGCATGCTGGAGCAGAAGTGGTGAAGAGGTGCAGACAGGTGGCTACCAAAATACAAGTGCCAGCTAGGGCTCTCAAAGCCACTGGGGTGAGATCCCAAGGAAGAAAGCAGCATAAGGAAAAGTAAGCAGGGAGGAAATAATTTTCAAAGCTGGGAGCTACAGCATCAAGGAGATGAGACCAAGGCTGAGGAGAAGACTTCAGCCATGGCAGGAAGGCAGAGCCTACAGCCATAACTACTGAAAAACTGTGTTTGGGTCTGAGGCCCCCAGCACAAAAAAGGCACAGACCCACTCAAGCAGGTCCAGAGGAGAGCCACAAAGATGATCCAAGGGTCGAAGCAGTCTCCTGTGAGGAAAGGCTGAGAGGGTTGGAGGTGTTCAGCCTACAGCAAAAGGCTCCAGAGAGAACTTACATCAACCTTCCAGTACTTAAAGAGGTCCTGCAAAAAAAAATGGGGAGGGACTTTTTATTGTGGACCATAGTGATAGGATGAGGGGTAATGGCTTTAAACATAAAGAGGATAGATTTAGATTTGATATTAGGAAGAAATTCTTTACTCTGAGGGTGGTGAGGTACAGAAACAGGTTGCTCAGAGAAGCTGTGAACACCCTAAAGCCCTGTGAGTGTCCAAGGCCAGGTTGGATGGATCTCTCAGCAAGCTGGGCTTGTGCAAATCTCCCTTCCCAGAGAACTAGATGATCTTTAAGGCTCTTCCAACCCAAACCATTCTATAATTCTATGATTCTGTAAGTGGGCAGAAAGAGGATGAAGGTAAAGAGATGTACTTGAAGCAAAAGAGACATCGGAAGAGAATTAGTTTCTGCTAGCCCATAGAACAAACTGGGGGAATTAAAAACTGTGGAGATATAAAACTGTGGAAGGGTGAGATTGGCAGAATCTTCCTATATCATTTCCAGGTGCTGTTTTGCACCTTGGATGGAGGAAACAAAATCACAACCATGCAGGTATGTTGGCTGAGGGCACCTAAAGGTTGATTTTGGAGGCAGCCACCTCATCTGTTTGCTGACTGCAAAACTCCCCAAGCAGTAGAGTGGGTTTCCACTGCTTAGATGGTTCTCCAAGCAGCATGGGAGCTACACAGAATGAATTTGAAAGGTTCTCCTCCCCTTAGATCAACACTACAGACACTTTCAAAAGGAGAAACACACGCACATAAAATCAGTTTTCCTTTAGACACCTTTTTGGCTCACACCTAAGCCAAGACTTAGCTAGAATTAATCGCCTTAGCAAACAGCAGTGCACTTCAACCCAAGCCTTTTGAGGCAAATCTGATGAATGACTTTGGTTGTCTCAGAAAATGACATGCAAAGTTGTATTTGAGGAGTGAAGGATAGCATGCCTCTCCATAAGGACTTACAGTTCCATGGATGATGGACAGGTTTTCTTCCATCAGCTTGAGAGTGAGGAGGGAGGACAGAACAGCACTCCTCTAAATAGCTGGGAGAATCATGCCACCATGAGCAGAGATGCAGAAAGCACGACCTACCAGAAAGGTACTGAGAAAATGAAGCTGTTTAGACTACAGAAGATTGAGAAGAGGGGTGATAATCATCTTCAAATGCATACAGGTTTGCTAAAAAAGCAGAAGACTTCTCAGTTCTTAGTGTCCACAGTGGACAGAAGCAACAATGGGCTTACATTGCAGTACAGGGCATTTAGTGGTAAGGAGGGCAAGACATGCAATGCTTAGACTGCCTGAGGATCCTTCTGCACTTCAGGGCTTTGAAACCAGGCCAGCCCAAACCTCTTGGGAATAATGCATGCATTGATCATCCTGGGATGAATATGAAGTCAGTGACATCCTGAGGACACATCCAGGCCTGTCTTCTATGCATGTCTAAACCCAAATGGCCTGTGGCCACCACCACGATCAAGTGTTGCTATTGTGGTGCTTTTTGTGGAGAAACAGCAGCTGTTTCTCCCCTAGCCATTTCTTCCTGAGCAATACCCATTTATTTTGTCTTCCTAAGAGTCTCACAGAGCCCAGCATGTGTTTGCAACACTTTGTGAGTAATAACTCTCATATATCTCCAGCAAAATAAAAAACTGGGTCAGCTAAGGCATATGCCTGTGTACATGAGGAGCAGCCAATGCATCTGCCAATGAGTCCTACAGTGCTGCAGAATCCAACCCACCAGGCCTACAGGGGTAATGAGGCAGTGTGCCTCCATAGGGCAAAGAGGGGAGAGTTCATCTATGACTGGGAACACACAACCACTTTAGTGACATTTCACAGGTGAAATCATGAATAAAACAGGACCTGAGAGAGAGTTCTAACAAACTGCTCATACTAATATCCTGGCCACTGGAAGAGAGGGAGTGAATGTGCAATTACCCCAGCTCCAGAAGCTGCCTCCAGTGCTTCAGATTTGTGTACATACATATCAGAAAGGGCTAGGTGCAAATAAACCCAGAGACAGGTATCTACCTACTGTAGTGTGCAGGAGGGTGGCTAAGGAGGAACATTCAGAAGGAAAAAACGAGTTAGGAATGTTGGGAAAGAACAAAGACAAGAGCACAGAGTACAGAGCAAGAGTACAGAGACTTTTTTAACTCAGAGGAATTTAGAAAGAAACCAGAGTCCTGGCTCACAAGCTGGAGCAGGCTCCACACAACTGGTCAGAAGGTCACAGGTCCCTAAATCCATATGTTCTCCACTGGCTGCAGCCCATGTATGTAGATGCCAAAGCAACTACACTGCATTAGAGAGAAGCTAAGCTTAAGATGCTTGCCAAGAGACCAAAATGAGGAATCTGTCCCTCCCCAGTGGGCAGGACCTTCAGCCACCTCATGTACACTCGTGTGCATTGCATGTGCACAGCTGTCCCTCTTGGGCCAAAATCCAGGCTGAAGTCACACTCTCTGTTAGAGACAAGAATGTTTGCTGAAGCAAGGCAGCCAAAATGGAGAGAGAAAAAAACCTCAGCAATGGGAGTCATGGGTAGGAGCTGCCCAGGTGGCCATTTCTGTTCCCATATTTTGCAAAGCCCTGATGACCAGCAGTGGCTCCCTGAAAATGCTGTGCTCTGTCATCTCAGCATGATCGCACATCCTGCACATTAAGGTACAGCCTCCAGAAGACAGAGGGCTGAATGATGTCACTCATCACCCCTCAATCATCCCTGATCACCTCAGTGAAACTGGCTTAGGCCAGTCCCCTCCCCAAGACATGGATGGGAGACAGGAGAGGGCAATTGCCCATTTTAATGCGTCCAGCAATAATCAGGCTGGAAAGGATGTACAGAGCACAAAATCAAGCAGCAGGAGTACATAGGCAGGGAGCCGGAAATAATTACCATGATACTGTAACCAGAAAACACAAGGTCAAGCTATTTACCATACTAATTACTGTTTACCCTGTTTATGGCTCCACATGGCATTGGGATTGGAGGTCTGATTGGAGGTGTAAATGCTTAAAGGAACAAGCTCTGGATGTTAGAATTAGACACCAGGTCAAGGGAGAGCTTCTGCTGAGCAGAGGATGGAGAGCTAAGTTGCACATCCCTCTCTCCCTCTACCAGAGAGCTGGAGTTGCTGAAAGGAAGACCCAGATGGTCCTTCCAGAGCACAGTTATGGGGAAGTGCCCAGAGACTGCTACATGCTATTTATCTGCTAATGCATCTCCATATCTTCATTTCCCTCAGGTCTTTTTCTCCTACACTGTTTCTCTTGGATGCTGCAACCAGATTAAAGAGTTCCCTGAAGTGTTCCTTAATGTTCTTCCTTCTAAACTGAGTCTGTTTCAACAAAATAAGACTCAATTTTCCATATATTACAGCAGAGTTATTTTTCCAAGGCAGTTTTCTCATATCTTCCCCCCTTCAACGTCTTTTATATTTCTGCACAGAGTAGGTGCACACGAGAAAGGGAGGGATCTGCCACAGTTTGCCTGGTTGCCACTGACAAAGGTGAGCATTAGAATGACGATTCAGGAGCTTATAGCAGGACCCCCTGCTCCAAACCCTGGCCCACCCCTCCCTTCTGTGTGATCTCCCACTGGGATTTTCTGCCCCAGTCAGACTCTGCTGCCTGTCCTTACCACTGCCTGCAACAAAGCTGCCTTGACAACAGCAAGAGGTAGTTGAAATACTTCCCTAACCATTTTTTAATTTGTTTAATACTGTAGGCTGTGCCACAGGGAAATAAGTCTCTGGAGGTGCTGCTCATGCTAAGAAAAAGTCTGAGTGTTCAGGCACTGGGCACTGCTGATCTTTCCAAGCCTGGGTCTATCACTCCATCCTGCAGGGGCTGATTCACTCTTCCCTTGCACATCTCATCACCCACAGAGTCTCCTCCCTAGAAGCCCTGCAGCTGATCTTGTCTTTGCCCCTTGCACTTTATTCTTCAGCTCAAGGAGTGAAACAGTACCTGCCTCTGTCCTGTGAAGCTCTCTCCCAAAATAAAATCAAAAAGCAGTGTTGGCCCCAATCTGTCTCCTGTATCTTCCCTCCATGCTACATTATCAGATGCTCTCAAGGAGCTTGGCATGTCCTATTTGCTTCCATCGAGGATGTGATATCTGAAAACTCCTGGGAGACAATGGCTTTCCAGTCTGTAGAATTTGCCTCCCCCACTGCATCAGATGTGTCAGAGCAGCATTTCATTTACCTTTTCCAGTGATTTTTATCAGTCTGGTTATTAATGAGTAAGTTTAACCCACTCCTGGGCAAATCCCTGGAAGTCAAACAAGTTACAATGAGGAGGAACCACTGTGAGGGAAACAGTCCTGAAGTGAGACAGACTTCCAGCAGGCACTGACCCTTTGGTGCGCGAAGAATGATCCCACCTCAGCTGATTCTATCCCCTGCAACGGCCTGTGGGCACCTTGCCTGCCACCAGCATGGATGGCTGTGCATTATAGCCATGTCACTCTCCCTAGCTCTCCCAGTATCCGCACCCTGCACTGCTGTGCTGAGAAGCCATGGCAACCATGGCCACCTCAACACAGTTTCTAAACACAGCCATGGCCAAATCATTGTTGCCTATCTGGGAAAGGCATTTAATTTCCCAGATAAAAAATAACTCACAAAATCTATTTGAGTCTGTTTGTCTGATGATCTGCTTCTTTCCTCTATCCTCTTCCTCCAGGATAATGTCATTATTTGCCCAGTGACCAGACTTTCACCCTTCTCACCCATATTGTCCCCACCATCATCATTGCACCGAAGGCTTCCACCACACACCCTTCACAGTCTAGACACCTCAGAAATTGCCATCATGAAAGGAAAATAAACTTCTCAAGGGGAAAAAGTGACTACACAAAACCTCACTCTCATCCTTCAAAGAAGGCTGCTGTAAGCTGTTCGAATTCCAATGTTTCCAAACCTTCCCTCCTTCATGGTCTTGTCACTTTGACAGACACAAACATACCTGTTATGCTTCCTCTATACCACTGCCCTCCCAACCAGTGCACTCATAATGCCAGCAGATACCACAAGTGCATCTACATTTACATTTTGGCCACAGGTGAGGGAAACTCAGAGCTGCTCACACAGTGTTTACCCTGGTTCTTGTACAGCTGCATGAGGGAGCCAAGCAACTCCTCCATTGCCACCAGTCTGTACGTAACACACCCTGACACACAGCAGCTGTTGGCCCCATGGACCATGGCAGAAATTTGTACGCCCATATGTTTGCAGCTCAAGCAGTACAGACTCAAACCTTGGCTTGCGGGATGCAAGGGGCAGCTCATCAGCTTTCCCAGAACACATATGCTCCCTGGCAGATGATGCTCCTGGAGATTTCTGGTGTCCTACTGCTGCACCAGAGGTGAGTGCTCAGTGTCATTTGTTCCTAATGCCTGTGTGCATCTCGCAGCCTCGGTGCAGTTGGTTTAATAGCCAATCTCTGCTGGGAGGCAGCTTAGGCAGGTGAGGGAGAGAGAAAGAGAGGAGTGAGGAGGAAAACAAGCAAAACAAAAAGAGAGCAACGTGAGTAGGAGCCCATAAAATAGAACAACACTGACAGGCAGAGCCGCAGCTGAATTGGCTGTGACAGGCAGACCCTCTCTGCACCTGGGATTCAAACACAAGCTTATTTTCCTGGTTTCTTTGAGAGACAATGAGTCCTGACTACCTGTCAACGTGTACCCAGGAGATGCCACCAGCAGAAAAGAGGCCCCAGGTGCTCCTGACCCACACAGATGACACAGTTATGAAGGCTGAGGTCACAGGTTACATTTCTCAGAGACGAGCAGTGAAGAGCTTAGAGGGAAAAGAAAAAAAACTGAGCAACAACAGAAACCAGAGATCCAAACCAATGCACCTGTCATGACACCTGGAGTTTCCAGAGGATCCATGACAACTTTGCCTCCTGCATGGCTCCTGTTCTGCTTATCTGAGGGGCAGGGGAGCATTTAAGCAATGTGTGCCTTCAGACAGACACACTTTTTCCCCAAGTCCCAGCAGGTGCACAAGTGAAGACATTCACTGACTTTCCTCAGCTTGCCAGCTTGCTGAGGGGCCATAAAAGGACATATTCCCAGAGAGGTAAGGTCAGGCTGTGCCAGGTCTCCTGACAAGCAAGCTACACTCTTAGCAGCCCATCAGGACAAGGGTGTCAAAAACAGCTGTTGAAGTTCACCCACAAGGGATCAATAGAGGATCTCTTGAAGAAGACCAGTTTCACCCTACAGCATGGCTCCCCTTCCCAGGGCTGGCAGCTGGTGGACAACCTCAAAGTAAGGGGCCACCAGATGCTATTTTTAGCCTCTCTTCTTGGGAAGAAGCAGACCAGGTCATGGCACATCTCCTGGTGAGACACCCAGCCACTCCTGTGTCCTCTCACATGTCCACACAAAGGTTCCACCTATGACTCAGCACTTCCCCCTGCCTCCTCCTCATCAAACCACCTGCACACATTCCACTGCTGTAACAGGCCAAGTAGCTGCTTCCAATTAAAAGCTGCTGTTCTCACCAGTTTTTTAATAAGAAATGAGTAATTAAAAATTTAATTTAGTCAATGACCAAGCGACAGGGTGTGAAAATGAGCCAGCGTTGGCTCAGGTTCTATTAGGAATAAGCTTGAACCAAGAGTGGTGGGATGGGATGGGGGAATTGCCTGGGGTAGCTGAGGGGATCTGTGCAGGAAGTTTTGAACCAGGGTCTCTTGAATTACCACATCTGCCAACCAGATTTCTTCCCTATCCCATCCCTAGCATTATGTGTAAAGCCTCCGGGCACCCTCCTTCAATAATCCCCATACTCCAGTAAAAACTTCTCTTGCCATCCCATCCCCACAGCCTGCAAGCAGTGCCTCTTTCCTCCCTCTTCCCATCTCTTTCCAGCACTGCTGTGACTAGAGCCCTGTCAGAGTTGGCAGCCACAAGCTGATCATCACAAACTGCTGGCTGAGAGAAAGGGAGAGAAGCAGAGGAGTCTTGGGGGCCCAAGAACAAGACAGGACTTGTGAGTCATCCCCTGCGTACCCACAGCCCCCGCCGGCTACCACCAAGCTCCAGGAAGATGCTGAATATTCGATGAAGGGGGTTTTTTTAGATCTGCTGAAAATGGCAAGGGAAACTCCACTGACAATTTTTTTAAAAATAAAAAAGGAAAGAGAAATATCACAATCTCATTGCTGCAGCCAGTCTTACACCTTCCCCAAGGATATGTTAGAAAAGCCAGGGGTGTGAGAGGAAGGCAGCCCATGGCGATCTGTTTCTGGCAGGCTGAGGCAAGGGAGGACAAGGGAATGGCTGTGTGAGGGTGCAATGTTGCCATCCCCATCAGTCTGGGTGGGTGCAGGTGCACAAGCAACCTGGGTTTGCAGGTGAAGGGGCAGAGCACATGGTGAGGGAAAGCATCACATGGCTCTGGCACCTCTGCTAGAGATCTCAGCATCCCTGCCCTGGTTGCCACTAAAAGACTTCATTTGGGAAAGGCAAGGTTAAATATGATATTTATATATGATATTTATACATGATATTTTGCAGTGCCAATCTGTACAGCAAGAACAAGGCTCACTGGATGTTTTCACACAATGTCACGTGAATCACTACAGAAGTGTGAGGTGACAAGGAACTACATGGGGCCAGTGAGTGTGTCTGCTCTTCCTCAAATCAATGAGGCAAAAACCACCTCTTGCTAATGTTAGCAAAGGAGGCATTTACTCCTTATCTCGGAAAGCTACTTCACATCAGCTGACACAGGATTAAATCTTCCTAGTCAGTAAAACCTCAGCCCAGTAAGAGAGGAAGCTTCTGTTGCACCTTGGTGTGTCTGTCAAAAGGAGATGTGGCACAAACACTCCATTCTAAAGCAGAGTGCTTGGCTGGGGAGGTGGAGAGGAGGGTGGGAGACAGGAATTGCAGGCAGGGATATGGAGCAGAGGTTCTGGGCTGAAGGCCCTCAGCTCATCATCAGAGGAAACAGAATGCCACCAGTATGGTGCCAGGGGAAGTACTCAGCGCAGCTGAGGGAGGGGAGGATATTTGTGTTTGTGAAGGAACAAGATGCAGGAATTTACAGAAATTATAAAAATTTTCTTTTCTCCCACTCTTCTCTGCCCTGTAATTTTCTCTTCTCCACTTTTTCTTCTGGTCTCTGTCTCACCTTCTGTCTTTCCCTCTGTAATCACTTGTTGGCAAAGCTTCTCCAAAACACAGTTATTTTGAATGTGTGTTCCTCTACATCCCTTATAATATTTTCTCTCTCATTCTCAGTATCTTCCTTGCTTGTGAAGCTGATCAGCATAATGATAATAATATTGAACATGGTGAAATCATTTCTTTCACACCAAAACCAATTATTCATTGCTCTGCTTTCAGGTCCCAGCCACTTTCATGCCTTTCCTTGTCACTTCAGATGCAGAAACTCAAATATCACCTTTTTTATTCCCCTCTACCATCTTCTCCACCTGGAAGGGAAGGACATTCTCTATCATATATTTTTAATCTGCTCCTTGAGAAAGCCTGAGATGTAAAATGGACTATTTTATTCCTATCCCTCATTCCCAGCCAGATGTCATTTTTGGGAAAGCCAATCTCATCAAGTTAATGACTTGCCTAGTGTGGAAGCAGCAAGTGATATATTCCTTGCCCTCCTGACACCCAGACCTTTGCCCAGACCCTCCCCATCACTTTTGTGCTCACTGCACAGACATAACTCCCCCAGTGCAGAAGCTGATGGTCCACAGTAGGGTCATGCTTTTTCCAGTAAAAGAAACTGACAGATTATTTCTGCTTGTGATTCATCCTAGAAGAGAAAACAGTGTGGGCTCCCCATTTCACTCTGCATCACAGAACCTGCCCCCAGTGGGAGCCCACAGAACAACTGGTGTCAAAAGGTATCTCAGGAAGCCTCCAGCCCAAATCCCTGTTCAAAGCAGTGCTAACTTCAAGGCCACAGCAGGTAGCTCAGCACCTTGTCTGCTTATGTTTTGAGTATCTCAAAGAAGGAAGACTCCAAAACACCTCTGGGTCACCATCTCACATCAGATCTACCCTCATGTTTATGGTTTTCTGTCATACAGCATTGAAATTATGCAAGCTGCAACTTGTCTCTGCTGCCTGTTGCCCTTGATGCGCATCTCTGGGAAGAGTCCAATTCCATCTCCTCTACACACATCCCCCATTGTCTCATCACTCCCCCTAAATTGCTTTCCTCCAGGCTAAACAAAGCCAGTACTCTCAGCATTTCCTTACACATTATGTGCTACGACTCTTTAGTCATCTTCCTGGACCTCCACTGAACCCACTCCAGTTTGCCACTCTCTGCCTCATAGTGGAGAGGCAGTACCTGAGTCTGCCTCTCCTTGCTTGCGATCTCCCTAGGTTGAACTAAACCCTGCTCTGAATGTTTTCTCCTTATTTTACTGGTAAATGATGGATGATAACCAGCCTCAGGCTACCCAAGTCAATTATATTCAATAGAAACTGTTTGGATCACCAGGTTCATAAGACTCTATCTAGATTTTACTATCAGCAAATCAGATTCCCAGTGCACAGGAAAAAATTCCCCTGACAAAACCAGGATGAGGTATCAGATGATTTTGTAAACCTCTTATCAGGGATGGGGAGCCAGAGAACAGACCTAGTCTTGTCTTTCCTGCCCAGCTGTCACTGTGGTTTGGGAATTAACTCACCATGCTTTATTTATCATCAAAAGTTTCAGTCAACAGCCAAAACAGAAAGGAACATTTTTCCTCTCTAAAATGTACGTCTCGATCTCTCTCAGCATTTACTTCCACCCAGCATCCTTAAACGCCTTCACTTGATTCTTAAACAAGAGGGAGACAAGCTTCAGGAGTTCCATCTGTACTTGGTAAAGGGAGAAGGAAGATATGGATTCACACCATCTTGACATAAAAACAAACAGAGAAAGGAGCAGGGCCCCAAGACAGCAGCACAGAGAAGACTCTACTCATCCTACACCAAGGATGACTGCTGTGGGGAACCCAGTGCTGAAGGACAGCTTGAATGAGCGCTTAACTGGAGGTGAGTGGGTTTAAAAGCATAGACAGCACTTAAACCTTCCAATAACTGGCAGCATCTAAGGGCTTCCAGGTGGACAATTGTGAAGTCATCAGGGATCTCTTCTTCCTTCTCTCCTGTGAGATGCCTCAAAAGAAACATCACATGGAGGGGGGTCAAATGGGAAGGATTCACTTCCTTCTGATAGAGCTGTGCAATAGCTCTTCCACTTTGGTGGAAGTTACCTGGTGACCCACAAACATTTGCCCTGTTAGAACAACTCCGTGAAAAACTTCAGTGATGCCTCAAATTATCTAGGGGGAAAGTGCCACAATTCCTGGGGAAAGGCACTGTATTTCAATTACGTGAAGATATTTGAGAGGAATTTTGAGTGAGATGCACAGTCCCACCTATTCCCCTTCCTGAAGCTCCTGTTGCCATGGCAATGTACTGACAATTTCAACGCATAAATCCAAATTTGCATTTTAATGGAACATAATCAGAATGCTGAAATAAACTATTCTTCCTCGATAAAAGGTAACATAAACACCACGTCTCACAAATATGCTCTACCAACAAGTATTGAACATACATACACACACACACACACACACACACACACAGAGCCTATACATGGCTGGGCTGGGGAGCTGGGAAATTGCCTTCAGTTTCTTCATGCCTCGCTGGGAAGTTTTAAATCCACCACAAAACCCCACAGATAAGTGGGGTAAATTCCAGAATTCCAGATAAATTCCAGAATAAACTGTTAGAGTTACCAGATGTTTGCTGCAAATTGACTCTATCACCTCCTGGCTTCTGTCCTCCCATACTGTCCACCCACATCCAGGCAGGGTCAGCCCATATCTGCTGTCCCAACACTGGACCCTGAGATACTCTCTGTATGCTGACAGCTCCCAGGGGCTCAGTAGCCCCTGAGATATCCCTGAGAGATCTCAGTCCCTGAGATATCCCAGGGACGATGAAAAATCTCTCCCTTTCCAACTGTCCTAATATTTATTTTCCTTTTGTTTTTAGCTAAATTTGTCGTGAGATGTGCTCTCACTTGGTTTTCTGCAATATGCCCAAGACTGTATTCTCCAGCTCTTGGATCAGGAAAGGAGCACTTTGTTAGCACCTATCCCACACTGTCAGCCAAGAGGCCAAATAGCTACAAGAGGGCTGAAAGAGATTTTAAAAACGAAATGTTGCAAAGACATCTTTCCTTACTTCAGCAAAAGGCAGGGAAAGGGAATGGAGGAGGGGGAGAAGCTATTCTGCACCAAATATGAAGTCAGAAAATTAATTTCTCCTGCCCTTGAAACAAACTAAATTCCAAGCAAGCAGCTGGCAGGAGTGAATACAGACAGAAGAGAGAAAGAAGAAGAAGGAAAAAAAAAAAAAAAAAGGAGAAAACAGAAGAAACGCAAACAAGTGAATCAGAAAAACTGCAAACTGCCTGGAAATTTCTTTTGACTTTTCAATTGGGAAGTGACATGATGCATACTTGGGTAGGGACAATCACACCTGGGAGAGTCTTAAAGTAACAGCAGCCCAGACCACCCTCTTCTGACCCAGCTGAATCGTGCTGGGCCACCCAGCCTTCAGAGGACTTCAGGCAGCTCTGTGAACAAGGGGATGGCACAGGAGTCACCTCTGCCATGAGGCAGAGTCCATCTGCCTCATCTCACCTGCCTGCGCTGTGAAAGCAAAGCCACATGTCCTGCTGAGCAGCACTGACAATGCACCACTTACACTGAGTTGCTATCTGCCAATGTATCAAGTAAATAACACAGGAGTTGCTCCTCAGAACTCTGTGGCCTGGATCTGTCACTTTTTTCCTGCAGAGAGCTTTCCAAGGGGTCTCCTTCAAGTCCTGTACCTTCTATCAGCACTGGCTAACCAGCCATGTCCCCTCTATTAGATCTGTACAATTAGGGCCCAGAGGGTTCAAGCAACTCACTGCTCCTCCTCCATCATCCCACACAGTAGTTAGCCTGGTGAAATCCTGAATCCTCCTCCAAGAAAGTCTTTTAGTCCTACTCCTCTAAGCTGCACAAAAAAGAGCATGTCTGCCTCTCATCACTCCTTCCATCCCAGTTAGCAATCCCATTTAATCTCTCTGGCCTCCTTCATTTGCCAGAATCAAAGATTAATTGGGCTGCACTGTGATAAAGTGACTGTTAATGTGCCTTGGCACGTGAACAAGTGGAGCTAGATTCAGCCTCCAGTGCAGCACGCAGTTGCAAGAGCAGGGCAAGTTGAGCCCAATGGAGAAGTCTCTGGGGCTCCCCACCAATTTGGCCAGCCACAAAGGCTGCAGGTCCTGGCGGTTTGGATCCAGTTGCTTTCGCATCCTCTCTAGCACTGATGCACGTAGCCAGACTGCACACAAACACACACCTACAGCCATCAGAACAGTACACAGTGAACTGGCTATACAAAACCAGATGAGGAGCTCACGTACTACCTGCCATGGCACTGTCTCCCTTCATGTAACTACACCCAGGTAGAAACTCACATGGATGCTAACTCGTCTATGGAGTGTGCTCTCATCCCAACATAAATCACGGTGTACCCAGTGAGACGAGGCTGTACAGCTACACACAACCAGTCAGACCAAAATGCTTCCCTGGAGCTGATGGCTTTCCACATAACCCTTGTTCTTTTGGTTTGAATTGCAGTTGATTAAGTTAAAAGTAAAACAAACTAACTCTCCTAAATACCACCTGTGCCACTGTATCAGTGGCACATGGGACATTTATTAGCTAGCTACTTTCCCTTAGGACACAGTTTACAGGTTCTGCACAGTAGGGACTTCTCAAAGGTTGGAGACATGATCCTAGATCCCAATTTACAAAGTTTTAGGAACAAAGAGCAGAGTATGGAATATAAGAAAGGAAAGAGACAGTCTTTTGATTTAGAGGAACTCAGTGCTGGTAGTCAAGATCAAGAGATAAAAGGCCCACCTTGCACTCAGGTCCCACATCTTCAGCAACAGGGGCCCATGACTGGCTTGCCTCCTGTCACTTGGCTTCCTTAGCAAGCGAAAAGACCAGCCCCTGGCAAGCCTCCTTCCACCACTCACCCCCACCATCTTTGGTGGCTACCACGGTGCCTCCCAGGGGTCCTCTCCACAGCAGCCCTGTCAGAGAGGCAGCACCATGGCCACTTAGAGTACAAAAGTGTGCTGGGGCCAGGGCTACATAATGGGTAATGGCAGATGGGACAGTAAACAGTTATCCACGGCTGAGCAGTAATTAGCAAGAGACTTGCTGCCAAACCGGTATGGTGACCAACAGGAGATGAGCACAACTCAGACCAAAGCCACCCTAATGTCATGATGACTGTCAGACAGGATGGGTGCCAAAAGGCAGTGGTATGGATTTGCACCCGAAATCCCCTGTGAGTCTTGCTGGTTCTGTTCCCAAAACTTCTCAAGGATGGGTAAAACCTAGAGCAACTCCACGTTTGTCCTGAAAACCTCTTCCATACCCTCCCCCTGCTTCTGGCAGGGCCTCCCTAAAACTCACCACCCAAGTTAATACCCGTCTCTCCTGGCTGCGGTGTTCGTGGCAGGCGAAACTCAGCCTCACAGTGACATCTAGTGAGGAGAGCCTAGTGGCATCAGGCACCCGTGCAAGGAATGGCAGCAGCCTCGTCTCTCCCTGACATTTGTTCCCCGGACTTCAGGAGACAGAGGCAGAGCAGAGCAGAAGATGCTGGAAAAAGCAGCCTGGCCCGCAGGGGTCTCATGTCACAGCGTATGGGTGTCTGCCCCTGCACCCCAAGAGAGTGAGAGTGCCCCAAGTACCTGCCAGTGGATTCTCAATGCTTTCTAAAAGCGTGTTTTCTACACTGTGCTGAGTAGAGATGGATGAAAAGAAAGAAAGGGANAACTGCTGGGAGTCAAGAATAAATAGTAAAGAGCCAGGTTGAACTATCAACCCTCCAACAGCCTCAGAAATTGTGGATCCTGTTTGGATAAGCAAAAGCAGTAAAAGAGACTGCAGTCAAGGAAGCAGGGCATAAGACAAAGAAAGACAAAATCCAGCTATTAGAGAGAGAGAGCAAAGGAAGGAAAGGGAAAAAAAGGAGAGAGAAAAAAATACAAAAGCAGAGTGCAGAGAGAGAGGCCTGACACTATAATGACAAATGAAGCATGCCAGCCATTGGACAGAACATCTTCCCTTGATCTGAGAAGCCTCAAAAGTTATTCTGTGCAGTTCTGAGCAATTCTAAAAAAAAATCCCAGAAATTAGGAAACCACAGCACGTGTTGCAGCTATAAATATTCAGCCCTTCAAATCTGAAGGTACTGGGGAACAGGAGGGGAGATGTTCCACCTTTAGCAACTGAAGCAGGGACATGCACAGTGCAGCTGCAGCCACAGGAAGATCGGGCTGTGCCAGCAGAGGACAGAGCAGGCAGGAGCTGCAGCAGCAGCAGGCAATGCTGCCCCAGCTCCCCTGGCTCTGCTCTGCGCCAAGCAGCACAGACATCCTCTAATAAGGCCTGCCTAAGGCAGCAAAACCCGTGATTGCCCCAGCCCACCTCCTATCTGTCTCGAAACACTTAATAATTGATGACAAGAATAACTAGCTAAAATTTGCTGCATTCTGAGCCAGCTCTGGGGCTTGTAAACATTTTAAGGAGCAGAGAGACTGGGAACAAAACAGACAGCCTTCCACCTCATTGTCACTGCTTTGAAAGCAGCCATATTCAGCAACCACTGACATTCCCCAATTTCACATCTATGCAGCATGAGAACACATAAGCTCTCAGCTCTAATGCAACCTCTTCTCTGTGTATTTCCAAGCTCTTTACATAAGAAATCATTAATTCCACTGTAACCGGGATGAAATACATCCCTCTTGGAAGAAACAAGACTTTATTTCATCAAAGACAGAACAGAGAACCACTATTGCCTTTTTACAAATCCCTCTAGTTAAAGAATGTTATATACTGAACCTTGCCCCAAATTCCTCGTTTCAGTTTCTGTCCATTTCCTCTGTATTTGATGGGGAAATTTTTGGGGGTGAATTTCTCAGATTCTGGCGTGGAAAACCTATATTTCTGACTAAAACACAAAAGAAAGCCACAAAACAGGAAAAAAACCAATGTAAGGAAGAAATAAAGAGTAAATGGAAAGCCAAAAGTCAAACAAAAGAAGGCCAAGTGTCAACCAGGGAGGTCAGTCTGCAATTTAAAAAGGAAAGATCAATTCTAGAAGCACAAAAGGAAAAAAAAGAGAGGCAAGAAAACAAAAAACTAAAGTCAGCAAGTAACAGTCCAGTGGCTTGAAGCTGATTTAAAAGGAAAACAAAGGTCCTGGTAAACTTGGAAGCTCAGATGCTAATGTAAGTCTCGTCAAACCCACACTAACTATAAGTTCCAAAATAACATGGGAAGATGCCCTGGAAGAGTCTGTAAAGACTTCCATGAAACAGCTCTAAACTTCTGATCCAGCAGTGCCAGTAACACAAAACCACAAAAATTAGCAAATCAGATCTCCAATAAGCAAGATAGGGGCCAAAATCTCTCACGTTTTCAGTAGTTCCCAAAGTGTACATATGCAATAAACGCTGCCCACAATTAACTCGCCTTTCTACAATGCTTTGCATTCAGCCTGAAAATCTACAGAACAAACTTGTACTCTCTCCAAGCCCTGCCTTTGCTCCTGCCTGTGTCTGCATCTGTTACACCTCCAGCATTTAGCAGTTCCTGGTCAACAGCGCCCCTATTTTTATTCACTAAGGCCCATCTCTGCTCCAAAGGATCTTTATCATATTCTTCTAGGTTCTCAGAGAAAAAGAAAAGCAACTATAGCAGGATGGGTTTTGGTCTTTCAAACTGAGGGAAACAGTGGCAGTGAGGTCTGCCACTTTCTCCCAGAGCCAGCACTGCAGGAATGAAATAGATGGGGAGGGTAGGAGGAAGATCTGGAAACCATGTCCATGGCCCACAGAAGGAACAGGGAAAAGTCAATCACTTTGAGGCCTGGGATCCTTCTACTCCTTCAACCTTCTGACAGTTAAGGACAGCAGTGGGAAACAGAGAGAGAAATTGTTCTCTTCCAGCTGCAGAATTGTTTTGCCTGCTCCACTCTAGGAGGTGTGCGAGACTAGCAGATGCCCTTCAGAAGAGAATTTTCCCTTCAGGGAAAAATAGAAAGTATAAGGGCATTGGACTTCCAGGCATTTTTGTGAATCTAGATGCTAAAATCCATTTTTCTGGCCACAAAAACCTTGTGACACCAACTCTGTATTACATGCAAATAATAATATGCAAATAATAATATGCAAATTATTACTAGCAAAGTGCTTTCTTCTGGTATTCTAAGCCCTCAAGAAGGGCTTGCTTGGGCTTTATTTCCTAATACAATATTTTTTGTACCTAAAAATATTTCCTCTATCTACAAAGTGGGCTCTTACAGTACCAGCAGAACTACTGATGCTTGTTCTCTTCCCATTTGGAGCAAAATAAAAAAACCCAACAGGTAGAGGACAAGGATACTGAGAGTTGCTTAATCTTTGTGCTTCCTTATCTCCTCTGTATAGGAAGTCTTGTTGAGGGGCAGAGTTCATTTCTTGCTACAGCATCTTGTACAGTGGGAAGCTGATTTAATCTTAACCTGCTCCAACATTATCCACAGAGCCTGTGCAAGGCAGAGCCAGATTCTTGGTGAACTGGAACAGGTCACTGAAAAGTGAATGGAAGAGGTAGATGTCTGCACTGGATTAAAAAAACCAAAAACAAAACAAAAAACTAACAAACAAACAAAAACAGAATAAAATACTTTCTGTCAGCCTAAATTAGGTAGATGCAAATGTATGAATCAAAGCCCAGCCCTTGTTCAAATTCAGTAGGCTGGAAAGTTAAATTTCTTTTCAAAGACATGTCACACTGCTAAAGGACAAAGGTTCATATGCACTTGGCAGGGCAGGCAGTGACCCCTGGCTCTTTGTAGGACTGGTGACCATAGCACAAACTGCTTCAGGTTGGCAAACAGAGCTAAATATTAAT
The DNA here is from genome assembly GCA_013399915.1 of Illadopsis cleaveri. Classification (NCBI taxonomy): domain Eukaryota; kingdom Metazoa; phylum Chordata; class Aves; order Passeriformes; family Timaliidae; genus Illadopsis; species Illadopsis cleaveri. The sequence goes on from VXBB01017342.1 coordinate 50,574, forward strand.
GACAGCAGCGTTGGGTATTGCTGTTCAAGAGAAAATAGAGAATATGGAAAGTGGCAAAATTGGACAGCTGCTTAAAGCAAAGCACATTCCATAATCCACATGTGAAGAAACATGCTGAGGCGAAAATCTGCTATAAATCAGCTTGAAAATCAGTCTGATTCATTTTGGAAGAGACAATACAGACATATGTGTCAGTGTGGGCCATACCAAGAGTTCAGACATCAGGATCCTATTTCCCAAAATCATGACTTGGGTTTTTTAAAAAGCCCTCAACTAAACAAATGTTTGTGACTGTTATATTTTACTTCTAATGCTGCCCTTAACTTCTGTTTTCTCACATCCTTCAAGACATTTCTTCAGACTGAGACTCCTACATAACCCCCTGAATCCAGAAGGGTAGAACATAAAGTAAGAGCAAAGAGACAGCTACTATGAACTGCCATAGACAGCAGTATGATTAGACATGAATATCAGGCATCTCCTTGTTAGCGTGTAATACAGAATAACAAGGTGGAACAAGCTAAATCAGATGCCTTCTAAAGCCCAGAATAATAGGAAAATAATAGTTGTTCCAAGATGAACCAGGAATTTTATCTGCATATTCAAGCAGGAAAAATTATCATTTTTCAATGCCAGAAGAAAGCGAGCAGAAAATGAACTGATAATATTCACATATGGAAGTTACTTAAAACTCCAACTGATCTGTAGGCTGGGTTATGTAGTAACTGAAAAGGCAGCTACCCACTGAGGCAGGAGATTTAAAGAAAGCTACAAAACATGAACATTAGCATCAGGAAGTATTACGTTAGGGGTTGTTGGTTGGAGACAGAAACCACATGAACTCACTGAGAGTTTTCAACAAACAGCACATTTTATTGTTTGGATCTTTCTTATAAAGGGAGTTCAAAACTCCTGGATCTAGACAATGGATTGGTCTGACTTTTAACCCTGCCCACCTCCCTGGCCAATGATGTATCTGAATTTAGGGTTGGTAAGGATTGGTTGAGGTCTCTGTGTCCAAAATCATCTCATTATTGTTCAGTTAGGGACTTGTTTTATTTTTAGGCTGGTCAAATTTGGGGGTCTGATATGGCCAAACTTATCTGTCCAGCCACAGACTAGTGCAGTGCACTAGGAAGCTTTCAAAGACAGCTTAAATCCCCAAAAGAAAGGCATTCTCAATCGGAAATGCAGCACCTGTGGTTTTTGCCATCCAGATTATTCAGGCTCTGAGAGAGCAATTTATTTGGATGTTATACATTTAAATGAAAACCATTTGGCATTCATTCTGTCGCCAAAATGCTTCAAAGAGCTAACTGAACTAGTTTTTGAGGGATTGCAAAGTGATGAAATTTTAATTTTATTCATCTTGGATGAAATTTTATTTTGAATAGAGGTCTTAAAACAGTACAATGAAATACTGGGGTTTTTTGGTTTGTTTTTTTTGTTTTGGTTTGGTTTGGTTTGGGGGTTGTTTGTTTGTTTGTTTGTTTGTTTGTTTGTTTTTACTGACATAGACAAAGTCTCATAACATTAAAGTTTTTAATAGTAAATACTAGCCTGGACAAAGCTGTTTGTAGGGTCTGCTCAGCTGCTTTCAACAGTGAATGAGTAAAAGAAAGGCATAGTTAAATGTACATATCATGATGATACAAGGAGCATATCACCACTGAGAGACTGATAAAGCCATGAAAGCTGCTGTAAAGAGAAATATAGCATTTCATATGCTGTGCCCATCAAAAAACAGTTTTATCAGAAGCAGGTAGTTGACTTAATCGAAGGTCAGCATAAGGTATTTTACAGTCTACAACATGGAGAAGACATTAGGTAATCCAAATGCCTACATTCTACAGCTATAGTAGAAGTAATATATACTATACAGGCAAAACCCAGTTCATATTAAGAGATGATTTTACATTCCTAATATAAGCCAACAAATTTATCTTGTTTAGCAATGCAGGGAAAAGGTATGAGGATAATTCTCTAATAAGGCCAAAGAGAAGGAAGACTGTGCACCTCTGTCTGCAGGAGTGTGGCAGGTGTTGGTTGTACTAGAGCCACCTGGCAGAAACAGGACAAATGCTGTAATCATCATGTCTGGTAAGACCAAGCAGAGCTGCCACCAGAACGCAGTCAGGAGAAACAGCAATGATCATGCCCTGAGAAAAGCTGCCAGATCCTGTTGAAAGGAGACAAAGAAATGTAATGTATTAATAATAGGTACATGATTTCACAGTATTAAAAAACCTACAGCCTAGGTTAGACCATGATCTTCAGCAACCGATCCAAACCTGGGGAATACGTCAAACCATGAAGTGTACATCTGTTTAACTTCTTGGTGAACTAATCAGTTTCAAGAGCCTGACCAGACTCTGAGGCAGGAGACTGTGAATGCAGTTAAAGTGCGTGCCTTGCCTTCCCTCTTCAGCAAAGTGACCCCTGTGTGCTCATTAAATTTTATTCTGCAGGTAATTGCTGACTAAAATAACAGCAGGTCTGCACGCAGCCTTGTTGGTCAAAGGAAAAGTTGCCTGTATTATAGGTCCTTGCTACTGAAGGTATTTAATAAGAAGGGAGTCAGATTTTCTGAGACACATACATAACTAAGAGCATTATTAACTGGCACAACAGAAATGGAAATGAGATGGTAATGGTTTACTTTTAAGGTAGAAAAGGGGATATGTGTACCATGGACATAGAAATCAGTGCAGCTTCTATCACACTAATTTGTTAAACATGTTTTGCAGTGTTGGTAACAAAAGATGTTTTTTGCATCAGATGCCTGCATAAGGCATTTATGAGGTTGCACTGTTCTGACAAAAAGCATATGTAACAATGTATTAAGTGTTCCTAATAAATGATACAAATATAGTGTTTAATCGGGAGAATAAGCTGTCTTGAATACACTGTGCAATATGAAATCATGAACAGCTTACACAGAACCTGTAAATTGTATTTTAGGGGCTGAACGAAAGTGTTTGACTGATTAAGTGTTTTTGAAAATACCTTCCCCATAGCATTGGCAGCTATCATTTATTTTACTCAGACCAAGATGAAGATAATATAAGTATACAAGCAGTCACAACTTTTCTGCTGGCTATAATATTCTTTATTGCTTTTTTCAATTTCAGCAATAGGCTGTTAACTCATGGCTTCTTCAGCTTCTTCACAAAGCTACAATAACCTCTTTGTAACTTTGTGAGCCTTTCCACAACTGGAAGGACAAATCTGGCAGGGAATAAGAGCTGAGAAGGTTCAATTTTCCATCAGCTACTAACAGAAAACAAGAAAATAGAGAAGTGTTCTGTGTTACATATCCAGTGACCATCCCTCCAAATCAATTTTTAAAAATAGCTCATTAAAGGGAAAACTAAGAGTGAGAAGTGACATGCTAAACTAGATGTAAATGGTTAATGTTCCCCAACTGTGAAGCCAGGAATAGGCACCACATAAGTCCTATCAAGAAAAATGTATTAGCAGCATTAGTGGAAACTGACACAAGATGCTGGTATCCATCCAGGGAGGGATTCAGAAAAGAAGGAACAATAAAAGACAGGCATTGAGGTGACATCTGCAGGAGCTGGAGAACAATTTCCAGAGAATCACTGTCTTTTAATACACAGATGTTTAACCGGTATTGGTCTCTGTTAAAGATCATTACTACAAGAAACAATGAGAGCCATTTGTATCCCTTTCCCCCTGCAGGACATGTCTGAGTGAGAATAAACCTGTTTCCTCCTCCAGTGTCAGCTTGTTACTGGCAGCACAGACTATAATTGAACAAGCTTTATTCAAATGATAGCTAAATTTAGCAGATAGAGGGGTGAAAACTGGAGAAGAAAGTTTTAAACAAATAGACTAAAGTAATCCAGAATAATAGAAGCAATTTATGGCAGATTCAACCTCTCTGCCTGATGAGTCTAGCAGTTAAATCTGGATTTTGGGGCCTTGCTGAAAGAAAACATGCAGTTAAATCTGGATTTTGGGGCCTTGCTGAGAGAAAACATGACACCACCCCTTTCCTCTTGGCCTGTGATGACCCCTGTGATGGCAGGACCCCTTGTGTTTTCCACAAAATCAGATTCATTACCTGGTGTGCAACAAGCCAATAATTACACACTTAGGAGAGACTTGATTATTTATTTCAGAGTTGTGTGAGCCCAGGTGGTCAGTAACATTCCCCAAACCAAGCACACCCACCCGACTTTCCACACCATCATCTATACATAGAAGTTCAGGGTTTGTAACTTTCCAATTACAGCCCCTGTGTTGTGATGAGTTAGTAGGAGTAATTACATAACCCTGGTTAATTTCTGTGCAGGCTCAGGGGAAGGGCCTTCACTTCGGTAGGGGTCTTTTAGACCTTCAGGCATGACTTTTAGTATTACAGAGGACATACATGGACCTTGAGTATTTTGCCAAGTTAGCAATGTACACATAGATATACATCAACGTCTTGATTTACTACATCCTTACATGTTGTTACTTCCAGGATATCATTGAGTAAGGAATACTAACTGCTATCCATGCTATTGACACGGATCATCTCGGCTCACTACCTCCTTAAAGTTTGTTAGTTCCTGGATGTCCTTGACTAAAGGATGCCGGCTGCTGCCTGTTCCACCGATTAAGTCTTTTTTCTTGCTGATTAGCATTGTGAGAAAACAGCATTCACTCCTCTGCATGTTCACTCCTCTGCATTCCTTCTCCAGTGGGTGTTCATCTGATGCACAGACAGCTGCGGGACAGAAATCTTTTTTGTTTCTAGTTAGCTAGCTGAGACAGAGAAGCTTCCTGGACTGCTTTTTTATTTTTTTCTTTTTTCTTGGGACTGTTTAAACCTGCTCTGGACGGAAAAAACCCAGAGGAACACTGAGAGCTGGCACTCGTGGCCTACCGGGGCCTGGACCTATGGAGGGATTGTTAAGGGACTGAGTGAGTTGAGCTGCACCCACGGCAGGGACTTTCTCAANGCGGGCAGAGTGGGGCTCCCCGGTACGGCTGCAGTGGCTCCGTCCGTCTTCCCGTTGCAGGCCGGGCGAAGGTGCCGCCGGCACTCCAGCGAGGCCGGGCCGGCCCCAGGGCGGCGGGTGCGGCGAGGCGGAGAAAGAGGGCACCGGAGCCCGGTAGGAACAAGGCCACGATCAAGGGCAGAGTCGTGAAGTCGGCAATAGGCGAGTCCTGACCCCTCCACAGCCCTCGCACCGGGGATCCTTGTGGTGTCCCGCAGCCACGCTGCCGGTCGCTGTATCCATCCTGTCCCGTCCCGTCCCATTCTGCTGCATGCCCTCTTGGTGTCGCTCACTTAAACACGGCCTCATTTGTGGGCGCACCCCTATCCCTGAGCTGTAGCGGTGTCCTTCTCCCGGGGTTTTGCTGATCCTCCTATGACTCTCCCTGTGAGCTGCCTGGATGAGCAGCTGATGCGTTTTGTTCCTTTCTGCTTTGCCCCAGAGGAGTACCATAAGAAAAAGCCTGTGAATCATTTGGGAGAAAACCTGCAGTACATGTTAAAGGGACGACTTGTTGCAGACAAAGCCGTCACAGAAAAAGTAAGACTGTAATTTCTGTTAGGGGGCGTCTGTTTCCACTGATGAACACAGGTGAATGGGAATCATCCTTGATCTTCCAAATTTATACCTTGCACAAGAGAGTCAAGTTAAGTTTCTGTCTACAGATGGCCTTGAGGAATTTCTGTGTGCCCTGGCAAAATTACTTACTAAGCTTTAAACTGTTGTTGATATGTTGCTCTCTATGATGTTCTGTGATACTAGTCACAGAATCATAGAATGGTTTNTTTGAGATAATCTTGATATTCACATAATCTAGCCCCAGTCTCTGCCAAATCAGAGTCACCTAGAGCAAATGACACAGGAACACGTCCAGATGATTTTGAACGTCTCCAGAGACAGAGACTCCACGACCTGCCTGGGCAGCCTGTTCCAGCGCTTTGGCGCCTTAAACGCGGAGAATTTTTGCCTCGTTTTGCGGTGAAAATTCCTATGTTTTAGCTCATGGCCACTGCTGTGTGTCCGGCGGCCGGGCGACACCGGCAGAAGCATGACCTCATGCTGCCGGCCCTGGTTTGCCGAGCCGGGGGCTGCCGGCGCAGCCGCCCCTCACAGGCGCGGGGCGGAGCCG
>VXBB01017342.1:60178-120166 GCA_013399915.1 Illadopsis cleaveri
AAAAAAAAAAAAAAAAAAAAAAGCTTATTAAAAGAATTGGAGCACTATTGTTTGAAAAAATAGGTGAGCAAAATGTGTATTTAGTATATGTCTTCCTAAAACTTTTGAACTGTGTGCATCTGCTGCAGTGCATGTGAGCTGACCTAATACAACCAGCTCTGTGTGGAGCTGTCATGAGGATAATTAACTGTGTGAAAAAGCTGGCTCTGCCACAACTGCGCTGAAAGAGGCAGATTTCTGGGGTGTTACTTTGTTTTAAGCCTTCGTCTTCAGTATTTGGCATTTCCCATGACCCTACAGAAGTCCTTCATGTCCTCTGCTGCTCCTCCTCTACCCATTCCTCCTACACACCCTTGTTTCTGTGATTGTTCAGTTCCTGGGCCCTTCTCCCACAGGCTAAGGGAAGCAAAAGCATCCTTCCTTGTTCCAGAAAAGGGCAGGAGGGTAATGCGGTTCACTCTCTTAGTACAAAATCCAGCCGTTTGTTTGCAAATGTAAGCAACAGGAAAGCTCTTCTTTCAAAGTTAATGAGGAACTTTAAAGTGAGGCCCAGAGCAGTTCTCCACATGGATAATAACACCCAGATTAGTGAAGTTTCAAAATTGGGTGGCAGCTCTCATTACTGGCTGGAAAGACTATTCGAGCAAACACAAGTTATCAACATACTTCTTGAGGCATTATGTTGTCAAGAAGGGTAAAGCTACCTAACAGACTGAATTTTGCCATTTGAAACTAAACTGGATTGTAGAGTCAACAGTAACCTTAAATAAATTAAACTCTATTTTGTGGGAGGAAGGAAGAAGAAGCAGAAGTGAATGGTGGATCTAGAGATACTATCTGCAAGGGCAAAGATCTAACATGTAGCTTTGACTTTCCCCCTCTGTCAGGGTATGAGCTCCTAGGAAAGAAGAGCAATGCCACCTGAATACTGAGTAGATAAGGACAGGTGGTGCCCCATGAGGGCAATGTTTTCAAGGAGAGGGAAGAACAGGTACCAGCTTGTTGCATGTGCCTGGTGTTAAGCTCAAGCCAGGCACCTTATCATACTCCCAGCTGTCTGTCTAGCCATTCTCAGAGGATGCCAGCTGGGACCCCAGGAGGTGGCTGCCTTGGAGCAAGCTGCCCCATCCCTCTAAGTGTCTGAGGACAGGCAGGATGGGGCTTCGAGCAACCTGCTGTAGAGGAAGGTGTCCCTGGCAGGAGGGTTGGAATGAGATGATCTCTAAGGTCCCTTCCAACCCAAACCATTCTATGATTCTGTGATCTCTGTTCTTTGCAGCCAGACTTCTCTGTCCGATGGAAGAGACAAGAAGGGGTTAGGGAAGCAGCGGTTGCTGTAGCTGCTTTTTCTAGTTGGCCTCCAACCTGTTTTCCACGCTAGAAGCTGACTGGCTGCAGGCCACAACAACCTTTAGATCCTACTGGACAGCATTTCTTTCCTGCGCATCTGCAAGTGGCGGCGCAGGGATATGTCCCAATGCTGCTGGGCCAATGCCGCGTGCTTGCTGAGCTCATCAGGCTGCTGGCTCCCTTCCCAGCTCTGCAACACCAGCTGAGCATCCTGCAGCAGAAAATAGAGGCAGCTGAGCTAGGGAATGGTGAGGGTGCCATCTTACAGGGCATCCTCACCCACATGCAGCAGGGAGTCAGAATGGGCGGCAGTAGCAGCAGCTTTAATATGAATGCAAACAAAAGCTCTGGAGTGTTATTAGCATGGTAGAACTTTTCCAGGGAAACTGTTTAGAATAGTTCCCAGATGCTCAGCCTTGAGCTAGCTTAGTGTGAATGAGATTCATCAAGCCTCTTAGTGGCCTATTGCTCCCTTGTTACGTGAATGGAAAGCAAAAAAAGGAAATTTGTTCCAGTGGGTACAAACTAATGTAAGCCCATACAACCTCTGCTGTATCAGCAAGTCTCCACTTCCTTACCACAGAAAGCAACAACAGCTACTACCAGCACTATGTGTGTGTCAGAGAGGGGAGGACTGCAAAAGTAAACCAAGAAAACATGTTTGTTCAGGACACCAACTTCTTGCCTGTGAAATGACTTAGCAGTAACAAGCCTGGCTGCCAATGAACTTGCTCAGGCAAATGATATTGAAAACACTGAAAAATCTGTAGGGGAAAATCAAGGTCTGGGGGAGGATCCTAAAAACCTTAGCCAATCTTACCCTCTGGGGTTTTTTTCCACAACTGCCTTACATTGCAGTCTTGCTGATGATCAACATAGCATCAGCATCTACAGAACTTACAGGCTCCTGAATGCCTCAGGAAGGGGACTGGTTATTGTAAAAAGGGTGCACAGCAGCAGGGCCCTGAATAACTCAGAAAAGTTACAGCAAAAGGAAGTTCCTCATTTTGAGACATAAAGACCTATCAATTCAAGTTGAAATGAGGAGTGTGAAAGAAGGCAGACTACCTAATGTCTGCTTACAGCTCAAAATGTGAAACAGGCTGAAGGGTTGGTAGGTTGGAAAGGGATTAAAGGTTTGCATGTCTATCTGTAGTTATGTTAAATAGGATTAACAGAGACAACCACTAACTGGTGAGGGCAGGGGACACAAAAAGCATGATGTTTGCTCTGCAGCTGTCTAAGGGTTACACACAGCTTTTTCTGAAGGACTAAGCTGTTGGCAGGGCTAAGCAGTAACAGTAGCCAAGCTGGTCTGTCCTGAGCTGCACCGTTTGCATACCAGCAAGATGATTTATCTCCTTTAATGGGAGGCAAAGACCAGGGCTCTTTCTCCACCTGCCCACACACTGTAATGGAGATGCAGAGGAGTTTTGGGACTAGGAGATTCTCTGCCCTATATAAATTAAACTGATGCATCTGCTGCGCCTGGAACTTGCTCCTGGCATTCCTTAAAAAGGTGTTTGTGTGCAAAAGAGGAAGACAACAGCTGAAGGAGAAATAAGAGGGCGCTGGCCATCACTTGGAGAGCATGCACCTCTGTAATAGGAAAACTGGAGCTCGTGGGTGCAGCCAGCTTCCTTCATTTGGTGACTTCATTCACTTATGACACTGCATGAGTGCACTGAAAATAATGCAAAGGCAGCATACCTGGGATATCCGAACAGCCAAAATAGTATTGCCTAGGTCAGGGGACTGAATTCTTCTGTTAATTCACAGGGCCTGAAGCATTTCAACTGGGAAGTCAGCAAAGGTGTGCACTTCTGGCCCAGCAGGGGATGCTCATGGTAAGACCCTAAGATGGCCTTGCACTGGAAATGAAGTGTAACGAGTGGCAAGGCGGTGAATGCAGCAGGATAGAGGAAGGTAGGATATCCCTAGAAGCTACATGGACCATACTGTTATGCCTAAAGGAAGGACAATAGAGATTCTGATTGTTTTTTATGGGTTTGTCTGTGGGGTTTTTTTAAGGCCTAAGTCTATGGGAAGATAAAACTGGTATTCTTCTGGCCAAAAATGTATAGATTTCCCACCTCCAAAAAAAGATTATGAAGGTGTGAAACTGTTTGCATCACAATAAGCCACATTTTCTTTCTATGTAGTCCAGCTTGGGAGCACTGGAGGAGCATTCATCTCCCAAAGGACAGCCTGTCCTTGCAGCTATTTCTAGGCTTTCTGCCAAGGCAAAAGCTATTTGAAAAATTATCATCATTCTTTCTTCATTCCCCAACACTGCAGCTGTGTATTTTTGTAAGCATGCTGCAAAGGTGTATCTGATTCTCCACACAGGCACGTGAAGAAGTTGTCAGCAGTGATGGTTTCCCCTTTTCCTTTTGAAAGAGAAGGGCATGCACCTGGGTCTCTCTAAAGGCAGGGTGAAGAGGAAGGCAGTTATAAATATTGTGATAACAGCAGAAACAAGCTTGTGAGAAGGGGCTTTGTGAGCAGTGAACTGTAAAAAGTTGTTTGGTTATGTGGGGGAATATTGGACTCCTGTTTACCATGAAGCACAAAATTGGCTGAGGGATCAGAGCCTGAGGGTCATGCACGCTGTGCGTGTGAAGTCTACTTCACTGCCCTTAATTCAGAGGAAAAATAACTGAGACAGAAATCTCATCAGCTGTGCCAACTTCAAATTCAAACAGCTTTTGTATAACGCAGATTGGGGGAATTCTGCTGTTTCCAAGGATGTAGAAGAACTAGGCTCCTCCAAGGGTAGGTAAAGCCAGCATTTCATGTGCTACAATCTAATTCTGGACATGGTGTCATGCCCTATGCAAGCTGCAAGGAATCAGCTGAAGCACATTTGTTCTGTGACTCTGTGAGAAAAAGGAGTGAGCTCCTGCAATTTGCAAAATATAAAATCAGTTATTAGGCAGGAGGCTGTCAGACTTTTTTACCCTTGTGGGCTGGAGTTTGTGACAGGTGTTCCTTGGCTCCTGCTGCAAGCTGGACAAGCTGCTGGGCTGATGAAGCCTGGAGGAAAAGTCTAGATAAAAAATGCAGAGAAGAGTCAGCCCTGATCTCCAGCGCTTGTGAAATCTTAACTAAGTTGCTAAGTATGGAAACAGCGTCACTTCAGCAGGCGTTGCATGAGATTGCCATATGGGCTGCCTCTGCAAAGCCACAAGCTCAGACCCTCGGCAAGCACTGACACTGCTGGCTGCTCTTTAAGGGCAGGTTTCTGACTCTCTTGCAAGGAGTTCTGTAACATACATGCACGGCTGCAGAGAGCAAAGCAGCATGGATGCGTCATGCATTCCTTCTAACCTGTTCCAGCTCTGATCTTTCTTCCCTGAAGTGAGTGTAATTTAGTAAATTGGATCTGCATACCCTCTGCAGGGCTGTAGATGCCAGAATCATGTACTTACGGGCCAGCTCAGACACTGCCTCGTCCACCTGCAGAGCATGAACGCGAAGAAAAATTGGTTTTAGTCATGAGTGGCTCACAAACAGCCCTGCCATAGGGTGAGGAAGGGATAAATGTGCTGACAATTTTTCCAGGCTTCAGGAGAACTGAGTAAGGGCTGCAGAACACAGGAGGTGCTCCCTCAGCTCTGGTTGCTGCCAGGTGTAAGCAGAAGTTGCTCCAAGGGAAGAGGAGGTGGTTGCCCTGTGGTGGGGAAGCAGCCTCAGTACGAGGAGGAGAGGGAGGGTTTTGCCCCACACAGGGAAGCCACCAGCTCATAGACTGTGTTTTCTGTGGCTCAACTGAGACCAAGTGCAATGTCATCTCGAGTGCAAATTTGACCAAAGCCTTATGGCTTTTCTGACTCTAATTATCCCCATCCCCAGCCTGGCTGATGCAGCTGATTCTAAGGAAACGTATTACATTGGTCTATCTCCTAAACCACAACGGAGTCCCTTGTCCCTGCTTGCAGTCTCCAGTTTGCAGCACATCCCATACAGTAAAGTCACCCGTGCCTTTACCCAGGAAGTCTGAGACTCAAATTGTCTTATGATACCAAGGGGAGGGTCTTAGTTATCCACCCCACCCCCCTCAGTGTGGCATGAGCCCTAACTCCTGACACGGAGCCTTCTTCCTGTAATTTAAATAGCACTCAGCCACTCAGTCACAGCTGTAAGCACAAAGAGCAGCCACTGAGGGCCTGGCCCACTCAGCATTCCATGGCAGCAATCAGCTCCTGCTGCCAGCAGCCACCTGCACTGTCCATCAGCTGAAGTAACCTTCACACACCAGGTCCCCCAGCACACACCTGTCATCCCACATCAGATAATGCCTTGAGCAAGGAGCAGAGATGAAGGACTGCAGCCCTAAATTGAGGGCATAAGGAGCTCAAATGCCAGAGACCAGGACCCCCAGCAAGCTGCAACTGGAGAAACCATTCTCCAAGGTTCCCATAAGACCTTTTCCCTCCCCACTCCAGCATGGACTGGAGCCCTGATGCCACTGCACTGAATGTGTGTGCCAGCCAGGCTGGGATGTCCAGGCACCTGAGCCCAACAGCTCAGGGAGCCATACTAGTGGCAACTGAGAAGGAGCAACTCCTCGGAAAGTATGAGTATGTCCACATGCCAGAAGGATTAAGCACTGTTAAATGGGGGTATCAAGGGGGGGNAGTACTTAAAAATGGCACATCCCAAATCCTTAAGCAAACCCAACACCCTCACACAAACACAGGTGCTGCTCCAGCACACCAGTACCTTCCCTGCACATGTGAGCCAGGACTAGAGATAAACCAGTTTTATGGACCAACTCAACTACAGCCTTCATAGAATAGTCAAATTTTATGTTTACAGTTTAAATTTTGACTCATCAGTAACTGGCTTTAGAAGCAAAGACTTTCACACTGGTTCAGGAACGTGACCCATCATTAAGAGCACTACAGTAACCCCATCCATCTGGCCCAGTTCACACCTTTGACAGGGCTAGGCAACAACTCCTGCTCATGGGTTTGGGCACTGGGAGACCCACAGGCACATGAGGAACCCAAGTGCAGTTAACACTTGCGCTTGCTCTGGACTTGGCTACTAGCAAGCTCTTTCTTAAACCAGTGTTCAGAACTTGTTATTTTGACCCTGGACCCTTTCCCTCCCTTCAGAGAAAACATCCAAGTCTGAAAATAAACACCTCCCACCACATGGTATTACTGACTTGGGTCTTCCATCAACTCTCCAATCTTAATTGTTTCAATGAGCTTACAAATTCGCTGAAAACCCTGAGACACCTCAGTGTGATCCCCTCTCACTTTAAAATACATGTTAATTATGGAGGGGGACAGTCAGCTCAGACTTTACACACACACCAGCTTAAAGCACCCTGTGCACTTGCACTGCATCCACCACCCAGAACAAGCACAAGTGACACACTGCACTCTCTAGACACACAATAGCTTGTTGTGCTTATACTTACTCGCAGGTGTGGTTCAAGTCATGCTGGTTGTACAGGCACCACTCATCACACACCATCATTGCACATTTACTATAAAATTATTTATTAAGGCAGCAATACACAGCTTTAGCAGGAAGCTTATATACATGCACACAACACTGCTGACTACCCTACTCGGGGACTCTAGTTCTTTTGCCCTTGGCCTTGCGGACCTCTTCTATTAGATCTTTTAAGTACTGAATTTCCTTACTAAGGGAATCTGCTTTTTCTTTCAGGGCCTGGTTCTTCTGCTCCAACTCTCTGCACTCCCCAGACAGTGCCTCCTGCTCTGCCCTCTTCTTCTGCCGGTAACGCGTGGCAGCCGTCTTATTCTGCTCCATCTTTTTCAGCTTCTTATCTATTTTCTTTTCTCCTTTCACCTTTGCTGACACTACCTTCTCTGCAGGATGATTGTACGGTTTGGATCGCACAGAGCCACAAGGGGCATCTGCAGGGAACTGGCTGCCATTGGGGGATCCAACTGAATTGGTGGGGCTGTGTTGGGGGGTTCCCAGGTAGGAATCTGGGCTCATGCATATTCCACTATCATCAGAGTGGTTTTCCTCCTCCTTCTCAGACTTTGTGATCACCACCACAACAGTGGGGCACTCCTGCTTTCTTTCTCCTTCCAGAACATCCACTTCACTACCTAGTTCTAAACTAAATGAGTGATCTGGAGTGGAAATCAGAGATCCTGGGGAGAGGGGAAAAGACCAAAGGGATGCCAATGGGGCCACTGGATCTGCTCCAACTGGGGATTCAGGGAGATGGGTGATTACATTATTTATCAGTGGAAGTTCTTTGTTGTGAAATTCCTGGATGGTAGCATTAAATAGATCACACGAGTCTTCCAACGCGGCCATCAGCTCGTCTGGTGAGACGGTGGCTTCCAGATGTTCCATACCTAACAGGGCATCAAAATCAAATTCCTTCAGATCCATCTTCTCCACCATCCACTCCATGCCAGAGAAGGCATCCTCTGCACAATACAAAATGTAGATTACCACTTCAGTAAACCATCACACAGTGCAACTGAAGCTTATTGAAAAACAATCTAGAAGTTTATCATCTCAGTATTTTTCCTCTCTCATGTATTAGCACAAAAAGTAAACCATCAGAAAAAAATACTCTTTCACTGAGCTCCTAAAAACTGCAGGGTACAATGTAGGCAGCTCTTGTGACATTCCAACCCTCTCATTTAAAGACCAGAAGAATTCAGAGACATTTGCAACGTACAACCATGCTTTCTTCTTCAACCTCTGCCAAGAAACACTACCTTTGACAACTGCTGTATTATTTCAAGGCCAACACAAGTGGCCCTTTACCATAGCCAGCAACTGTGTGCAGGCTAAGCAGCACAGCATGTACTCTTTCCAAGCCCAGGTAAACGCATGTGAGATTGCCTTCAGATTTATGAAAACCTAGCAATTTATTTTTAACTGGAATGTTGTGGTACTATGTAACTGATGGCCTTTATGAAAATAACTAATACCTTACCCTGGCTGCTATCTATGGTGTTGCCAAAACTGTCCACAGCAAGCCAATTGGAGGAGACTGCCTTAGCCTTGTCGCTGGAGAACCCATGCGAACTGAGGGGCTCGGCCACCTCCAGGTAGTCATCTATGAGTCCCAGACTTTCCTCAGCCACCGAACACGGCTGGCTGAAGGGGGATATTGAATCCCCCAACAGCATCTCGTTGTTCAAGAAGCTCATTTTCGTCAGCTTTTAACGCTTTGACGTCGAAGGATGTAGACAAGTAGGTTTTTTCGTTGACTACAGCAATGCTGCTGTGCGGTGCCGTGAAAAACCTGCGAACAGAACTTACACTCATCAGTATTTGGTCCATAGTAACCTTTTCTAGCAGTAGCACCTCAAGAAGTATGGCGGAACCTTACAGATTATCTCACTTCTTTATTTCTCTGCTGCTGCGCATCCCCCGCCTCCCTCAGGGGCCAGCCCCACCCACCCGCCGCCATTTCGCGGTCCCGCCGCCATTTTGTGTCCTGCCACGTTTCCACCGCGGCTCCAGCACCGCACAGGGCTGCGCGCTTTCAGGTCAGGGCTGACTTAACGCTGCACTACTACAGTATTTATTATTAGTACTGGTGCCAGATGAGTAACAACCCCCGTTCATATGTCTGCGATTATACCACGTGGTCCTTATACTCAAACTCCTAAAAAACCTCATTTTTCCCCACGTACAGCAGCACTTCCCTTTGCGAAAGCAAAGAAACCCTCCCTGATGAAAATCCCAGAAAAAAAAAACCTTAAATAATAAAATGCCGTATTTTTCGAAAGCAAGGTTTCTTGAAGAACAGGAAACAAGACGTTCCTGGTAAATTCTTTCGAAATGGCATTTCCTGCTATTTCTAATGCTCGCCGCACCCGGGGATACTGAGCTATACAAGGATCCCCCTACCTCGCACTCACTTCGGCGCAACTAGGTAATTTATGTATTATTTTGGTATACCTAGGTATCATCTCCCCCCGCGAGATACCAACTAACACCACACGCGTAATAAATCCACTCCAAAAGCTCACTTCAAGAGGGTAAAAGGGCGCCTATTAACACACAAGAGAGGGAGCAGCTGTCTCTCACACACAATACTCACGCCATGACTGCAGATGCCGGGGATGTGCTGAGGCCGCCGCCGCTGCTGCTGCGCCTGCTGCACTGGCCGATGCCGCCGCTGGCCCTGCCGCCTTAAAGAGCCATGGCGGCCAGGGGAAGGGGGCTGCTCGTATCTGCGCCGCGTGGGAGGTGCTGCGCACACTGATACGACCACTGACGCACTTCTAACTCTCGGTGACGGGAAACAATGAGGTGGCAACGGCGGCGTTCCGCTGTTATATATGAGCCGTATCACCAAAGGCGCTGCGATCCTTAGATATCCTTCCGCCAAGCGTCACCTGCCTGTCACCAGGACCTAGCGGCCTGCAGCCTGTCTTTCTGGGCTTCTCTCCTGCCGTTCTGCTACGGGTTAAACACAGGAGCCGCCGACAAGACACCACAGCTACACGACGGGGCAGTCGTGGAGGGACTATATGGTGTATACATGCGCACCTCATGCTCCCCTTCGGGCGCGACTGTACCACGTGACCAGAGGGACTAAGGACGTTCCCCCCGCGGAGTGCTTTGAGGGTAGAAATTTTACCCGCAACAAAGACGCAAAGCTCGCGCGGAGGACGTCACGCAGCTCGCCACGTGGGAAGGGGGGCGCTCATTGGCTACCGAAGAGTCGTTCACGTGCCCCGTGAGCTGTTATTGGCCAGGGCTCGGCAGAGACCAAAGGGGAGGGGAAGGAAGAGTGGGGCGGGGAAATGGCGGCCGGACGGGGTGGGTGAAGTAAGGATGATGCTGGGAGTCAGGCAGAGAAATGGCGCCCACCCATGGCAGCCCTCCATTTCCGCTGACATGCCCTTCTCGGAGCAGTGTGTGCTCCCCACTTTGATTTCCAGCCCCTTTTTTCCCCGCACAAAAGCCCGCTAAGGTGAGGCGGGAGTAGGCGGCGGCCCAGGCTGAGGCGCTGGCATGGCGCCCCTAAGGTGGCGGCAGCCCGCCACGGGTTCCTTCTCCCTTAGGTAACGCGCTGCCTTCCCTCCCGGCCTGCCCCACACATGGAGCGCGTTGATTACCGGCTCTCCGGAGCTGTGTATTTGTGTGCGTGCAGGAGGACGTCTGCCTGGAGCCTGCCGTCCTCACAGCGGCCATGGGGCCGCACCGACGCTGAGAGGCTTCTGAGGAGCCCGGCTGCAGAGCCACTCCGCCGGGCAGCCGACAGTATCAGTCTAACTAGTGCCTTCAACCCATGCAAGGGCTGAAAATGAAGTTGATTATTCCATAGCTGAGGAATAAGAATGTCCTCTCCTGCCATGCAGTTTCATGCTGATGCAGATGCTTCTCTGTTCTCTGTGCAGACACCACTCGACTGGTGTGAGCACTAATGGATCACCTATAGAGCCTCGCGCGGCTACAAAGGGCAGTGGCACTTTGGATAGCTTTCGAAATGCAGTTTCGCTTTTTATCTGATCCAAATCAACTCGCTTCTAGGAAAGAAGTCAGACCTCTTTCCCCACCCTGTTCCTGCTAAACAGTTCCAGCAGCTGGCCTGGCCTCCACTGAGACAGCTCCCAGCAGGAAACAGCTCACAGCAGGAAACTCACAGGGGTCAACAGTTTTCCGCTGGCTTCAGTTCCTTCATCATCCTTTCAGTCGGGTCACACAAGCACTAGACAGCTCCGGTGAGCTCGGAGTTTCAATACCTGTGTCATTCCTGTGTCAGAGTTACACAGCTTCACAAGGTTGATTTTCCACTTTGCCAGCCTCACACCACCATCAGCTCTGAGAGCTGAGGTGGGACCTTGCCTGTCCAAACATCATCATCCTGCAGCTCAATTTGTTCTCAGCTACTTCTGCAAAAGGCTCCTCTATTTTCCAGTTAAGGTCTCAGTAGTAGTTGTGTAAAGCCATAGCCTTCACCTTGTTTGCTCAGGTCTAACTGCCTAGAATGTCTTAAACAAGTTGACGGATGATTTGCAAGGCTGGAGTGTGATCCAGTTTCTACTTTTAGCAGTCTGGTCTTAGCACTGTAGCTACAAAGCAGAGTATGTCACTCCACATCCGTAACGTGCACACTGGCTGCTGAATTTAAAAGGGCAATTTTCCCTACATGTTGTTTTGTTGCTATTTTATTTTGGTTGGTCGGTTTTGGTTCTTTCTTTCTTTCTTTCTTTGCAAGCACAGAATTTGAAATGTCGTTGAAATAGAGGAGCCAGAGAAAAATGTCCTCCAGTGCCCAAACCCACCACTGTAGCAGTTGAGCAGTCTGACGTAACTGTTCTGATAAATACACTATGGAAGAGGCAGATCTTGCTTCGAAGGAAAATTGAGAGGCTGTGGCAGCTTTTAAAGAAGCTGAGTGGGTGATTGGCTGTGTGGATGGGTGGACAGCACTTCCAAGTCCTCACTGGCTAAGGGAGAGCTCTCACATCCACTGCTGTTCCTGCCTTTCCCTCCTTTAAGTGAAAAAGGCGATTGTATGAGCATAATAGCAGCTAAACAAACAGAAATGCACCCAATATGTATACACCCAATCCTTCATCATGAAAAGATAATTATAGATTTCTCTGAAAGGACTTTGGGAATGTGTGCACAAGAATCACGTAAGCAAAAATGAAGTATGCAATGAGGAACTTAACCCAGATCTGCCTGTTTCCTAGCTGCCTGCTTTCCCTTTTGTGTGTGAACTGAGGTGGAAATTTGTCTGTATTATGAGTTCCAGACAGATTTTCTGTAACAATCTTCAATGCAGAAAGTGAAATCAAGTAACCAGAAGCCAGACATTTAGAGAAAAGTATATTTTTTCCTGTTTGCTGCAGGACTGCAGAATAACTGTTGTTAAATCATTTCATGACCTACAACCCAAATTCCTTCATAAATTATCTTTCTTCTTTTGTAGATATTATGTCAGAGATATCTCCACTGTGGCTAGATTTTTTAACCAAGGTAGAAGACACTTTTTTGAGCAAAAATAGCATTTTTTTGGAATTTCTGTATGTGCAAGAGAAATTACAAATATTTTCTAAGCACAGGACTACTAGCTACTCTTTACTATCTCAAAAGTGTTTAAAAAAGAATTTCTTTCCAATATAACATAATACATTTGTGGCTCAGAGACTGAGCCACTCTGAAGAAAATTTAATTTCCAGCACAAAAAAGTGGCTTTTGAGGGAACACCAATTTGTGTGCATGGTGACTGAAGTCCTGCTGTCATGTTAACAGCTTTATCGCCATGGTTATTATTTTCCTATCCTGGGCACTCCAGCAAAGGGAACTCCTGGGATAAGTAAGATCCATCCTGACACAGAAATGAGGAGCTAGCTGCAGGAGAAAGGAGCTCTTCTTCCAGAGTTCACTGCAGGAGAGACGCCAAGGGCCTGGCTGGGAAGCAATGAAGTGCCCGGATAAATCCAGCACTGCAGAGAGCCACCTCCAGCCAAACAGCATCACCAGGAGGTAGAAAACTAATACTCCTCCATTCACCTTCCTCCTTCCTTAGGATGAAAGGTCAATATATGGGCTCTAATAATCTCTTTGGGTTTGTTTTCTTTTCTTTTTAAAGTAAACATTGGAAAGAAAAAGAGGTTTTCTTCTTCCACCAGCAAGAATACAGGAGACAAACATGCTGAATGCTGTTAGTAAGCACGCCAAAGACCAGAGGACGTAAATGTTTCCATAGTAACATCCCCTCACAGAGTCTAGACCGGCTGCATAGGATGCTCTCAGGGACTGTCAGTGGCAGGGAAGCTCGCTGGCTTCTGTAGCAGGGAAGCAGGGGTGGTGGGAGGAGTGGGTATCGCTGGGCCCAGGAGGGGAACCAGCAAAAGTAACAGAGACTGGGATGTCTGCTCTTCTCCGGAGTGCTGGGAAAGCTGCAGCTGGGGGAAGGTGGGCTGACACTGCATTGGGAAAGTGCATGATGGCCATGGTGGCACTGAGTAGGCAGCATTGGGCCCTCACGAGCCTCAGTGCCCCAGAGAAGGAGCAGATGGGCTGTCAGCTGGCCCTGGGCTTTGCTGGGGTGGCTAGGGAGGAGGGGGCACCGTCTGCTTTGCAGAAGGGTGAGTGTGAGCGCAAGCCTCGAGGGGATTCTTGTGAGGGATAACTTGAGTCCTTCAGGAAGCCTTACCTCACACTTCAATGAACAAAGCATTTCCAGAGACCAGCAGGAATTTTTCCTGGAGACAGGGTGCTGAGGAAAACACAAGGGAGGAATGAGGCAAAGCAGAGACACATTTTGAGCAGTTTTGAGGGAGAATTACCTAAAACCTCCATGGCACAGACTAATTCACAGTGCTTGCTTGCTTCTTCCCTCATGTGGTATAAACATATCTGAAAGATCTTTTCTGCCAGATTCTCATTGTAAGCTCTTTAGGGATTGCTTTATAGATGTTCCATTTTAAAACTAGATCAAAAAGCAAATCTACATGATTAAAGATGAGGCTGGGAGGTATTAACATCCATCTTTTTTACATACAAAATAAGTTATCCATATGCTCTGCCTCATTTGTTTTGGACTAGTACACTGAATGGAATCTCTAATAGATCATTCACTACTTACTCACCCCCTCACTGTCTCCTGTTTCCATCCTGCTATGTAAATATCCGTGACATTAGAAATGGGACTAATAAAAAAGAAGATTAAATCTGCAATTTACATTTGCAACTTACAGTTCAATTATTTCACACAGTTATGGAAACAACCCTGGTTGTCCACCTACATTTTTCTTTACTGAACAAACTTGGGCATGCTCAGCACATGCTGATAGCTCACAAAATACCTGTCTCCAGAGGCTTAGTTACTCAGAATCAGCAAGGCTGTGGCCAGCTGCCATAAGTAAAAACATTGTCCAAATCTGGTAAGAGGGAGGTGAGTTGTAACTTGCCCAAGCATGTGTTTCCTAAGCAAAGCTACAACTGACTGAAAATTATGTTTAGCAAAAAATATGCATGAAGGAGGGAGAGGAGAGGGTGCTGACTTTTGTTCAGACCATTGGGGGATATTTTTAGTTGTCTCATTGTCCAGCCTTGTTTTATGATGAAAGGATTTGGGGGTCAAGAATAATCCTTCATGTGCATTAACAAATGTGGGCTCAGTTTAGCACACAAAAAACCCCTTCCAGTTATCCAAGCAATAAAAGAACAGGAACACATTTCATGTCAACTATTGTTCTTCATGGGCCTGTAGCTGATGTGACTCCCCTGTAGACTGTGTGTTCAGCGTGTATCAAAATGTATGTACCTGTAGGTTACCAGCATCTGCTGGAGTCACATGTGCCAGGTGTCTTGTGCCCTTCTGTGCAAAAGGATGAAGAGGAGAGTGACAATGTACATTGCTTATTTTCTTGCAGTGTGAAGTTAGCAAGAGCTGAGGCCTGACAAGTAGGTATGGATTATGAGACTGCAGCATCTCAACCCAGATGCTAGTGAGTGAGTTAACTTCAGTGGAGCTCTCTTTCAGTGTCTCAGTGCCCCTTAGACTGGTCAGCTTGAGGGCCCCTTGCTGTACCAGCCCAGCAGCAGTTACACTGCACTCCTGAACCTGGCACCCAAACCAGCAGCTTTGGCTGAAGCAGGTGGAAAGGTTATTTTAGTTTATTTCAGCCTCTCTGTTCAGTGAGGGGGGTGCACACAGTGAAAGGATAATACCAGGCTGTGCTCTGTGTGCTCCTTTGGGGGATTTGCTTTTCACTTTGTGTCATGTCAGAGTGTTTTGATGAGGCCAGAAAGAGAGACTGTGCACAGGTGTACTCTATGAGTGAAATAAATCAGAGTTCTACGGATCTTTTGGGTGCGTTGTGAGATCTCTGACTCTGATGCACGCAGCTTGAGCAAAAACACTGACACAACACGTAATTCAGATGAAGCTCTGAAACTCATTGGAGGACAAGTTGCTGTTGAGGCTGTAACTGCCCAGGTCCCTGGAGAGGAACGCTGCAGCCATTATTCTGGAATAAATTTCCACTCTCCATAGGCAGCAGCTGCTCAGTGATTTACCAGCAGACTTTGTACTGTTTTAATATATACTTGTTTACAAAGGAGGAGAGAAAAAATCCTGGTGGATGTTGACACAATTGTGATCGCATTGAGTTTATAGCTTTTTCCTGAAGGAATGTCATTTTCCCTCCTAAGGTCTCTGTGTTAGGGGATTTGGCAAATTATGTCAGAAAGATTGTTTTACAAGACTTTGAGCCTGTTCTGCTCCCTGCAGTTGTACATGGACTGATGGGTGGCTTCAGTAGAGCCTCCTCAGGTGTGTTACAGGTGGACTGGCTATAGGCAGGCTGGATATTACTCCCCAAAGAAGATGTTGCAGCCGAAGTACCATATTGAGTAGGTGCTCTGGCTTCTCAATCCACCTGCCCTCTTACTGCCATTGCTGTGGTGCCTGGTGAGAGAGGTTTGCAGTTCTCTTAATGGGAGAAGGTTTCTGTCCTTGACTGCTGAGAGAACTGGTTTGAGACTAAACTCAGGTCTGTCAGGAGCCAGCCACAGCAGCCCAGCTCTTTGCAAGGGGTACAGCTGGCCTGCTCTTCTGCCACTCAGAGGGTGAGACTGTTGAGGCCGTGTCCTGGCTTCAAGAGGAGACATCTCTGGGTTTGAGGCAATGCTGATGCTATTCAGGAAGGTAACATTTGAGCCATTCACCTCAGCCATGCAGTCTCAGTAAGACACATTTGGATGCTGAGCACTTAGCAGAAATACAGGTCTCCTCCAAGCAGGGCAGGGTCACAAAAGACTAAATCTGTCCCAGGGCACAAAGCTTGGGAGTCACTAGTCTGCTGGTGACATCAAACATACTCCTTGGCAGTGCAAAGCTGATGGACTCAAGAAGCATTATTCTTCATTCATTATTTTGTTTTACATAGAAAAAGAAAAAAGTACAAAATTAAAAAAAAAAAAAATGGGGGGAGGAGGGAGAGGAGAAAGGTTCCTAGCCCAAAACATAAGCTCTTTGCTCCTTGTTGAACACAAGGCACCAGACTAGATGCTTTCTACTGTCTCTCTCACAATCACAGGCAGTGATTTGGAAAAGAGAAAGTTTGTGCCTTGGTCACATCCTTGCCTCCCTGTGAGTGCCAGGGAGCTGGGCCCCTGCCAGCGTGCTTTCTGACAAGCACTGCGGGAGCAGCAACTCTGCAGCCTCTGGGACTGCTGTGCCTTGTACTACCTTGATTCCAGCGCACCTCGAGGCCTCTGACAGCGCTTCGCTGCTGCTGCAAACAAGCAGCAGCTAAATATGATTCACATCTTATTATCCATATAAGAGGTGGTACTTACTGTCTGCAAGGTCCCCTGTGCTAAATAAATTCAAGAATCTGAAGGCAAAAATGTCATTCTGCCATACAGCTTCCAGGAACAATTATTTCTTGCCTTTCAAAGGAGGTAAGGAGCCCGCCAGGGCCCTATGAGTTTTGAAGTAATGTCCATTGTGGGAGAGGTAAAGAGCCAACACAGTCCATCATTTGCCATCTGTGCCCTCATGTCTGTTGTTTCTGGGGCCTGTCCTTTGCAATGCTGCACAGACTGAGACAAGAGGGTTGTACAGGACCAGGATCATTGTAGTGCGATATCTTATGGGACAGCATCACCCCTGTGTTTGTGAACAGTGACAATTCTACCACAGAGAGAGAAAGGGGAAGGGTGGAATTGCACTGAAGCCAGGGAATTGTTGCCTGACAAAAGAAAATCCTAAACAAAACAAGTGACACAGGTGAGCAACTTTTGCCCATTATTTGTATGGAGAAGGCTTTTCATGAAGAATGTGGTTAGAATTTATATATATATACTTCTGAGAAGCTTAGCACTGAATGTTAATAGATAGATCAAAGAGCTACTTAGCCACAGGAGCCAGGGAAACTGAACCAGGGCAGCAAAATAAAAATCAATCCAACTTATAGTGTGTTTAATGTGATTTTGTTCAGAACTGACTTCTGCATGAGTACTTATGAAAGCTTAAGATCATGAGAAGTTTGAGTTCCTTGAACCAAACTCTGTGTCCCATTCTTTGCTTTCTGTAAAATGACAAGAACATTTCCTATCCACAGAATGATTTCTGATTGTCTTTGCCTTACCCATTGGTATTACCACTTCTTTTGCCTTATTGTTTGCAAGATTATTCCACAGGATTACATACTATAAAGAAAGGAACAACAGCCTGCTCACTAGCATATTTCTGGGTCCTTGACTTGTGAGTAATGCTGTCCTTCTCAAAGTATGCTAGTAAAAATTTTATCTTTGTTTGTGTAAGGAACACATTTGTTACATGAAAGCTAATTGAATAAGGTGTTGAATCTTAAAAAAAAAGAAAAAAAAAGAAAAAAAAAAGGAAAGAGAAAAAAAGAATAAGAGGGGGAGAATATTTCTTGAATCCCTCAGATCATAAACTCAGGTAGTAACTCAGCCTGGACAAGGATAAAGAAGATAAAATCCAGATATCTCAAACAGTGCCCTGATTGTCTGGATCGCAGCAGTTCTCTCAGGGCTGGAAGCCAATACTGGGTTTCACTGGTAGGAGGTAAAATCTCCCATTTCTTGCTTGCTGCATCTGTGGCCAAAGCCGCACATCTCAAGATAGTCCCAGATTCAGTGAGCCATGCTGGAGCCATTGAACAGTGCACGTAATGAGCAAACATATCTTATCTGGAAGAGAAATTCCTCCTTTGGAAGAGGCTCCTCCTTTTCTCTGTGAAACTAAAATTTGGAAGAGGCTCTTTTTTTTTTTTTTTCTTTTTTCTTTTTTTCTATGAGACTAAATTTAAAAAGCAGCAGCTGTCTGCAGCTTTTCTAAAGTTTAGAATATTGAAATAGATCTTAAAAAAACATGGATGCAACTAAGTATTTGGGAACAAAAAAAGAAACATTAATGCAGTTCAGCAGTTTTGCATGATAATCTCAAATTTGGGGTTCAGTCATCCTTTCTTCCCTAGTTTAAGATTAGAAACAAAATAGGCTAGAATTTATGTATTTATTTTTAAAATTGAGATGCAAAAATAAATAAGTAAAATGTAAACTCATCTACATTAATATCTAGGACAGGACTGTGATTATATAACAAAGTGGGCAAAATATTTTGCTTTTTCCAAAATCACTTTCCTCCTAAGCTGTTTGTTCTTTATGTTAAGAACAAAGAGATTCTAAGTCTTTGCAGCCTGGAGAACTACTTCTGCTCTTCTTTGTAGCACCTTTTCCATACTTGCAATAATTATCATCACTCCCCTCAATTATTTCTTCTTTACATTAAACAGACACTTATCTTTTGATCTTTCCTCCCTATTCAAGCCAGGACATATTCTATGCAAATGTGCAAACTGCTGGATATATTAACCATGTATTACAGGCTCTAGGCATTCCAGGGGCTTTAACTTGAGGGGGTAAAACCTGTTACAGATTTCACAAAGCAGCTTATTTTAGCTGCTCCTGTAAGACTCTGTATGGCATGAAATGTGCTTGATGTCATCTGATCTGTTTCTACCACAGGACAGATTAAAGGAAAAAAACCAAAGCAACACAGGCAAGGGATATTAGAAAAAAAAGAAAAAGTTAGAGATGTAGACTCCCTTTGTATTATAAAATACCTTCCAAAATAGTTAATTACAGAGCTGTCATTAAGACAAGTCTTACAGGACAATGTTGCCACCGTAGGATGTCTTCCAAGAATCAAGAAGCCTGGGACCAATCAAAAGCAGCACAGCTTCACACTTTATTTGACATCCAACATTTCCACTCCACTTTCCCAAGCAGGCACATAAAACTTGGTTTTACTGTAAAGAACTTCAACACACCAGACACGGGCTCCTGGCAAAGCAGCTTCCTTACTGCCTCAAGGCTTATGCCCGGATAAGAGAGGAGTGCATTTGGGGAGAGGCCTGGCACATAAAAACAAGGTGTAACTGAACAAGAGTGGGGGAGCCCACACAGGAAACTTTAATATTCCAGAGGCACAGAAGCCTCTGAAGTCTGGGAAGCCACATGAAAAGTAGGTGCCTGTCCAGGCATGTGGACTATTGGAGAGAGGATGAGAAGCTCAGCACCACAATTACGCATCGCCTTGTGACTGGTGTGAAAGCTGCCAGGAGCTAGGATGCTGCTGATTGCTCCCTTGAGACAAGCTGCGAAGTGCTGAGTGCCCAGAGCTGCAAAGGGAAAGCAAGTGAGTCAGCAAGCGGCAAGTCAGTCCTCAAGCACTGGTGTGGCGAAGAATTGTATCAACATTAAGGTGATGTACCTAGATGAAAGCGGAGAGATGTTCCTTTGTTTATAAACATGCCAGAGACAACCAGGTTACTGTGGGAAGTAATTTTATTTCAGAATTCCACACACTCTGTCACAGATCATGCACTTGGACTTTCCCCTTTGCAAATCCACAGCCTCCAGGCCTGGGAGAGATGAGGCATTATCTCTTCACTTCTCACTTTGTGCCCACATGCTAAGAATGAGGGCCCTGATGGCAGCTTGCCGGAGGCAGAAAGCAGCCTCTTGTTTCCATAATTGCTTTTAAACACAGGAAAAGAAATTCATCTGACTTGAAAGATTAGCAGTGGAGCTCAGCAGCAGTGAAACCCACAGCTGAGCAAGCTGGTCCTCACCCTGTGGTTACAGGAATAAGACAACAATCTCATGGGAAGCTTGTGTGAGCTAAGCTACAGCAGAACACATGGAGACATTCTTGGAGCTGAGGCAGCCACCAACCCAGTGCATGCCCTGGGCCTCTTACAATCAATCTGTCTCTGAGCTGCTCTGCCAGGAAGGCAGCCAGGAGCTGCCCTTTTCACATTCAACTTTAGGTTCTTCTGCTTTGTGCTACAGATTTGACCCGGAAGTAGCCTACCTGTAGGTAAGATAGCCCTCCAGGCTGTACATCAACACATGTACTGCATTCAATACTGAAAGGTGCCAGTTGGAAAGACTCTGCAACATTCTGTTTGACCCACAGGTTGGGTGCAGCATTACTGGAAGTTCCCTGCATACTTACCCTACACCTTCTTCCCTGCTTCTATTGCCCCTTATACCTGACCATGCTCTTAAAATATTCCTTGTTGCAGTGTCCCTGTGACCCATCACATCTTTGGTCTTTGTGAAGACTGCCACTGCCAGGGCAGATACTGCCTGCTGTGGTGGCTGCCTGTAGGAAGTGATCGTTTGCCTTGTGAGAACATGCTCATGGCTAGCTCAGAGGAGGGCAAAACTGAAGGGAAGAAATGATGGAGATGATTGATACAAGTGAGGTGGAGCAGAGTCTACAGAAAAGGCAAAAAGGCAGCTTCAGTCTCTATTTGATACACAAATTGAGCTCAATAGCAGCAAAAATGGCCATAAAATATTAATTAATTAGGTTGCCAGGAAGACGTAAAAGCATTCATGTAAAAAATTATATATACAGATATGTATGTGACAACTGTTCTCAAGTCATATCTCACCTTTTTTTTGTATCTACAGTTTTAATCATTTCCAACCACATTGCTATTAAAATGTGAAGACCACAGTACTGGAGTCAGCACCAAAAGAGGGGTGACATCACACTGAAGAAATGAGCTTTGAGGGAACTTCTGACAACCCAGTTATTTTAATATTTTTGTTGACCTTCAAGTAATTAAAAACAAGGGGAATTCCACCCAATAGCCTATAGGCTCCAAGTCTCATCTGTCTGCTTTTAGGGTAGGAAGGCTGACATCAGAAAGGCAGTGGGGGACAAGGGAAGGAAGAGGGGAAAAATCTGGGAACCAGAGTGAAGAGCAATCAACAGCTGACCAATACTGACTGCTGCAAAACTTACAAAACACAAAGTCAAAATGGGAGTCCCGTTAACCTTTGATAGACTATAGACTTTATATACACACACAGACTTCAAAGTACACATCTGGCAGTCTAGAAAATACCAGTACCCTAAGGATTAAATAATTTAAAATGCAATGTTGCGTTATCACTGTATACAGAATGCTGACACATTGGCTAAAATGGACGGATTGTCCGAGAAAGATGCTTCTCCCTCACCTCACCAGCACTGCCTCTAAAGAGAACCCAGGGTGAAAGACTTCCCTCCACAGTTCCACTCCTGAAATTCACCTTGAAACTTCTCTGCCAAAGATGGGGAAGTCCTGAGAGGAAGGGATGAGAAAAAGAGAAAAGGATTCCTGCTCCCTCCAAACTCTGCTGCTGCAGTACTCCTCTCCATTGGCTAAGGAGGCTGAACAGCAAGGGCAAAACAAGCTGCGAAAGCAGGGAAAAGGCAAATATGTTTCTGAAACAATAGTTATGCTGATCTTTTGAGATACACACAGAGCTCCAGACTCGGGGGGACACTTTTTGAAGACAGCAGGTGGCTTAATGCAGAGTAGTCTACAGCCTGAGAGCAGCCATAGACAGGAGTGGGCAGAACTGCTCTGCCAACAGATCCAAACAGACAGAATGGGAAGGTGTGCCTGCCCTCAACCAGCTTTCTAAGAGTATTTGTAAAATGGGAGAACTGGAAAGTCAGCACATGGGAATGAGGAAGGTGATGGACAGCCTCAGTTCTGGGGAGGAGACTAAAGCACACAGAACAGATGGCAAAGGTAACAGATCCCTAAATGCCAGATTTTTATATGTACCCTAATACCAGTGTATGGGACAGAGCCTTGCTGATACACCAGTTCAATTCTATCACCTTCACAGCCTTTAGAGCTGGTGAGAATCTGGCTTATGTGTGCTTATTCCAAAGCCCTTTGAGGCATGCAGTCTTGTTTCCCCCTCCAGTAAACGAGAACAGCCATAAGCTCTTGGGGAAAAGATGAAAAAAAAAATCCCCATTCCCATGTGTGTCTCCCACCCCTTCCCTATAATCACCCTCACTTCCTCTAGGCCAGAGACAACTAAAGAGCTGCCTTGTTCTCCACTCCTGAGGTCATTCCCAGCAGATCTGGCTAGGTAGGAACAGCAAGCTCTGCTCCTTCCACCTCATCACACAGCCACACCACAAAGGTTTCTTCCTCCCCTGTGACACCTTCAACAAGAACTGCCCATAGAGGAGGTTGTGTTGCAGCAGAGTGGACAAATTTTGGCCCTTAATCCCGAATTCCGCTTGCAAAGGATGAGAAGGCTCTGTGGGAGCAGGAGCTGTGGAAATTCTCTAATTTCAAGCTCTACAGCCCTAAATATTGCCAGTGTAGTCATTATCCACTCAGAAATACAAAAAGAACCCTATTGAAAATATCTCACTCAGTCTGCTCTGCATGACTGGGCAAAAAGGACAAAAGAAAGGAAAGTGAGACAGTGTGGGACAGCAGAGAAAAAGAAACATGGGGTAAAGTCAAGCTGGAGAAAATTGAACAACCTCAGTGCAAGTCTGCTAAAATCACCACTGGATTTACCAGCCCAGTTCCACCTTCTTCAGACCAAAAAGGGTTTGCTGCAGTAAGTGTACTACAGAAGTGCATAGTTTGGTTTATTTTTTGGCAGACACTTAAAAGTCAGCAGAATTTATGTGAAGATCTCAAAGCTGCAGTTTTAGCCTCTCTTCCCTAGCCAAAGGGAACCTGTTGGGGCAAAGATGGTGGAAATGGACCAGTAGCACCAAGAAATTCAGTGGGAGCACCAACTCCACAGCAGGAATTACTAATTAACTAAAAGTGGGGAGTGGTGAAGAGAGAGACAGAGAAGGAGATATGGAGAAGTGAAGGAGACATAATTCACAGTAATCAAAGTCTGCATTGGCTAAACCCTATCAACATTTCCCTAGGTAAGGCCCCATTACGTCTGCAGCAAGACCTCTGGCTCCGACAGAGAGCTGTAGAGGGTATAGCCCAACTCATCCACTTCTTCGGGGGTGAGCTCTGAAAACAAGTTCACCTTGGGGTTCAGGGCACTAGGGAGGACACCTGCCTCCAAGTAGCGGATCAGCCCCTTCAGCGCCTGCAAGAAACGATCAGCCAGCATGTCCTGGGACCAGTCGGACTCCTCCTGGGAGAGGTGCAGGATGACATTGGTGAGCTGGCTGGCAGTGAGATGTACCAGAGCTGGGTTTAACTTGCATACTGCTTTGAATATCTTGAGGCACAAGCAGCGGCAGCCAGAATCGCCCTGGTCCAGGGCACGGAGGCGAGCCGTTTCTGCTGGCCGCAGGCTCAGTCGCCACAAGTTGTCATTCTGGGCCAATCGGTGAGGTTTGGCAACGAGGACGATGTCCCCCAGTGTCAGGGATGGAAGAAAGTCAATAAAAAGATGCCGATCTGCATCATACTTGACTTCCAGTGTCAAATCTGCTGGAGGAGCCGCTGGACGGATCACATAGTCCAAGAGACTCCCAATTGCTGGCCAGTTGATGGACCCAGCTACAACTTTCTCAAAGGTGTCTGCTACAGTTTTGGGGGAAAGGTAACCTCCCACCACACAGCGGTCCCAGTAGCTGCTCCCACGAGGAAAGTACTCTGGGTTTTCTCGACGCACCAAGTAGAAGCCAGGAATGTTCATGATAGTGTCCTCCCCAGGGATACATGACCACAGGTTCTGCTCCAGCATGAGAGGTACAATAAGCTGGATGTGGTCAGCTGTCACTACCTTTCACAAGAGAGAAAAGTCAGTAAGAATAAGCCTTCCCTCTCTACGTCCATTTTATTCACCACCTTTAGATAGCCTTTTGTCCAAAGGAACCTGGAATAAGGATTCAGCTGTCTCACTCTTCTCTCTGCATGGGATTCCCAGCCTCCTTTTGTTAAAAGGCATTCTGAAGGACTATTTCCAACCATCAGTGGAATAATTCCAAGGTATAGCCGAAGCTAGTGCTTACGTGGTATGTACTCTTTAGAGACCTGGCATGGACTGCATACAGATGAATCTTTCTGCCTCATATTGCTCTAAGTCTGCTTCTTGGCTGTGCCATGCAGCTGGCCTAGCAACACCACATGACAATTTAAACAGGAGACAATATTAAGTTTCTTGACAAGCTTCCGTTGCCTTGGAATTATTGGATTGTTATCCAATGCTACAGCTAGGTACACTGCCCTCACCTGGTCTGCCACATTGCTTGGAAAAAGGTCATTAAAGATCCCTTTTCACCAATGTGATTAAGACCCCAGGTCTAAGTTTCACTGGACATTCCATGCTCCATTCCAGAGCTCTGACTCAAACAAAGAAGTGTGCCTCTGAATCTCTCACTATAGCCATGGGCATCTTGCCATCCGGGAGATATTGCAGCAAGGACTGCTGTCCAATCCAGCTCTGTCATGCATTAAAAAAAAAAAATAAAGGGTAGGAAAGACCTACAAGAATAAACGGGAGCTCTAAGGGAATATAATGTATCTGGAGAGAAATGGAGAAATATAATGGAGAGAAAACAAATGTCTACCAGAGAAACAGAAAGAAAAAACACAGCTAAAAGGAGAGACAGAGAGGAAGTAAAGAAGGACTGAGATATTTTGAAGAAATAAACCAGCAAAAAACAAAGGCTTTGCAGATAATGACAGAGCAGCATGGCCATGCTTGTTCAACAGCACTGTGGAAATCAACGCCTAGCTCCACAATGGGAAAGGCAACATCAGAGGCCTTATTACTGTAAAATGCTGTGCTGAGCCAGCAGTGCCAATAGGGAAGCCTGAAACGCCCCTGCGTGGTCAGCCTCCTGAATTAGGAGCCGTGATGCGTCCCCAGGAATTACCTGCAGGTCATCGTAGAGGCTGCCGCTGAGGTACATGTCCCGCAGGGGCATGTCTGGCAGCTTGGCGCGCAGGAAGCTGCGAAGCTCCGCACAGATATCCACAGCTGCCTGCTTGGCCCGAGCCTGCTCATCTGCTGGGATTGCCACCCGCCGTCGGTAGTATGCGAACAGCTTCTCCTGCAGGGACAGGCGAAGGCGGGACTTCTTCAGCTCCACCTGACTCCTCTTGGCAGATGGCTTGGGCTTTGTGGGTCGAAAAAAGTCTGCAAGACAGAAGAAAAACTGTTGAGGTTGCAGCTGATTTTGCTGTGAAGTGTTCCACAGAACAGAATCTGCAGCACAGAACTGCGCTCTCCCAGGTCTCAAAAAGCCCTTTTGCAGGCTTTACACAGGTACCATTCCAAAGGGGAGTGCTGAGAAACTTCAAAACATACTACTAGGAGCATCAAAACAGATGAAAACAAGTTACTATATTTGAGATTTAGCCAGACTAATATTATGTACCAGGATGTAATTTTAATGGCCATGTGGGCAGTACCTCAACTCAATTTCATCAAAAATTCAGTGCTGTTACCAGTTCAAAAGCTTTCAGTGTGATGCCAGACCAGTGAATAAAACACTTTTGAACAACCATCATGATCTCTTTGAGTTTTTAACATTGAAACAGATTATTACAAATTACCAATGAAATCCAGTGCTCACTAGCATATGAGATCAGAGAAGACTGTGCCACTTGGATATAAAATAGTTGCTGGGAGTCTGATCAGCAGAATTATTGGGATGATGAGCTGACAGATCCTGGGGCCATCCCAGCTCAGGCCATCATAGCTCCAGTGATACCTCCCTGAAACCTTCACTGGAAAAAGACCAGAGAGCCCACCCAGAGGCACAATGCAACAACACAAGGTTTACATTGCCACCTGCATTACTAAACAATGCACAGATTCCGACCTGCACAGATTCTCTGAGCCCCTTTTTTTCTGACTGCTTTCCCAAATAAATAAATCAATGCTTCTCATCTGTTTCAGACGTCTCTTAATATGGATGAAGAGTTTTAGAAGTTCACAATGAGAATTAAAGGAGAATTACAGATCTAAGAGAACTTTGGAAGGGCTGTGATGCCTAAGGGGTGCAGGAGAAATTCCCAAGTCAGTGGCCCCATTAAAGCAACTGGCTGTTGTAGATTTGTTTGGTGATTGGCATTTGGCCACACAGCATGAGGAATGGCTGACCAAGCTGTACACAAACCATCTAGCCCAGCCTCAGCAGCTGCTGTCTCTTGTCCCACTGGATTCTTCTGGACAGATCTGAGCTTTTTTTGTGTGAAGGAAATAACGCACAAAACCATAGGGAACTGGATTTCATTGCCTATTTATGAAAAAAAAAATTCCACACTGAGTTTTAATTTACTTCTAATTGCAGAATTTAAGACACTATCATCAATGTTTTTATTACTCAGTCCATGTGCTTGAGGACTCCAGTCAAATGATCTAGACCCCATTTAACACAGCTGTCTAGTTTTTAAGGTTTCCTCAGCAGAAAACCTATACCATCCCAAAGATAACTTCCTTTAAAATAATCTGGAAATCAAGTTAGTAGCTTGATTCTGATTTTTAGTTTAAATCTCCAAGTGTAAATCTCCTGAAATGAGTGACCAAGGATAGAAAATAAAACCACTGAGAACAAAGAACCAACCACATCTTAACAAAACATGGTTGGATTCTAAATTACTGATTATCCTACCCAGAAAGAAAACTACAGACACTTTCTATAGACTATTGAAGACAAACACAGTGATAAGCAGAGCTATCCAGGGAAACATCAACCCAGATGTTTCCAGAAATTATTTGGAAATATATTATTTTATAATATAATATTATTATATTATTATATTATTTGGAAATTATTTGGATAATTCCAGAAATTATTTGGAAAATGGTAGCAATAATACAGGAAATACTGTTACAAATTGCTAGTACATCCACAGCTTGAATCTCCCTTAAAAAGATGCAAGCAAACTGGAATGACCCAAAGAAAGGCAACAGAGTGCTTGAAACAAATGGAATAGCTTTCTATCAGGAGAGATTAGATATTTAGATTGAAAGAGGAAAAAATGAGGGAGAATAAAGCTTAACACCATGAAGTCATGAGAGGAATGAAGAGTGCAAATAGATGACCATTATTGACTAGTTTCCAATGTCAGTTCTGATTCTTGAAGTTACCAACGGACCTGCTTAAAAGAAAAATATAAAAATCCCAATCCTTCCCTGCATTCTTTTAAACAAACACAGGGTTTATAGGCTTGGATGACTCTGTGATGCAGGAGGATGGCCATGCCTCTTACCTGTGTCTGCAGCTGAAGGATCAGTGGGGAGGGTCTGCAGGGAACGGCTGAGGCTGGTCTTCATGTCCTGGGTCAGCAGGCGTGAGGAGGAGCCCAGCCAGTTTGGCTCTTCCCAGCTTCTCTTTCCTGACTGGCTCAAGCGAGTGGGGCTGCTGGGAGCACTGATTGCCCGGTCGTACATCTAAACCAAGAAAATCTGAGTCACCAAGGGCCCAATGCTTGCATTTTATCCAGGCCACTGCCAGCGCCCTGGCTCTCTTCACTGCCCTTCCCCGCTCCCGGAGCCGTGCCCAGTGCCAGCCGTGGCACTCACCCGCTTGACGGCCAGCGTGGCAATGCCCAGCATGGCGGCGCCCCCCACGCCCAGCACCAGCCGCGCGTTGGCCAGCACGAAGTCGATGGCGGTGCCGATGCCGTTGTCATCCTTCTTCCCTTTGCGCTGCCCAGCACCTGCCATCTTACCTGCAAGGAGCGGGAACGTTACGCGCACGGGCCAAAATGCGCGGCCCTGATGGTTCACTCCCTTCTCCCACACCTCACACCCGCTACTCCCGGGTTTTACCACAGGAAGGGACCACCCAACCCTGCACCCTTCTCTAATTATGTTCCCTCAAAGAGTGGCTTGTTCCTAGCAGTGCCAGGACAGTACTGACCAAGCAACGTCCAGTACCTGAGGGAACACATCCAAATTTGATGTGAGGTTTCTAATAATTGAATCAATTTAATGAAAGAAAGTAGAATTTACTTCCGCAGTATTTTGCAATAAAATCCTACATAGTAAGCAAAATCCTATGACTACTTAGGTATTTTTCTTATAATTTGTGCTTCTCAACCAAAGCACAGCCAATTTATTTTCTAATTTCTAAGTGTGATTTTGCTCACAGACAAGGCAATACAGGGTTGGTCAACTGTCTGGAAGAGAGTGGAATCTTCCCCAAGAACTGACAGCAGACTCAGAGCTTCCATTCACAGAATAATTTCTGAACAGTGTCCAATCCCAGATCCTTCCAAGACATCCAATCAACAGCAGAGACTGCAACATGTCATAAAAGGAACAGCTCCCTTGCCTTCCTTTGATGTTTATTCCTGCCCTCAACACTGGAGGATGAATCATGTAAAAACATTGACATGAATATTTTCTTACATGTATACTTTTGTGTCCTCAAATTTCCATTTAACCTGACCTTGAGATTTAAATTTAAAGAGTATCTCTGGACAACATGGCCTCAAGCTGCGCCAGGGAAGGCTCAGGCTGGACATCACATCACAGACTGGGTGATTAGGCATTGGAATAGGCCACCCAGTGAGGTGATGGAATCACGATCCCCAGGGGTGTTTAACTTGGATGTGACACGCAATGCCATGTTCTAATTACAAGATGGTCACCAGTCAAAGACAGGACTTAATGATCTCAGAGGCCTTTTCCAACCTAAATGATTCTGTAAAACATACTTCACCATCACTGTACCCGTAGGTGAAATCCCAGTGAACCTACATGAAAACACCAAGAAACACCTGCACTGTGACTTCAGGACTGTTTTCTGAGTCGGTGTCCAAGGTTCTGAGCCTGCCTGCCTGGCTGGGATGGTTTAAAACTACCCTTTGTTTTTTCTGAAGTCAAGCCAGGGGGAATGTTCCTGCCTGGATGAAGCATGGATATGTTCCCTTGTCATCCCCAAGCAGAAAAAACCCCACACTTTTGCAAAGCTCACTGTAACAGGAGCACGAAGAACGTGGCTATATCATTGTAGATGACCTACCTGCGACCTAATGCATTTGTGACGAGAACAGGAGAGTCCTCCTGGTGTGCCTGTGGAAGCACCTTCAGGACTTCTTCAAGAAAGTGGTGGGTAGTGAGTGTTAATCATCTCTTCTGGTTGGCGAGGGAATTTTGGAAAGAAGAGGGAGGTAAGTAGGACCAGTGAGAGCTACACGGAATGTCTAAACCAGGCCCCCGAGCCTGCTCTGCAGGAAAGTCTGCCCCTTCTCCAGCTGCCTTTCCTTGTCCTCCAGCCGCTGCAGACCCTGGTTCCGGCGGAACTCGCGGCGGATGGAGGCGAGGTAGAAATCCCGGTCGGTGTAGCGCAGGCCGCGGCCGTGGCGCAGCAGAGCCCGGTACAGAGACAGCACCGCCTCCCGGGACCACGCGGCCATGGGGGACAAGTGTGCGGCGCGGGCGGGCGNGAGGAGACGTGCCCGCGCCCGTCCCACCGGCAGCCCGGGATGGTCCCGGCCGGGAAGGGCCCGCTGGCAGCCCGGGCTGCGCGTGCTGCACAGGGGCCGTGTGCTGCGGGGGGCTCCGTGTGCTATGTGCGGCTTCGTGTGCTGCAGCACAGCGCGCTGGGCCGCCAGCCCCGAAAGACAGCGTGTTTGCCGCGCGCCACGGTCACGGAATCATGGATTCCGTTAAGTTGGAGAAGACTTCTGAGGTCACGGAGTCCAGCCTCTGACTGAACACCTTGTCAAACACATCATGACACTGAGTGCCACGTCCAGTCTTTACTTAAACACCTCCGGGGACGGTGACTCCACCGCCTCCCTGGCACCCGATCCCTAATGTCTCATTGCCCTTTCTGGGAAGGAATTCCGCCTAATATCCAACCTGACCCTCCCCTGGAAGAGAGCAGTGGGTCAGTCCTGCATCTCAAGGTACTTCTGACTTCTGGAATGCTTTTTAAAACTAACTTATCAAATTCAAGCTCCTTATCTTTATCTCCAAGGAACCATCTTTATCTTCAAGGAACCCCCAAAGACCAGGGCTTGGTCAGCAAGCCTCAAGGCTCTAGGAGAAGGGCAGTTAGCTGGCAACCTCTCTGAGGTCTGCCTGAGCTGATGGGAGGAGACTCCCAAAGCCCGAACATTTTGCTCCACTGTCCAGGTGCAAATCCTGCTTTTCCATTCTCACCTTCACTACTATGAGGCATCTCTGGGGCATATATATTTCTCCTTAGCCATCCCCTCCTCCCCAGGTCGTACCTTAATATAAAACATAATGTGCTATGCCTCCCCTGGAGGCGAGGGTGAGAGAAAGAGCAAATGGTGTGTGACAGAGGAGAGCCACACCACTTCACAGAATTCTCAGCGACACCAGATATGACAGTGATAGACCTGAACAGGATGAAAAACAGAAGCTCTGGACTGGCTCACTCTGTGCCAGTCTCCTCTTGTTCATTTCCTTTCTGAGATAAACAACCCCAATCGTTTTGATCTCTCTGTGAGCGAATTTGCTATGCGCCTAATCAGCCCTTTCTGAGAAGGGCTTACTTGAACTGGAGACAGTATTCCCAGAGAGGTCATGCTAGTGATTTACATAATAGCATTATCATATTTTCCACATTATTCCCTCCTTCTTCCTTCTGCATGCTAATATTTTGTGTGTGGCTTTTTTTTAACCTGCAGCTACTGTCAGAGCCAGGGTTTCTGTGACGTCCATATTATTTCTTGGGTTGCTAGAGAACACCTGGAGCTTTGTAATTCTTATGTGCAATTCGTTTTCACTCTTCAGACCTTGTACACATCCAGTTGATCCTTGGCAAGTATGTGGTGTTCCCCATTTGCCATATTTGCATTTTACTCAGTCCTTTTTAATCTCCTCAATAGCTTTGAGTCAATAGCTTTGAGTCATCTTTTCAAAAGGTTCAATATACTGCTCATCTTTGTTTCCAGATCATCAGTCCATATACTGGGCTATCTAAGACCTCGAAGGCAGCATTCATATTCCCTACACTTAACCTGCTGCCAGAATGAAAATTGATCTTTGAACCTTCCTCCTGGCTTCCTGCCTCCTCCTTAAGTTGTTAATCTTCAGAAATACTTCCCTTCTCACAAGTGGGTTCTGTCACCCCTGGGCAGGTGTGCTGATAAGCCCAGTCCCCGAAACTCCCAAGATTGGATCAAAACTTGAGCAGCCACATGTGGCAAACCCTTGGTGCACTACCAATGGAATCTGCTGGGTCAGGCTGAGCAGTGATGGACTTTCCTGCTGCCCTCCTGCCATGGCAGCCAAGGACTGCCACCTCCATAAGCGCCTCCTCCCCAGCCTGGCCCCCTTGGGTTGTGTCTGTTTTGGTGTTTCTCCTCTGTTCTTTCCCCCCCAGGCTCGCTGCCAGCTCCTGGGCCCCTCGCCAGCAGCTGCGTGTGCGTGTTGTGAGCTCCTCCACCCACACTGTGCAGTGTCTCCAAAGTGCCCCAGCCCCTGCGGGGACTTCAGTCGCTGTGCCTGCTGCCCCCTGTGGGCTGCCCATGCCTGCATTGTGTGGGCAGTGTCCTCAACCTGCCCCTTCTCTCTTGCAAAAAGGAGACCAAGCGTCAGGGCCGAGCAGCACATGACACCACTCCAGCTGCCGTGTGAGTGCTGGGGGTTGTAAATTTGAACTCTGCCTTGAAACAGTGAAGCACGATCTCCCCTGTCTCCAGGGTTTCCCAAACTCTGCTGACCCACTGGACACAGCTGGTGGGACCCACCCAGCACCTCCAAAGACTTGTACTGCCCTAAGGGCCCCAGGGCCCTGTTGCCTGCAGAACCCTGTTGCCTGGTGGCTTCTTTGCCCAGGGACTCACGGGGAATGGGGTTCCCCCTGTGATTCCACCCTGTGTCTCTGTACAAAAGGGAATTTACTTGCCCTGACAGGGCCAGGTGCAGGCAGAGAGGAGGGAGCAGACTTTTGCCGAGCTCCTGGAGAACAATAACAACCTTTGTTTCTTGAAATGACCAAGTGAGCTTGAAATATCACAGGCACCATGTGTGACAGAGCACAATAACCCATGCTGTTGCCTGGAATAAGACTGACATCCCCCCCATCCTCCGCCTCTTTGGGAGTCTCCAGAGCTGTCACTCCTCTGCTGGTCTTCTCATGCTTGCAGCCAGTCCTCCCACTCACGCAGCCACTGCTACAGGCTTCGATGGCCACTAAAAACAGCAAATTACTGCCCCTGAACCCAGCTCTGCTCTGCTCTGCTCCTGGGAGTGAAGTGCTATGCCCAGGGCTTCCCATCACCCATTCTGCAAGGGCAGGACCATTCCCAGCCAGGGAGACATCCCTAAGCTGCCTGTGACCAGCCAGCAAACCCTCCCTGGGCAGCAGGGAGGTGAATGTGAGCCTCAGAGCTGCAAATGGTGTCTTGGAGGGGCTCTGCAGGGATAGGAAACAAACTGTGCTTGGAAGCAGGAGGCTGGTCTTGTAGAGGAGCCAGAAACCAGTTCTAAAATGTGAGGCGGAAGAGGGATAGTGACCCACCAATGGTATTTGAACTTGAGCTTAATATCCTTAGTATCTTCTAGTAAATGGACCTCATAGAGGGCCTTTTGGCAGTCTCAGCCCCATTCAACAGCTCTCTCTTTAATTGCAGCCCTGTTTCTTTACTTTCCTTGAGCACTTGCAAGGATTAATGACATTTGAGCTCCTGCTCTCCAGCTGTGATGAACCAGGAGGGGTGGAGGCCCAAGGGTGGCATGTGTGGCTTCATTCCCTGAAGCCCTGGCAGTTTGGATGTTGAGTGCATGTGGGAAGAAGACAGGTGGGGAGGGAGGAGAGACCATTGGTACACAGCCACCTTTCAAGGAGCATTCCTGATTTAGAGCCCAGACCCACATTTTAGTAGGGACAGTAAATATCCAATCTGGGAAGCCATGCTCAGGATATGTTTTTGACATGGGGAAGAAGGGAAAGGTCCCAGCTTTGCTGCAGCTGAAGTGGGGCTTTTCAGATCCCCAGACTTCCATCCATGCAGTGCAGGGGACTGCAAAAACACTGTCAGCAGCAAGTGGTCTCCTGTGTGAAGCAGAGCTGCTGTCCCCATGAGACTGCACTGACAGTAACTGAGGAGGCTCAGTTTTATTACCTAACACATTGAAATTGCTTCTGTAGTACTTTTACAATTGGTCTGTGCCCACCTTCACTCCCAGCGCAACTCGTATTTCTTCAAACAAATTTCCCTGTGCTGGATTTGTTGGGGATTTTCCTCATTTTTCCCTGACTAGTGAGATTCCATTCCCTGGCCTCCCCCACCCCATTTTTCACTTTGCACCAGCTGCATGCTGCAGGAGGTTTACAGAGCTTTTCAGAGACCCTGGTTTTGTGAGTGCTGTTGTCCTTGCACTCTTGCATCCCTACAGCAGCCCCTGTTTTCTGCAGGGGAAGTGTCGGCAGAGAACAGAGGGCATGCAGCTGGTGGTACCACCTGCCTGAGCTGAGCTGCACATGCTGACCTCAGGCTTTCTTGTGCTCCTTTGCCTGCTGTATGCTGGGATGAAGCCCTCTCAGCAGGAATGTGGGATTTTGGTTTGTGTAAGGGTCATCTGGACTCCAGCATCAGGTATGGTTTGATCCTATGTCCATATAGACTACCTGAGAAGGGCATGGCTGCTGTATCCTGCTGCTTCTCTTCTTTTTCTAAGCAAAGGCACCTATTGCACACCTTGCGCCATTAAGTCACGGGCCTTAAGTCATGGGCCCTTAGATTTATTTCTGTCCCGTTTATCTGGTTTTGGTTTTGCCGTGGTCTGACATTCACTTCTGGGTAACAGTTTGAGACAAATGCTTTAAAAACACTGTGAAGCAAAAAGAAGTGGGTACATGTTTTCTACATTATTTTATTTTTGTGTATATGCCTGGTTTTTGTAAGTGTCTGGGGGGGGTCGGGGGGGGGGGAATATATAGATAGATATAACTAATGATTTGTTGCTCTCTCTTTGGAAAAAGTCCAGACTGTAGAACAGGGCTAAAACCAGGGAAGAGTTTGCTGCATAGAGGCAGGCTTATATTACTTTATTTTATGCATTCCTTGGATAACATATTTTTTTTTAATTTCAGTTCCTGGAGAAGTCATTTATTCAGCAGAGCTTATTTGCTCTTCTTCTCAGTTTTCCTTATTTTTAGAAAGGTGAAGTGTGTTCCCAAATTAAATCATTACTGGGATGGACTTCAGCCAAGAGGATCCATGGTTCAAGCCATAAGGCACAGGAAACACAAGAGTAAAACAATGGAGTTTTATATTGTGTTTCATTTGGCAGGGTGAGGAGAGACATGGCCTTGAAAGATTTGTGTTCTTACATAGCTGTAATATATTTTAAAAGAAAGTAAAGACTATTTTCATTTCTCACTTTGCTTAAAAAAAATAAGCACACACAGAAATGCTGAAAATGCTAGGATTACCAGATGCTCCTTAGTTCCAAGTAAAGGTTCATGTCTGGAGAGCTCAGAGATGCTTACAGTAACATCCCGAACATTATCTGAAGAGAGCTGATCCTTCTTACCTTCTGCTGATGTGCTTGTCCCTGCTGCAGCTACAAAGGCAGAGCTTGCAGCAGCCTGGACCCAAGCCAGGCTCCTCAACCAAGCATCTATGGATTATATTCCTTATGGCAGCCTCTCACTTCAGTGATCTGGAGCCCCTTCTCTAGATGGGACAGTTTTGCAGCAACAGAGCAAAGCCCTGCAAAGCTTGCTCCCAGGTGAAGGTTTGCCTTCAGCATGCCCAGCAGCCTCAAGAACACAGGCTACTGCCAGGAAGCAAGAACATGCCTCCCTTCTGCCGTGGCTGTGGCCAAATCCTCTCTCTGGCAGTGCTCTGGAAAGCAGGGCAACCAGTGCCTGCAGCTGTGGGCATGTGAGCATGAAGCCATATGCTAGTGACACTCTCTGGGGCTGGGGTGACTCTCCCTGGCTGCTCCACGGGCGGCCTGCCAGCCAGCTGAGACCTCACTGCTTCCCCAGCTGAGCTGCTAAAGCAGCAAGATTTAGAAGCATAATATAAAATTGGATTAATATTTAAAAATTAACTGTCCCTGCTAAGCAGCATGTTAAAATGCATCCTTACACAGGGAACAAACGTATCCCAGCAGCAAAAACAAACAGCTGGCAAAATGGGGTCTGGTATCCCCTTTCCAGCTTTCTGAAAGGTGTCTAAGTTTATAATGAAGTCACTTTGTTTCTGTCCTAGGGTGACTTTGTGATGCTTGTATCCCCAGTCATCTGTTCTGTTTGTGCTGTATATATTCCTGGTGTTTGGAAACAGCATGTCCATCCCTTTATCAGCTAGCCTCGTAGGCATCAACAACCAATCAGCTGGAGCCAGCCCCTCCATGAGCCAGAGACAAAGGATCCCTCACACCCTCCTCCCCACTGAGCAGCGTTGCACAGTGCCCAGGATGAGCACCTGGCATCCATGACAAAGAGCAAGAGCTTGGGAGAAACCACTGACTTCCAGGCAGGTCACACCAGAGCTCCTCCATCATGCATTACCCCCTTCTAATGCCTGCTGGGGTACTGAAATTCTGCAAAACACTCAGGATTGCTTGGCGTCAGATGGCTTACAGGCTCCTGATTCAATATGGTGCTTAAGGCTTCCTATGCATACCCAGGATGCATGTTGCACATACCAAGATCTCTTCTGGTGTGTTGAGGGACCCTCTGACATGGTAAATCAGGCTTTTGGTGGGGCCACGTTCCCCCTGCTCCTGCAAATGAAGGTCTCCACCCTAGACTGGTTTGTCCAAGAGTCAACCCCTTGCTCACAGAGGCACTTTGAAGCTCATGCTTTCCAGGGAAAAAAAGTCTTTTAAAACCTCACAAGAAACAAAAGAAACACCATTTATGTTACTTTTTAAAATAATATAAATGTCAGTAAAGACTTTGTGTTAGAGGCAAGAAAAATAACGTGGAAGAACCTTTGACCTAGTCAACTCTCATTTCTTAAACTGTCTCACTGAATTGCCATTGGTCTATGCTTATAGACATACACTTACCCTCTTGAAAAATTCAAATTTCAAGCATGCTAGGTCATCAACTATTTTTAGATTATCCCCTGGTCAGGCACAAAAATACAGGAATCACTAAGAATGCTAAAAATTCTAAATAGAAAATTTTAGTTGTTAATTTTGAGTGGCAGGTTTCTTTCACGCACTGTTTCAGAGATGGAAGCAGCAGAATTGCATTCAGTAATACACAACGCAAGCCTCTAGTTTGATGAGACCCTTCCAACAAGAGGAGAACTGAAAACATTAGACTGGTATGGATGAAAGAAAGATGAGCAAATTCACTAGAGCTAATAATTATGAGGAAAATAACCTGTGATGCTTACCGTCACTATCTCTACATGGAATCAGGAATGAACCTGAAGCATAAGAGACTTAAAAAGGTAAAAAAATTAAATAGCTGTAGATGACATATGAGCTTGCAAAAAGCCCTTGCCAAAAGCACTGCAGAGGCCAGATGGTTAGGAGGATTCAGAGCAGGACCAGGCTTTGATACCAAGTAACGGGAACAGCCAAAACTACAGCAGACAGGTTTAAAAATAAACCAAAACAAGGAGGTCATGTTCTCTCATGCACCATGCCGAAAGTCAGCCACCAGAGAGGCATTTCTGCAGTGGGGAGGTTTAATTTGGGACTCCAGGTTTTCCAGGGCTTTACTTGGAAAAATGGATGCATCCAAAGGAGCAAAGATGGTGTCAAGGGACCATTTCATGAGATGATGCTCCTTTACCACATCCACCAGGTCTTCTGAGAACCACACAGCAGCCATCATTCCCCACTCATGTGCCTGTACATGTTCATACTCACCTAACATGCAGATTAGGTCTGACATGGGCCTACAAAATCAGGAATCAGTCCCCAGACCAGCAAGGCTCCCCTTCAATCTCCCTTCTTGTGATCAGTGCTCTGCCAAGATAGGAAGTTCCCTCACTCCATTTTCCAGCAGCCCCCTTGGCTAGGCAATCAGAAATAAAAGCCATTACACGTCTTTGTTTCCTTTCATACTTTGTAAATTTTTCAAAATTTTTATTATTATCTCCTCCTTTTAAGCATCCCTTTAAGGGTGAAATGAAATCCAACCATTTACAGAGAAAATGATTTCAGAATGTACATTTGATTCATCCTTACAAAAAGTTCATTACTTGCTGTTTATAAATTACAGAGTTGAAAGGAGCTTTGCAGATGCTCTTATTTTTTCTTTTCTTTTTAGTTTTTGGCAAGTCCACGCATTCTTTTTTCAAAGCAGGGTGTCCTGGAGTCCCTCCAGGAGCAACACCAGCAATAGGTCCAGGTGGACCCCAGGCTCAGAAGTGCTGCTGGACCACCTCCAGCATGATACTGCATCATCATCCACACAGGCAGGAAAAAACAGTGGTTTGAATTCTTAGTCTCAGAGTATTTCAGATCCCTTCTTAATCCATTACCTGTAGTGCCCAAAGCTTTAAAATGTCAGTGTATTGCATTAGAAACAGTTCTTCTTTCTCAATGCTGAATCTGAGCCCTTTCTGCCACTCCCTTACCCTCTAGTTCCCCTTCCCTTTCCATAATAGGAGTGAGTTTGTCCAATGTCTCAGAAATCAGAAAGGAGAGGTTTAGGGAAGGTGGGGAGAACACAATGTTGGAAGGATACAGGATCCATTCTCCCACTCACTTTCCTCCTGTCTCAC
Source organism: Illadopsis cleaveri (assembly GCA_013399915.1). Taxonomy (NCBI): domain Eukaryota; kingdom Metazoa; phylum Chordata; class Aves; order Passeriformes; family Timaliidae; genus Illadopsis; species Illadopsis cleaveri. The sequence continues at coordinate 97,939 of VXBB01017342.1, forward strand.
CACGGTTAGAGGTCAGTGAAGCCAGGACGAGCCATCCCTTCCCTCTTCACCACTAGTATTCACTAATGGAACCAGGAGTGACCCTGGACATGTGTCTTCACAGTGCAGAGGCATAGCAGCCACAGAGATTGCCGGCAGGAGCTGAAACACAGGGAGAGAGCCCTGGCAAGAGCCCAAGCCTCTTGCCCTGAGGAGGGGAAGAGACACCATCCCACAAGGAAACAGCAAGGCAGGCAGAGGGGAATGAACACTCACATTCTGCTCTGACACTCTCCCTCCATGCCAACTCCGTTTCCTTGTTCACCTGTCACAGAGACAGAGTAGGTTGCCCAGGGTAGCACAACAGCAAACACCTCAGCAGGACACAGGGATCAGAGAAAGCAAGAGTGGGCTTGAGCATGTCATCCTCTATACCAACCACAGGCACAAAGTCACCATGTCTTTTCTGTCCCTTGAGTGTGGCATTACCCCCAGATGGGCAAATACGTCTAACCTGCCCTACTCCCTCTGCTTTAGCAAGCTCACCTGCTGCAGGTCCACCGAAGCCCATGTCCTTCCTTTCACTTGGGGCAAAAGAGAAAGAGGCATCCTCCAGTACAAAGCTATGCATAGACACACAACCTCTTTCTAGGCGGGAAGCACAAAGAAAGACAACAAGAGACAGACAGAAAGAAGTGCAAGGCTTGCGTGTGCCACACAATGCTTCACCTATTTCCTGGCCCCATTTTTAACCAATTTGAAGGTAAAAAAGATTTTAGGAATGAAAAAGCACAAGGCTGAAGAGGGCTGCAGGAAAAGGGTGGTGATGCATACCCTCCATCCACTGGACAGTTTGGTCCAAGAGAGACAGCAGAATTCACTGCGCACTGTCTGTGAGCTGCAACAATCCACAGACATCAGGCTCTGGTAGGACAAGGTTCTTGGTCTTCCCCTTCTCAAATTTCAGAACCTGGTTCAGATAAGATGAAGGAGCTTCAGTGCTCACTTCAGAGTCCAGCACTGGGAAACAAGGATTCAACAGAAATCTGCCTCCTGCTTTGCCTCTCTCACCAACTCACATACCCACATACTTTTGACTTCCCTCCTGTGGCAGTTGCATGGAGGGGTGGTTGTCCCACCAGGCAGCATAGGCAAGGCTGAGCAGAGGGTAAGCCATGACTGTGTGAAAGCCAGCTTAGTAGTGTCTGTTCCCTCCAGGGACAAGAAGGAAGATTTTTAATGACAAGCACTCTAGCTCTCTAAGGATAATAAATACAGAGTTAGCCGGACAAATTAGACAGAAACATTGACTGGCTTGGCCTTAAATCAAAAAATGTTTAAACAATTCTTGAGAAAGAGAAACAATAAAAAATGCATTTCATCTGTAAAGCCCCTTCCTCCCACTACAACAAGAAGTCTGGTTTAAATTTAATTTCCTAAGAATAAGGAAGTGAGTAAGTCCAGGAGGCAGGCAGGGCAGGAGTTCTGCAGAAGAACACCAGCATGCCTATTGCAGCAACACCTTCTTCAGCCCTTAAGGGAGCAGAAGGGAGAGACAAATCAGAGGGAGGAGAATAGTGGAGCAAATAATGGAAGAGAGAAGGCAACAGCCTGTACTTCAGGAACAGGAGAAGCAGATACTGCAGCTGTGGACTTACCAAAGTCCCAAGAGACAAGGGTCACACCTCAACACTGAAAACATGACTGCACTAAAAATCCCCAAGGATGGCCATGCATGGGAAGGGCTGATATCAGAGGAGAGGCTGCTCCCGCTGTGGGAGATAACAAGGTGCAGCCCCAGCACACGTGAACTTTAGCTCCTGCTGAAGTGGGGCTCTAGTGCTGCCAAAGCACCCACACAAAGACTGGCTTGTCTTTCTCCTATGTCACCAGCAAAGCCTGGCACTGGCCTTGTATTATCATCACTGAGACAAGACAAAGTCAAAAGATCCAAGAGCAGACCTCAGGCTCCCTCCTCAGAGTTAAAATGAAAAATGGTTTCTTCCTTCCATACTTTTCTGCTGCTGAATTGCATGAGCTAACACACCTGCTCTCCTCCAGCTGTCCCTGGGGAAAGCATCTTTCCCCTGTGCTGCACCCTCAGTGCTACGGCTTTCATTTTGCTCAATACAGGCTCCTTCTTTCTCAGCTGGGACCCCACTTCTCTACAGTCTCTCTACACCTAAGTTCTCCACACAGTTGCTCAGCACCAGAACCCCATCACCATGACAGGAGTTCCTTCTGCTACATCAATAAGTCTAGACTTAAAAAACCCCACAACTTCCCTTTGGGGGAAGAGCATTCTGCCTAGCAAAGTTTGTCTGACCACCCAGTTCCCAAAGGGGCTTCTCTGCCTGTAGGGAAGACACAACAGAACTGAGAACAGTGATTTTAAAGAAACCAAAAACAGTAACAAAGAAGAGGTTTCTTCAGTTCTTCTAAGCAGGCATTATGGCACACATGTGGAAAGAGCTAAGGTGAACTGCATCTCACTTTGATCAGAAAAAGACATTCATCTTTCTATTCCAGTCTCAGCCGTATTAGGCAAGCAAGTTAATTTTGTTGACTGTTTTCTCTTCTCTAGAGAGAGGACTAGGAGGGGAAAAGAGAGAGAGAGAGACATAGGTAGGAATGAAGCACAAGGGTGGCACATGCTGAGCAACACAGGAGCATGAAGCCCTGATGGAGTTAAGGGCAATGAAAAACCTCCTACTTTACAGCAGCTGGCCAGAAGGGCCACACTTCTTTGTGCCAATGCCTTCCTCTTCATCCTACTCCATATGACTTCTGCTTGGAACATGAGTCAAGTCTTTCCACTGAAAGGCTAAGAGAGCAAGTTCATTATGTTTTTCACCCTCTGCCCACTACAGCCAAGGCTCTGGGCACCCTGTCAAGCCATCTGCTAAGGAAGGGTGGTGGTAAGGGTGGAGACAAGAATCTGCCTCCTCAGTGAGCCAAACAATCAAATACAACAGCAGGCCAGATCCTCAGTGCCCATGCCTGAGAAGACACCAGCCCAACCAGCTGCAACTAGCACCCTCCTAGACCCCTTCTCCTCTCCATGGTCTTGTCTGCATGGCCCAGGCTGCAGATGTGGGATGCACACACTCTGGATTGCATGATGGCTGAACAGTCAAACAGTCTCTTGGTCCCAGGGAGAATCTGCCCATGGCCTGTTTCTTAATGAGCTCCTCACACCCTAAGGGCAGACAGATGGATCCCGTGCCTTGACAGGCTTTGTTTGCCCACAACAATCAGAACTTTGTCCTTCCTCTTCTCCCTTTTATTACCCCATGGTAAGAAAGGTAGCCAGCACATGTAAGCAGCAGCCCTGCTACAGGCACAGCCTGCAGGGCTCTAAAGGCAGCCAGAGAGGTATGTAACAGTCCCACATGTGCAGCATTGCTATGCAGAGCCAATGCTATCCCTGGTCCTCTCCTATGAATTGCCCAAGAAGTCATCCATGCCAACACTGAGATCACAGCTTCTGGATCCCACCATTTTCTGCAAGCCCCACTATGGTACTATGCAGCCAAGCCCCACTATGTCCTCTTCCCCCCAGTACTGGTAACAAACACCCAAGTGCACACCAAACCCATGCACACAAGCACTCATGCACAGGCAACCCTGCACTTGCACAAGTACACTCCCACCATCTGACTGAGTCCCCTGCAGCTTATCCCAACCCCCACAGAAGCACGTACTGCAGGGAAGATGCTTTGGCTTCTGTAGGACAAGTCCATACAGTGTTGTGGGGGCGGGGGGAAAAATGAGTGGAAAACCCCCTCAAACCCAGCTTTCTCCTCTGCTTCCTATTTATCTGCTCCAGGATTGATAGAGTACTGGGGCAAGATCCAGCCCAGGACAGAATGCATTAAGCCTGTGCAAGGGGCTGCATCTTGAGAAGGACACCTTGGAAGTAAAGGATTTCCCTTCCCCAAAATACCCTTTGAATACAGAGGTATATTTTAAAAAAAGGCAGCATACTGAGATGCTTTTGTACATTCACTCATCCAAAAAATGCTAGTGACACACATCTACACGCAACCACTTGCAAGAGTTTGTGCCTGCTGACTCACATGCTCACTGAATAGCCCAGGCCTGCATCTATGCTTGCTCCAATCCACAAAGGACGAGGGTGGATGGGAACAGCTGCCCTCTCTTCCCACAGGACCCTCTCAGTCTCCCCCTGAGGAAATCTGCCAGCTGGCTGCAGGAGAGGTTTGGAAGATGCAAGGAAGTCTTTATGCTACTACAGAACAGGTCCTCAACATCTCTCTTCCTCCTGTCCAGGCCTCCCTTCATGTAACTGAGTAATTTGGGTTCCCAGGCATCACCCTGGGATGAAGGGAAGAACAGGAAGTGAGGGAGGGCAGAGATCCCAGAAAAACGACACACCCTGCCCATAAACAAAGGAAACAAAAGAAGAAAAGGAACAGACAAAAACACCCGACTCTTTCCCTTTGTTGTGAAGTTCTGATTTTGCACCCAAGCCTGAGCCTCGGTGGCCTCACCCAGCACCCTCTGCCTTTCGGTAGGGGTTCTCCAACAAGTAGCGGAACCGTTGGTAGTTCTTGAGCAGGTACTTGGGAGCATACATCTGCTCCTTGGGGTCAGCAGGGGGATACTCCTGCATAGTACCATCAAACCAGCCACCAGTCCGGATCAACTCCCGGATGTAATTGAGGTCTCGTTTATCCTCGTAGTCACCCCAGCGGGGAAAGTCCCCATTCTGGGCTGACACCAGTTTGAAGTAGATCCCCTCTGGAGTGAAACACCAGGAGCAGTGCCAGCCAGCAAAGTGGAGGGGGCTGCCCAGCGACCACTGCACCAGGATGTGTCCTGTGCTGTTCTCATACTGCCGAAACCCAGGCATGGTGTAGTACTCACGGCGTCGCAAACGTATACCATCGGTAGCATAGACAGCCTGGAGCATCCCCATGGTGCAGCCCGAGACCACCTCCAAGGTGCCTGGTTGCTTCCAGAAGAAGCCATAGAGCGACTTGCGCATGTGAAAGGCAAAGGGCTCTGTCCAGCCATCGTAGAGCTTGAGGAAGAGTACACCATCACGGGCTGGGATCTCATCAGCATCATCGATGATGAAGACGTCGTCTGGGCGCAGGTTGCGGAGGCGAGAGATGCCATCCCGGGTGAGGAAGGTACGCAGGTAATCGTCAGCAATCCAGCCGTCCTGGCGGCCACCAGGGGGAAAGTGGTCCAGGAAGACATAGAGCACCTTGTGGCGGATGTAGTCGAAGGAGCCGTTGAGGAGCATCTCACGGAACTTGAGGGGCCGCGGCTCTCCATAGGCTGTGAAGTTGGACTCGCACACCACGAAAGCATCCACTACGTCTCCCAGCTCATGGAAGCGGACATCCAGCAGATCAAACTCATGGTTGACATTGATGGCGTTGATGACCCGCCGGGGGATCTCCCGCGGCATGAGGCGGTCCTTGGTGGGCAGGTTGGAGTACTGGACCACAGTGGGGACCCCGCAGCTGGGGCCGTGCCAGCCCGGCAGACACACACATTCCACCCACTTGCGCCGCTTGGTTCCGCTGGCACTCAGCGGCTTCCGAGCCGGCCGCCCCGAGGCTGCACCATCTGCTCGCTCCTCCTGCCGACCTCCCACAGGTGGCTTCTCCAACACCTTGGTGCCTGGTTTAAAGCAAATGCCACCAGCTTTGGTACGGACAAAGTATTCCGTTGAGTCTTCTGGCAGCACAAACTCAACCTTGTGCAGCTCTTCACTGGCTCTGCTGGGAGACAGGGGCTGGAGCAAGGGGGAGTGGGAGTACAGGGGTGTGCGGAGGAACTCCGCGCCCCCTGGCTCAGGGCTGACCTGAGGCATAACAGGAGCATTGTTCCAGAAGAAGCTGGAGACAAGGTTGGGACTAAGCGAAGCCAGCTCCCTGGGGAAGGTGACATAGGAAAGGGCCTTGAGGAAGTGCAAGAAGGAGATGAGGCAGAGACCAGCCATGCAGAGAGTCAGAAAGAGTTTATGGCGTCTCATCTTCATCCTGTGGAAGAGCCATGAAAATGAAAGTCACATTCAATAGTTATTGAGGTGCAAAAGAGTTACCACTGTTAGAAAAACAGGTTGGGGAAGGCAGGAATGCTGGTCTAAATTCAGTATGCCTCTTTAGAGGCTTCACTCCAAGAACTACACCCCCCACCCCCTGCCACATTCAGTGGGCCTTTTGCTTCAGCTGGGTTACACCAAGCTGAACCTCTGCTAGATCAGTCTTATAAATCCACAAAGACAAGAAAGGCACTGGCAACAGGGTAGAACGACAGGAAATCCAGAATAATAGGAATTCATGATCTAGTGAACTCACTACACTTAGCAGATTAGTCCCTATTCACCAATGGAAATTAAATGAATGTAAACCTCCTCAGAGGTGCATCACCAGAGAGCTGGGGGAAAATGAAAAACGCAGAGAGCAGGAAGGGTGAGAGAGCTGGGGGGGGGGCATGGTTGAAACATGACCGGTGCAAGAGAGGCAGTTTTAAAGGACCAAGATCATTAGTCAGACTGCCAGAGGCAGCCTACACTCTCCAGATCTATTAGAGTGTTTATTCAATACACACCCTATAAAACCACTCTTGTTCTTAGGAAGTACTACCCAAGTTCCCATGGAGGACAGGAAAACAAAAATAAAATTAAGATCGTGTCACATTTACTCTTCTCCCACCTGTGATTCTCAAGTTCACTGTATCTCCATACGTTGCCATTTGCTTTTCACTTTCTGTGGATCAGATGCCGAGGTTTTTCTGCATCTGGATCAAGGTGACCAAAATAAATGCCTAGCTGTCTCTGCCGGTAATACTGTGCCATCATGATGGATCCATGTCAGGCCAGCAAGAAGCCAGCGGTGCAGAGCCCTTCCCTCCAAACAACATTGCCTTCATCCTCCCTTCCACCACCTCCCCTCCTCCAGCCCAGGCAGGGAACATAGAGCTGCTGTCAGGCAGAGAAGTGACAGAAGATTACAATTCAGAAAAAGCACCAAAAAAAAAAAAACAAAAAAAAAACAAACACCACAAAAAACCCCACCTAATCTCACACAGTACTTCACCAAGGAAAAGTAGAAAAGGTGCTCACCATCTGCTGTTTAGGCAAAGGCAAGTTGGGGCAAAAGTGGGCATGGGAAAAAGGTCATCCAAAAGCAGTTTTCAAGGCAGAGGCTGTCCTGGAGCATGACACCCTTCCTGCAGTGACAAAGAGGCAGAGATCCCCATGGATGTGCCACGTACCACTTCACCCCCTCCACATAAGCCAATCTGGTGGTTCTCTCTCTGGTGCAGTCTCCCTTCCAGTGCCAAAGTTCCTGAGAGGCACCATCACTTATAAAGGTTCCACCTGGCACACAGTGGTACCAGCAACGCCTTCACTGGAGGCAGTCCCTGCTCCCTGGGGGTCATGGGGGAGCTGCCCCACACCACCAGCCCCACAGGCTCCTCAAGGTTGATATGTGGGCAGGTGTGGGGGCAGAGGGAAGAAGAACCCAACCCGCTCCCGCCACTTCAGAGGGTATTAGATAAAATACAGCAAAGTGTGTTTACTGATTAACTTGAGGAGAATTTAATACTAAAGTGAAAAGCCATAAAGCATTTAGATAGATGGCAACTGCCCAAAGGAAAACGTATCTCGCTTTCCACAGATGGCTCTGACATGGACTTTGGCAGAGGGGCCGTCCACAGTTGTACCTTACAGCTCAGCAACAGTGTTCCAGGACACTTGGTGGTCACATTTTTACTGGAAGTCATCATCCACTGGCTTTGTCACCAGTGCTGGGGTGGCAGGGCAAGGAGTCCCAGATTAGGCTCTGACTGAAGGACTGCAAGCCTGAAGCTGGTGGAAAAGTTACAGCATGGCACAGGAGGGGAAAAAAATTGAAAGAAAAATAAACAAGGAAAAAGGAGAGAGAGCTTGATCCTATTGGTTAATGTTTAGTAGGGGTTTTGATATACTTTACCACAACACAAGTCAGCAGCAGGGCAGGGTGCTGGCTCTGGGCACCACTGGGAGACCATCTTGTCAGGCACGTGGAAAGGGAGGACATGGCTCTGCTCAGGGGGCTGCACCACAGCAGACCCTAGCCTCCAGCAGTCATGCACCACAGACCAACCTCACACGCCTGGTCATGGCTCAGCTGGTGGGACATCACCTTTGTAGCGGCCCAGCCATTAAGGGGCTGGATATTCTTCTGTTAAAAGCCATAAAATATCATCTTGGAGATTATGTCAAGCTTTCTTCATGGGGGAAAAACAAGGGGCTGCAGAAAACCCCATGAGCATCTCTTTGTACCCATGATCTTTTTTTTTCTTAAGGCTTTGTTAATGTCTTGCAGCAGCAGCAAGATCACTTGTAAGGTAGAGGAATATTCAGTGCCTTTTCCTTGCACATCACCAGTTTTTAGTCTGTCTTGAAGTGTGGGAAAGAGAGGAGCACAAGGAAGCCAAAAGCCCACTAAATTAGCAGTGACTGGGTGTCAGTAGAAAGTGTCTCTCACTGGTAAATGAGTGCAGCTTTCTCCAGTCAGATGTCCTGTGACTTCTGACTGGCATTACTTCCAGACATCAGGCTGCTTTCTCAGATACTAAAACCTGGGCAAGATTGAACAGCTGACCTGCACCAATATAGCAATCCCAATGACTGCCAGGTAATGCTGGTTTTGCTGCAGTTTCTACAGGACACACAAATGCAGGGCAGCCAGCTTCCTCTGGGCCAGTGCTGAAGGAATCATACATGGCACATCATCTTAAATGGCTGTGATGTTCTGCATGCCACAGTAAATTCCCAGACAAAAAGCCTTAACTCTTGAAATTCAATAAACTGCTCTGCTGAGATGTAGCATACCGTGTCAACATAGCAGGATGCATGGTTTTAGGAAGCAAAGCATATTTTCCTCACTTGACATTTGCATACATCCATATCTGTCAGGCTCGGCATGTGGCTCTGCAGCTCTTCACCCACGGGCAGGAAGAGCTCTGGGCAGGGCTGCACTGCCTCCATTCCTGTGCGAGCCTGGTATGCACAGCCCTCCCCGGCTGGTCTGCCAAGCAAGCTGGCCCTGCAGTACCCTCTGCTGTTCTGCTGATGACATGGCCCAGGAGGCAATTTTCACTGCTCAGCTGGTTTTGTTAGGGAGTGGGAACACAAACCCATTTCCTAACCCATCCTGGAAGAGGGGAAGCAAAGAAGCAAGGTGTGTGCCTTGTCAAAATTTCTTCCCTGAGAACCACCTTCATTCTCACATGCCAGAGATTCTTCTGCCAGGGACTGGAGAACATTCATGCACCCTTGGCTGAGCCAAAACACTAAATACCATCCAACAGTCATGTATCCCTTCCCATATCCTCTGATCAGCCCTGCAGGGAAAGATGTGTCTAGTGGCAACTAGTTGGAGACAAAGGCCAGCAAGGGAGGATTACCCACCCTCCTCATCTAAAACGTTTACATGTGGTGGAAATGAGAAAGGAGGTACCAGTCAGGGAGACATCTCAATTTGTCACAGAAGAGCACAGCTGCTCCAACACAAAGCAGCCATCAGTGACCAGGAACACAGAAAACAGCTAAAGAGATATTTCCCTTCCGACAATTTTGACTGAGGAAGGGGAAAAAAAAAGTCAGCATGATCTCTGGGAGAGTGATCAAGTTGCTGTCGGGTTAAAAACAGCAGCAAGAAAAGCTTTAATGTTCAAGTAGAAGAAAAAGCCTGAAGTAGTATGGACAGTCAGCTCCATTAAGACAAAGCTCTTTAGGGAGCACACAGTTATAAACTGCTTCAGCAACACTCAGTCCTGGAGAGACAAGCTGAAAGCTTCTTTTTGTAAGGGATTTCTTTGATATTTCCTTGCTTGAAGTTCTGTCTCTACCATGCAGGGGAAGTGTTTTCAGAAAAGGAGGAAAGCTAGAAGTGTTATGCACATGCATTATCCCCAGGCACCTGTTACCATTTTATACCAAGCTGACCAGTTGATTTATATCATCCTGAAATAATACACTTACTTTTCAAGAAGCCAGAGTGAAAGATATGCACAGATAAGAGCTGGCAGTCCACCAGCCCCAATGTTCTCTTCTGGAGAACACTGGCAAGAGGCCACACCACAGGCTGCTGGATACAGGCTACTCCATCTTGTTAGGGCATGGGACTCAAGACTCCTTAGACATCTCCCATGATTACAGCTGTGGAGAACAAGTCAGAGCAGAAGCTTCTGGTTTTCCCCTGATACCAAAATGCTCATCTCCTCTGCCTAAAGTTATTCCGTAACACCCATGTGTAACATATTTGCAGATCACTCAGGCACTTCAACACAAAACAGCAATTCAAATTGGAATTGCTTTCACATGGCAGATAAAGAACCCAGTATGACTTCCACCCCCCACTCTAAATGGAGGGCCCAACTCTCTCTGTGTTCCACCTAGAGACAAATGGAACAGGCTTCACATTTCTGGAGTACTAGGCCTACCTGCCATCCCAAAGCACAGGAACCAAGCAGGCATCAGAGCCACAAGACCTCTAAACACTCTAAAAAATCTCAAGTTACTTTTGTCCTCCAAACATCCACAGAAGGAGAAACCAGAAAACTCACTATTTGTCAACAACTAAAACAAGCTAACAAACTCTGGGACAGCAGGACTGCACTCTTCTTAAGGGTAGGAAAAGAAGATTATCCTATATTCCAGGAAAATCTGAGAGAAGCAAGATGTACCAGAAAGTAGCTAGAGCTCAGCATCTCTCACATGAAGGGTGCCACAGTGTTTTCAGGGACTGCAAGCTACAAGGATGTCAACAAGAAGCTCTGGCAGTCACAGCACAAGGTGGTTTGAATGTAAGCAGGTCCATATCAGCTTCCCTTCTAGTTCCAAGGACAGAATAAAACATTCTTCTGTGTCCTTCATCAAGAGCTGCTGCCCACAGCACTAATGCAAAACAGCAATACCTCACACTGTGTTTCCTTTGCAGTCTTGAGGCAACTGAGCACAAGGTGCCATTGACTTGATGCCAGCCCAAACAGCTGGAACGAGCCATCCAGCACAGTCACTCTCCAAGCAAGGTCAGGCTGAGGGAGAGCAAGGCTCTGTCCTAAACACCTTCCCTCCATTTCTGCAGGCAGGTAAAAAGAGTGGTAAGGTAACCACTCAACAGTGTTCCACCCTAACTTCCATTTGCCTCCCAGAGCTGCCATCCACACACCAGTAACAGATCTTGTCAAGTCAGAAAGAAAACCAGATTGAGGAAAAAAGATAGCTGAAGGATGAATCTACACAAAACTAAGGCTTGAAGTTGGCCAGGGAAGGGTGACAGCACAGCACAAAGAAAGGCATTGCCTTCCCCTTCCCAGGGAAGGCAGGCACAGGATGTACACATCAACCACAAGCCTCCAGATTGTGTGCAAGACCTTGCTAAGTCTCAACAGACCTGCAGCATCTACAGTCAAAAAATAAACAAATCAAGTATCTCTTTTATGCATTCCTCTAGGAGACCCAAGTGCTCTACACCAGTAGCTACTATCTGCTGCACACAGAAACTAAGATGGATGAAACACAAACTCTCCAGCCTTTTAAGTGCTATGGCTGCTCACTTCTTCACCTCTGCAAGCACAGTATCTTCAGAATCCACACTTCCCATGGACTTTCATTGTTTCAACTATTCTCTCAAGTGTCTTGTCCTGCCCTTCAGTGGACTAAGCCTTGGTTATTTTAGATGTTACACCTTGCATCGCAGTAAGACAGCTGCACACTGTGGGACAAAGCAGCTCTTAACCCTCCCTACAGAACACATGGGACCTGGAGAAAAAATGGTCTCTGTTAACAGGATTTTATCTCAAGATTGATCTTCCAGAAGTCAGCGGAACAGACCAACATCTGAATGCCTTCAGAGTTCATTATAAAACCCTCCACTCAAATAAGACTATTCTTACTGTAGCTACCATATTACTAATACCAGCATAATTATATAATTTTTCAACCCACAGTTTAAAAGAAAAAGAAAAGACTAGAAAAGGAAAGACTAGAAAATTCTAGTGAAATCCAGTAATGGCCTACAAGACACCAATTTAATTTTATCCAAGAAGTACTTGGACGTTGCAAGGGTACAGTACTGCACACTAAAGGAAACTAAGCTGGATCTCCAACTCCACTGGAATCTATCAAATATTCTTCTCAGTATCCTTCAGATATGCTGGGCTCCCTTGTAGCTAATCTTCTCTCCCCAGCTAAATCCAGTCTCACCATAGGAATTTCCACTGCTTCAGAGATGCTTTTGCACACTCTAATCCTTCAGAGGCTCTCAGAAGCTGCACCTTTAATTACTTAGCATCACTAGTCTGAGCACTCTTTCCACTATAAGAGAAGCAGCACCTTTCTCCCTCCCTTATTCCTGATATCCTGGAAGGACTCTTCCTCAACCCTGCTTATTGCCTCCTCAAAACATCTGGTTCCAGGAAGTCTGCTGTGATGGCCCTGGAGATTGCGTCACCACTTGGCTCCAAGGTTGGGCCCCTCCGCGCATCAGAGGATGAGCTGCGGCATTGCTCACTGCACTCTCCCAGGATGTGAAGCTCTTCTCCCAGACAAACACAGGACTGCTGCTGCTCACTGCTCCAACTGCACAGCAGTCAGTCACTGCAAAATGGAGCTGGTTAGGTCTTCTGGTATCTTACAGGGAAGGAATACTCCATCATGAGGAACAGGAAAGGGAAAAGGGACAACATTACACAAAAAGGCAATTTATGTCTTCAGACGGACCATGGGGTAATCAAACAAGTAGGCAAGACCTTCCTGTTAGTTTTGGTGCCTTACAAAGAGGGACAGGTCAAAACCAAATCATGCTTTCAGAGACTTCAAACGAGGCACGTGACAACACAGGCTGTTGTGTCAGAGGTTCCCCCCACCACTCACCATCACAGCTTACCCATCTCTCAGTTTTCAGTTGTATGAATTCAAGTTGTCAATCACAGGAAAGTCTGTTTTTACAGCCATATCAGCAGCAGATCTAACTGGGTTAAAAATAAACTTGAAGAAAACGCCCAGGCATGGGAACAAGCAGCTGACCAGCAGAAACTTTCTAAATTATTTCACCAGTTCATTTCTGAGCAAAACACGTAGATATATCCTCAGACACTCAAAATTACAGAACGGTAGGTGCTGTTCATCTAACCAAATCTCCAACAAGGCCCCCATTCAAACACCATGAGCTCACTAATTCTTCCCAGCAGCATCAGAAGGAGCACATCTCAAGGAGGGAACTGGAAGAACCAGCAGCAACATGCAACTGCTTTCAATGCAGATCCTGGCAGGCACTCCATGCAGGCCAAGCAAGTGGAGTACAAGCCACAAATCCTGAGAACAGCTCCAAAATGAACAGTCCAGATTATTCTCAGACCTGCAGGTCCATGGGTAAAGAGCACATGGCAGACACACTAGATCAGGCACACAAACCTTGTGCAAGGGGAAGTAGGGACTGTGTGACACAGGGAGACACAGGTTGAACAGCCCAGAGGAAGGTGAAGTGTGTGCCCTGTGGGCCCAAAGCAAGGCACTTAAAAGAGGAAAGAGGCAAGAAACAGTTGATGCCATGGTGATGAGTGAAGTGCACAGACCCATGCAGGCAGGAGAAACCACGTTAACTCCAGCTATTTTTGATGTGGGTGGCAGTTGTTTGTTCATCCCCAGGATAAAGGCTCTCCAAGATGGATCGAGGAGGGGAACCAATTAAACCCAGAAAGACAATAAATAGAGGCCATGGAATAGCAGCAAGGTCCTAGCAGCCAGGAGAAGAACTGGCCCTCCATCCCCACCCTCTTTCCTCCCCCATCCATCACCAACTACTTGGGGTTTGGCAGTGTGCTCACTTTCCCACAGTAGCCGATCTATTACTGTTTGGAAGAGCCTCTTCTTTCCCCTCCTCCCCTCCTTTTCAGGCCACAGGGGTCCTGCTTGGCAGCCCCCGATCCCCCTCTACTCTGAATGTCTGGTGACCAGCCAATCCCATGCAAAGAGCATTAACCCCTCTTCATCAGAAACAGCCCAAGAAACCTGATTCCATGCTGAGAGGTTTCTCTGGGGTGTCTCTCCCTCCTTTCCTCCCCTTCCCCAACCCCCGCTGCTCACTCTCTTGCCATTTTCCCCCCTTTCCTTTCATTTCTCAAAAACTAACTCCAGCCTAGGGAGTGTCACATCTTCCCGAGAATGTTACACAAGCCCAGGGGAATTTTTCTTGGACCACAAACAGACCCTTATTTATTTGTCTCTTCTGCCTTTGTTCTTCATTTCCTCTTTCATGACTTAGGCAAGACCTCAACACAGTGCTGCCTGGATCCCCCGCTGCCACTTCACTTTGTTATTATTTTCAGAAAGAAAGTGCTGATGGCAGAGAGCTCTTCAATGCCTTGCCCCAAGGCAAGAATAAGTCAGCCCAGACTCCCACCTCTGGGGTGGACAAAGGGCATGAGCTCAGGGGCTTTGGCTTGCAGAGACAACCCCATGCTTATGTTATCCTTCTGACTGCAGCATTGCAGCCCCTTGGATTAAATCCCCATGAATCAATTCTGTAGTCACAGCCCTATGCTGACAACAGGCATATGGTACCATGAAAAGGGGCAGTTTCTCAGAATGAAATCAAAAGCCTCCTAATGCACTTAACTCAGGGTCAGATAAATCTCTCTTCTGCCTCCCACAGACAATTGGATCTGGTTTACAGGCATTGCAGCAGGCCTAGGTCTCAACAATGTTTACTACTTCTGCACAAACATTCTCTTTCACTAAGCAAAGCAGTACCCTGATCTCCAGATTAATCCAAGCAGAAAGAACTGAGAGCAGGTCTATAGGGAAAGAGGAAGAAAGTTCATCTTCATCAGCGAAATCAAATGCCATCCTGGACATCACACAGATTTGAGGATCACTTGTCTTCACGTTCTTCCTTTAGGTTGCCTTATTTCTTGAGAAGGATGAGGAAGAATTTTGTGTTTAGCCAGCTGGTGATGTCCCTGACAAGAGGTAAAACCATTTGATGAAAGAATGGGTTTTTTTCAGGCTGATGAGACCAAGAACCAGGCCAGGGCAAAGTGGGACAGCACAGCTTGTCCAGGGAACATACGCGATTACCTGTCCAACTTACCCCAAACGGACACTGCGCAAATAAAAACAGGGAAGCTGAGCACTTTTGCTCAACTGTACAACAGACAGCAGTTTACTATCACAATCACTTTATTACAGGCCAAGTTTCCTTCTTACTCCACTTTCAGCCCTTTTCCTCCCCTTTCAGGTCTTCAGTAACACAAACATTTATATTGAACTGTGTTTCTGAGAAGTCAGCTGCCACAAACAGGTCAAAAAGGAAGGAAAGGAGAAAGACAGAACTAATGTGTAAGCACATTATGAACATTGGTTATGAACAATGTGAAGTGCAGGAGGGAAGCTGTGGTCACATTGAAGTCACCAGGACAAGCAGGGCAGAAGCAGAAGAGCCCACCTGTGTGGTACAAGCTGCCACAGTGAGGCAGAGGGACAAAGGGCATTAACCTCATACATAGCTGGGCTACCCAGCTCATCCTCATGATGTTCCACTGCTGCAAGAGCTTGTAACAAACTGCCCCAGTTTGCCTCTGCCCTCAGCTGGTTTCTCTTCAGGGTTTAATCACTGGGAAGTGATGGGAATTTCAGCTGCATGGTTTGCTACTCAACCACTTGATCTACCCAGTGCTCAGGTCCCGATGATCTTGTGTAAAGTCCAATGGACCATGTCATGACAAATCTAAAAAATATTTTGGCAAGACAAGATGGGCCTTTGAAAGAAGAAAAATGCTTTCAAGCATCTAAATATTTTAGAGAACAGTCCAGAAGATCCCTGCCCCTGATCCACAACACAGCACTGTAATTGAGTGAGGGACTAAATCCAAGCACCAGATTCACTGTCTCCAGCTTGACACAGTCTCTTTACTGCAAAGACAAGGCTCTGAACTCAAGAACCTCTCACACAGTCCCAAACCACAGAGATGCTCAGCAGCATCACACACCTGAGTGATGCAGAAACTACAACTGCATTTTCAGGACAGTTCAGCTGCACAGAGCCATATGCAAACAAACACGGGCAGAAAGGAAGCCCACAGCACTTCCTCATCACTTAGTGATAGACTCTAAGCCTGACAAACTCCCCTTCCCTCCCCCCAGTGCTCACGGGAAGTGAGAAGACTCTGTTCCAGAGCACAACTGCACGATAAATAATTCAAGAGACTGCTAAATTATGCAAAAGCAATCCCATTGTCCCCCTGGCCAAGCTGAATGCAGGTGTGGTCAGCCCTTCCTCCAGAAGTTACTGCTAGATAGGAATTCTGAGGCCACAGAGGCTTTGTGCCAATAGCACAAATCTGAGAGCACACTGGCCACTTGCTCAGAGTCAGGCCTGCACCGAGCAACAGCACGAGAGGAGGAATTTGGGGACACAGAGCTGATGAAAAAACAGTAGCTCCTCTAACCCACCTCTTCTTCAGAGGCCTCACATGGCCCCAGGAGCAAATGTAGAAAATCATACCCCCTTCAAGCAAGTCTGCTCAGTAGGTCTTGCCTCCATGGATTGGATTAGCTGGCAAATGCTGCAGTTGGACAGCACTGGCACAGTGAGGCAGGGAAGAAAGGACTGGTGGGGCAGGTGGGAAGGAGAAAAGGGAACAAAAAAAACCCCTCTGGAATGGTAAAGAAAGAGGAGTTTTGCTAACACAAATAACAAACAGGGAAGGCTAGGCTGAAAGTAGAGAGAAACACAGTCAGTTCTGCTGTCCCAATCTTCTGCCTTCAGGAGAGCCTGCTTCCCTGAATATCAGAGCTTCCAAAGTTTCCCTTGGAAATAGGGTCATTAAGCAACAGAGTGCAGCTCACGCTGATCACTCCAGGGCACTGCTCTCCTCATTCACCCTGCCCTTTGCTCTGCCTCAGAGCCAGCCCTCACGCTACAAGATCCACGAAAACGCAACTTCCTCACACACAGTAAGCACCATGCACTCTCAGCCCCTACAGCCAAATCCCTCTTCCAAAATGCTACCTTTCCTAGTTGCTGCAGCCTTCAAGATCTGTCTGTGCCCAACGTGCTTGGCCAGCACAGGCCTCCATATTCCTCCTTTTCCCTGCTGCCCAGATAGAGGTATCTGTGTTAGACAAAAGAAGAACTGAAAGCACTACCATAGCTCTTTCTTCAGCCTTGACACAACCAGCTTAAAATCTCAGGGCTCTAGCTTACCTTCCCCTTCTTAAAGGGCTCAGCATCTAGGAGAGAGACTGCCTTTCATGACTCTTTGCCATGCTGTCTCCCTGGCTTTCTATTCAGTTCCATATCTGCACACCAATGTGGGATACCTGCACTTAGTTCACAGGTTTCACAGCTGTAAGCTGCTATGCTGCAGGGCTGATTTGCATTTGTCTCTCAGGTGTGTTCCAAACCTGCTTGCCGCAGCTTTGCCATCGTGCAAGAGACACATCCCAAAAATATCCCAAAATAAAAATTATCCCAAAGCCTTGAAGAGAGCATGGAGTTTGAGTCTGCCTGCTAACCCTAGCCCAACCTGTACAGATTTACACACACCAAGGAGAAAAAGACACTCTGAGGGAAAGGCAGTAGGGAGCTGAGATTATAGATTATGCAGCAGATAAAGTAGGAGACAACATCTATGGTGAAAAGGGCTGCAGAACCCAAGCAGTGATCAGAAAGTTATCAATAACCCCTGGCTCAGCACCCACACTCAGCTGTTCTCCAGGTTTTCCGAGACAGCCAGCAGCAAAGCAAGTATAGGAAATGTGGCACTTTGGTTGCTACTCTCCTAACAAGCCCCAGCATTTGCCACTGGGCACAGCAGAGCCACGCTCCATGCCTCAGTTTCCCTGTGTGGAAAATGTGAGAGACTTTTCTACTCTGGGTAAGGGCTTACCTAATTAAAAGAAGCTTAATAGGTTGCTTCAAGGTCCTTGGAGAGAAATTCTGTCAAAATGCAAGACAGAGATAATCTTCAGATAGAAGAGAAGACCCCTCTGCCCTTCTCTCTTCCTATCAGCCATATCCACCTCCCCTCTTGCTTGCAGTTTGTACATTACAGGCTGAAAAAGACTTCTGGCAATGCTCAGTGTGGTCATACCCTACAGCCACAGCTGATGTTTTAGAAAAAGCCTATTTAGACACAGGCCCCAGCACTCCCCTAGGTGGGGAAACAAGGAACCTTAGCTGAGGTCATCAAGCTGCCTATTTAGCTAGGGGGTTATCTCAGTACAAAAGGCCAAGGCTCCAACAGCGAGCAGCTCACATAACTTTTGCTGTCCTAAAGTAGGGAATAATCACTTCCAAAATCACAACTCTAGAACAAACCCTTGCTGTTTGTAAGGCAGCCAGCTCCCTTCATGCTGTTTCTTCACTCAGCCCGCCTGATGAAAGCTCCAAGTGCAGTGCTGCACTCCCTTTCACCTATTAGCTCTACTGAGCAAGTTTCTGAGCACAAAAATACACCCACCCTGCTACAGGTGTTCAGGGGGTGTGAAGAGCAGGAGGTACCTGTTGTACTTCAGGAAGAGCTTTGGGAAGTAAAGGGTCTGCATGCCAAGGAACACAAAGAAGTCAGAAAAAGAAGGTAAAGAAATCATGTTTTTGCCTTCCTGAGATATGCAGCCAGAGTTTATTCCACAAGGATGCAGGCATAGAGTGCCTTTGTAAATCCTACACCACTGCTCCAGCACACAGCATTTCTCTTTACCTACCCCTGGAGAAGAGTGAACTCACCAGCTCTGTGACAGCAGCTCTGCCCTGGCCTCTGGCACAAGCAGCTGGTCCTGGCATCCCACCCAGCACTGCTGCTGTGGCACAGCCCAGTCCTTGCAAGATGCTCACCTAATGCTACCAAAGCGCCCCAAACCTGACCCAAAACTGCCCACAATGCCAGGCTTGGCCCCTCCACGCAGCTCGGTCATGGCTCCTCAAGACCAGAGTGCATCACTGACTCGACAGCACGGTCCACACATGCACTGCAGTTATGTCACTACCTTTCCAAGAACATCCAGCATGGGGAACAAGCAGGCATTCCTAAGAC
The DNA here is from genome assembly GCA_013399915.1 of Illadopsis cleaveri. Classification (NCBI taxonomy): domain Eukaryota; kingdom Metazoa; phylum Chordata; class Aves; order Passeriformes; family Timaliidae; genus Illadopsis; species Illadopsis cleaveri. Next base: position 116,992 of record VXBB01017342.1, read on the forward strand.
ACTCCCTATATCCCCCTAGATTGTACCGCCCCATGTGCCTACCTTCCCTAAATTTCAGATCCCACGGTAATGTTTCACTGTAGTGTCCTGATGGCATTTTGTGCTACTGAAGTGCAGCCTGACGTTTTGTGCAGAACTGATGGGTCACAGTGGCAGAAAACACGTGGGCACAACTACCCACACTTTTCTGCTTCTGTAATCAGGGCTGATAACACAGACCAGCCCTTTAAGGGACCTCCACTGACCTAAAGTCATGAAGACATCACTTGTGCCAGCAAGTACGCTCTCCGCCTTCCTCTCTGCCAGAGTTACTGACAGCTGTACCAGTCTTGCTAGCACCACCTCCTCCAGCTACATCCCACTGACTGGGTCACATATTCCAACAATGTACAAAGGGCTCATTTTAGAGCAACTAACACCACCTAAAACCTAATCGGCTGTTAGGAATGAATGCTGGCCCAGCTTGCCCCATCTATCTATCACCAATCTCCCCCACTTCCCTCCTCCACCTTTATGATCCAGCACAGAGGTTGGGGTGGTGTAGGGGTGTCAATCTGTGACAGCAGGTGTACCTTAAAGATGCTGGTCTCAAGAGAGGAGGAAGCTCAGACACAGCAAGCTGAAAACTCAGCTGTAAACCCATCCATGAGAAAGTTTATCTATCTCTGCTTGCTGACAGGTCAAAGCAAGGGAGAGACAGAAACTTGTCTATCCTGAGGTGCCCTTCACATACTGAACGTGCACAACAACATCTGTGTGCACTGCCCTGAACAATTGCCATACCCATGATTGCTTACATGCTCCACATTTATTACAGGCATAAACTCAGCAAAAATGCCTGTGTTCCATGGTAAGTGCATCCAGCAGGACCGGTGTGCATTGCTACATGCACCCAGCAAACAGCCACCAACATTCATCACACAAGCATCCCTCGAGGGCATGCAGTAAGCATGTTACACCAATCTGGCAAGCCCCAGTGTCACACTGCACTTAGCCAGCTGCGCATGGCAGAAGGAGAAGAAAGGTAAACACAAGGCACACGGGAAGCCCACAAGTATACAAACCTTACAGATACGCTCTTCAGGCAAACACACCGAGTGTGTCTGTACCTGCCGTGTGCCTGGCCGAGGTTCAATAACAGTGCTCACCATGCAGCTCCAGCAAGCCTCCAGACCAACTATTCTGGTCTCAGGTCGGGCACAAGTGCTTCAGGTAAGTCCATAGTCACGACCATCCACTGAAACCAACATTCCTGCAAGTACGCTATTTTCTACCTGCTCTTCCTGACCTCCTTCCTAAGGCAACCCCTGCGTGCCACACAGGCAACCCTTTTTCCAATCTAACCAGCATTTGCAGGGAGGGAGGAAAGCAAGCAGACAACTCAGCCACCAAAACCACTTTGGAAACAAGAGTGTGGAGGGCACCTCCAATGGAAGTGAGCCACAGCAGCACCTAGGACCAAAGGTATACGAGACAAAGTTGCAGCTGGGCCACCAAATTAGGCACTGGCAAGAAAACACATCTGCAGCTAGTGAGAATCCATCCTCTCTCCTAAGGATACAATTACTATATCCAGGGCATTAATAAACAAGCTATGCAGGTATAACTGAGTCCTCAAAGGGAGGAATGCTATACCTTGCAGAGGATTTCTCACCCCGACTGCAAAATCACCTGAGGGTGGAAAGGAGCTATAAATCTTTGAGGGACTTTTACGATATGCAGTAGAAGAGCCTACAGCTTCACTCCTCTTCTGCAGTTTGCAATGGCTTTCATTCAATGCTTGTTTTATAGTGCTACGGGGGGCTGGAGACTCCCTCCCCAGAAACAGCTCAAAGGACTGCTCTTCTCCCACTCTAGCTTGGAGGACATGTTCCCAGCACTACTACCAGGGCTGAAACAAGCACGGGTGCTAGAGCTGTGTTTAGGGGGGCTTTAGAAAGTGGAGGTTTGCTGGAGTGTAGGGACACCCATAGTTCTTCCTCCCCTCAGAGATGTCTCTCCATCACCTGAGGGTCAAGCAACAAATGGTAGATTCTGCTTGATTTCTGCCCTTCTCTGAGAAGTTGGTAGCAGCCAGGCTGCAGCAACAGAACTTGCCAGTGCTTCCTAAATCACAGGGGCCAGCTGGACTTAAACCCACAGAGCACAAGAGACACCCTTTGGGTGAAAAGTTCCTGCTGACTCACACCCTGCAAAGGTGAGGAACACAGGGGCAAGAGTAGGCAGGAATTTGAAATTCAGTTGGCACAGGCTTGGGGGTTCCTGGTGACTCAAGTCATATTTGTTAGCAGGGGTGCCACTGTTTTCACAGGCTTGGACTTCCCACTAAGGAAGAGAGATTTAGAATTAACTGGAGAGTTGTTCTATAGGAGGTGAGGTGCTCAGTATCCACACTATGTTCTGGAGACAGGGCAGGCAGGCTCCTGACCTAAGTTCTGCCCTGGGGTGCAAAGGAGAAATGCAAGACCCCAGCATCATTTCTGGGAAACAGGCAGGGTTCCCGTGCAATCCAGGCGCCGCTCAAGGAAACACAGCATGTAGAAATCCCCGAAAGAAAACCACGAGCTGAGGCACTGAGAGAAGCCTCCCTCCATCCCGCGCCACCCTCCCTCCCTTACTGAGCTGTCTGAGGAAGTCTAGAGCTGCAGCAGATGCCGTGTTCCCCATCAACCTTGTCACGCTCGCCCAGGGAGCAAAACTCTTGCAAGGACTGAGGTATACCAGCCTGTATCACCCCGGTAGGGCATACAGCTATTCCAGCCCACAAACAACCCGAGAGCCCAGCACGAGTGGGGAGAACTTGGGTGCCCGCGTCCCTTCACGGCCAGCCCCGAACAGGAGGGAGGACTGCAGCCATCTGACATGGAGACAGTGCAGGGCAGAGGGGACGTTTGACGATACACAATTATTTGTATGGATGTTTTCCCTCCCACGCATGCACTCCTGTTACTCCTTCTCGCTTGCTGCAGGCTTGGCACGCATCCCCAGCCCGTGCCCTCCTCGCAAGCCGAGCCCGGCAGCAGATGGGCCTTCGCTGCAGTGCCCCGACCGAAGGGAGAGTGCCTCCATCCCCGGCGAGCCCTCCGCTGCGGGCGGAGGGCCGGCAGCATCACCTCCCTCCTCCCCACAGCCGATGCTCCCTAGCAGGGGATGCCGGGATTATTGGGGGGAGGGG
>VXBB01017342.1:120253-176144 GCA_013399915.1 Illadopsis cleaveri
CACAAAGGCGCGCCGCGGATGGGGAGCCGGCGGGGTGTGCAGGCCGGGGGTGGATTATCGAGCGGGCTGCCTTAGCGAGTGCCCGGCCAGGCGGTGCCCCCCGAAGATGCTGCGAAGCCGAGGCAGAGCTGCCCCTAGCCCCGCGGCAGAGCCGCCCCTTCAGCATCTCTCCCCGCGCCCCGGGGATGAGCGAGGGCGGGAGCATTCGCTGTTTAGCGGGAGGGAGGCGAGGCGAGGTGGGGATGCGTGAGCTGCCTTGTCCAGGGACATCAGGAAGTTTTGCTGCGGTGCCAGAAATAGAACCTGTGTCTGCTGACTCCCGGTCGTGCACCCTAACCGCAAAAGCTACCTTTTCTCAATGCAACTTTTCCCTGCCTTCTTCCACATTGGGCCCATCTTTGGGAAGGAAAACAAAACCAAGCCAAATCATAACACTGCCACCCCCTCTCCCCTCGCTGAACGGCACCACTACCAACATGCCGAAACACAACCATGGGACCGCACCCCTTGCAGCCAAGAGCAAGCAAAAGGTTAAAGGAAGCAGAATTAGAGTACACCCTTCCTCAATATTTCATGGGAATTTGGAAAAGCAGCACATTACAAACAAAGCCTCAGTTCTGAGGCCTCTCCAACTTGCCATTTATTATATGGGCACACTGGACAGCTCGCTGGGGAAAAGGTGAGAAGTGGCTCTGTCAAATTGCCGCCGTCTCTTCTGAGCACTGCGGCATCCCAGTGGGGATGCACAAGAGTCTGCCCTATGCTCTGATCTGCTGCCTGGCCAGCACCAGAGAGGGTTTCCATGGGAAAGGGTTGCCCTAATTTTAAGGCAAAGATGGAGAACATGTCAAAGCTTAGGCAAAGAGACAGTGTAGTTGAAGGGGAATTTTCCCTGATGCAAACTCAGCTAGAAGGATGAGTAAAGACAGCCAGATATCAGCTGGATTCAGAAGTGCCTCTAGAGTATTGTAGAAGTATTGAGGGAAAGGAATGAGGACGTAGGAGGAAGATGATACGGCAAGGGAAGTTCTCACGACATGAGGGAGGTCATTTTGTGGCAGACACAGTTCCGCACCAGCACAAGTCCTTAAGGCAATGTCATATTGGTGGGAACACACTGGGAAGACAACAACATCCCCATCTCTGTGGGTCCAGGATGAAGTTGCTCTCTGACAAGACTATGCACTTCAAGACAGTCATGGGTCCCTAGCAGACAACAGGTCTTGAAGGGAGTCCTCAGCTCCTACATTCCTTGGAAGAATTTGACAGCCATGATTCAACTTGTATTGAGTCCATGATTGGGGTTTTTTTCCAGTTTGTTGTTTATTTGTTTGTTTGTTTGTTTGTTTTTAGATGGCTGGCAAGTGACAGCCTTAGTCTTGCATGTGTGTGTGATTTCAGCTCTGGGAGTATAAATCCTATTAGGCATGGGCAACCATCAGCAATTAATTTCCCCCAGCCAGCGAACACCCATCACAGAAGGGATGGTTGGCACTAATGGGAAGAAAACATCACTATTTCAGACCTCCTTTGCTCATAAAATGTTATCCCTTTGCTTCAAATATTAGCCCTGGAGTGATGTGAAGACAGCTAACATTTTTCCATGTTATTTTCATAAAACTGAAGGCTTACGGGCTCACCCAGAGATTGCAAATGTTCAAGAGCATCAGACCACAAACCTAGAGGTAGAATAACATCCTGTGCACAGAGAGGCATTTGCAATACCACAGGTCCTTGGTCTTGTGACAGTGTTTGCCACGCTCAGTACTCCTAACAAGAGAGACAGGCTCCTGCACCCTCCCTGAGGTGTCTGCCATTCTGCTACACTATGCAACAATGTGAAGGGGAATGTGGGATTTTAGCTTCACCTCTGAATCTTTGTGTGAGGAAAGTCAAGATTTTGCCCTTCTTTCCCAAGCTAACCGCAGAGCAGAATGATGCAGAAGGCTGCTGTTTCAGCATGTGCTAGTACACTGCCAGATGCAACAGCATGCTGGTATCTCCTTCACACCAGTGCAACTGCATCTATACCTCCTCTAAGGGGGATTTGGTTTCCAAAGCCATGTGATTCTGGGTTTGTGGGTCAACACAGAATTTGGGAGTTTTATATATTTTTACTTAATGATATTATGTGCTTTGATGGCACCAGAGTGAGGCTGTAGTCTTAGATGTAGTATCCAAGAACCTCATGATTTCTAATTTACTCAGTCATCATTCCTTCTCCTAAAGGTAAAACCCCAAACCTTTGGCACTGTTTTACATAAATGAAACAGAGGATTAGAAAAGTTATGTGATTTGCTGGAGGCCAAACAGAGAGGTTGTGGTAAGGTAGAAAATTGACTGTGGATCTTGAATTAGCGCTATAACCATTGCTGTCTATGGAGTGTTTTCACTCTGTTTTGCGTATTTCGGTTTGAGGCATGCTGGACAAGCTGCCTTGGGATAAGGAGTCATTTTTAGCCTGTGACAAAAATGAAGCTCTCACAATCATGTTGTCTGCCTGTCTATCAGTCGCCCACAATACAGTTTGAATCCACTGCCCAATTTCAACCCAGCAGCAAGGAAGGGATTTTACAGCAAAACAATTCAGATGAGCTCCATGATGAGCCAAACAGGGAGGGAAGAGAGGAAGGAAGAGAATGCTCATGTGTGCCTGTGGGCTGCGTGGCATCCAAACACCACTTCTGGCATGGCAAGAGAGAGGGATTGAACTCAGGTCGATGTGTGGGGCTGGTAAGGCCAGGAAGTAGCTGAGCACACTAAGGGATGTCCTGGGCATGCAGGAACCCCAGGCATGAATGTAGCAGAGATGATCATCCTGCTGCTAGCAGAGCAACTTCAGCTCTGCACACTCCCTAACCCCCGCGGACTGCTCTTCCGGGGAAAACAGCCGATTAACATATGCAATGAGTTAACCTTAAATGGTCTAAAAATCCAAACGCCTGCATGCAAATGAATTCTGATGGAAGCAGCAAGCCACAGCTGAGCCTGTTTACTGAAACACTTTTGTGTTTGCAGCTGAAGCCAAGGTGGTGCTCCCAGTCCTGTGACGATTTGCACCTCCCTGCTCCATGCTTCTGCCTTGCCAGGTACAAGGCTTTGAAGCAAAATATTGTTCTTTATGGGGCTTTTTTTCTTATATTTTGGTAGCCATGATCTGTGACATGCCCTACTTTCTTCATCTTGGGCAGTGCCAAAAGTGGCTGGTGTGGGCAAGAATCTCCAGGCAGGATGTTGGGCTTTACAAACCCAGCAGAGCTGGTAGCTCCAGCCTGCCAGCCAAAGGCAGGGGGTGGAAAGGCCCTTCTCCATCACTTCTGGGTGAACCTTTACACCCAAGGGGATGTGCTCAGTTACTATTAGGTAACTTTTCTTCACCCTGTGGTTAATGCTGATAAGTGATTCTTAGCCTCTCTGTGTGCAAGTCACTGACATTTGGTTAACTCCTTCGCACTGAGTTACAGAGCAGAGTTAAAAGTGGCAGAGCCAAACTTTCACTGTCACCCTGTCTCCAGAAGATCACCAAAAGGTCACGTCTTTCCCCCTCCTTTGGAATTAGAGTCCTTTTAATGACCCTGGGAGCTAGACTCTGCAAACAAAGTCCTCCTTTGAGCCGACCAGTCTTGAAATCCAATGCCCTTGTTCACTTTGCACTGCTGGTGGCAGGGAGGGAAACAACAAAGTGACATTTCTATCAGTCACAATGCAAACGGCATGAGACAATGATATTTATCTCCTCCTTGAGTGCTCTGAAGCCTTGTATCCAAAGAAAATTACAGTCACTGGCAATCACCATTTCCAGCAATCAGGCTGTAGTTGAGGAAGTGGGAAGATGAACAAGTCCTGGTAAAAATACTCAGGGACTAACCCTAATAGCAGGATCCGCCCAGAAAAGATGCCTTGTGTGCAACAGAAACAAACAAATGCCTTTAAATGTGCAAAGTAACATAAAACTTTGCCAGATAAGGACTGTTTTCTCTCATATAGGGGTTTCTGGCAGCCCTGCTCCTTGGATTACTTGCTGAAATGCAAATAGCATTTGGCTATTTTTCAGTTTGCAGTCTTAAAGGCAAAGAGCTTTTAATCCTCATCTCCTACTATAGAACAATTCTGGGTAGCATGAAAAATCCAGTCTTTCTGCAGCTGGGAGGGCAAAGGAGGACAGTTGGTATGGAGACAAAGAGTATTTGCTGCCACCAGCATCCTGACAGGCCCAGTTCACACCACATGTACCTGCTAATGCCTCTCCAGCCTGCAAACTCCTTAGCACAGAGCTATATTTTGTGGTTGAGTTTCAGACCACTTGATGTATCAGAGCTTCCACCACTGCCTCTGAAAACAACGGAAATGTAAGTAATACCAAGTCACTAGTGGCTTGTCGGAAAGGTGAAGCAAAAATTTGGTTTGGCAGCAACTGAATATGTTTCAACATAAGTTTGATAAAAAACTCCACCATAAAAAACAGGAAAAGAAAATGGCTTCAGAGGTATCTCTGCTGCAAGGCAGAGGAGGTTTTTAACAGCAATCAAATATAAGCAGCTCAGGGCACTGAGAATCCTGATGTCACTGCATGCTCCTGTTCTGAATCACCTGCTCTGAGTATGACAGCAAACCCTTCTTGTGGAAGAAATGCTGCCTGGCTGGGTGTTTTCTATTGTCTAGTCCTCAGGAGCAACAGCAAACAGAAAAAGAGAATGTTGTCTAGCTCTTTTCACTGCTTGAGCTTTGGTTAGCCTGCACTCTCTGGAGTGCAGGGGGTCAGTAACTGCCAGCTCTCACAGCGATGGACACATGAGCCAACAGGTAATCACTCTTTGGCTTTGGAAACCAGATAAGCCAGAGGATTTTTCTTTTTCCAGTGTGCAGAACTGGACAAAGGTGAAGGTGAAGTCAAAAGGAACACTTCTCTGTGAATGATATAACAACAGGGGGTAGAAGGATTCTGGGAACAAGGTTGGATGCTGCGTGTACCCCAAAGGAATAGCTGGGAGCCTTGGGGGTACACGGAGCTGTTGTTATACTCAAGGAGAGGCAGTTTGCTCTTTCCCTCCTTCACAAGGCTGAGTTTTGCTCTTCACATTTGTGTGTTAATTTGCTTCTGCAAACATAATTATCACAACATGAGGGGGAAAAAAAATGGAGAAAAGTGAACTGCACTTCTCTCTCCACACACAGCACCTGCGGCTATCACTTGTCACCCCTCTCCAGTCCGCGGTTCACAATTTTGCAGAAATTTACTCTGTGTTTCTCCTCACTAAACCAGGCTCAGGTTAAACTGACCCATCTCCATGCTTTCCTAGGCCTGCTGCCTCCCCATTTCACGTGCTCCTCTTATCCCCCCTTTGCTACAGTTCTGGCCTGCTGGGAGCTCCCAAAGGAGAGCTGAAAAGTACCATGGAGAATGCAGGGGCAAAAGGAGTTTTCTCATTTGCCACATAGGTATAGTTTCCAAATCCTCTAAAATGGAGCTGTGCCATCAGAAAAAGAAGCCTTGGTCCCATGGAGGTGCTGAGGGAGAAGACAAGACCATTGCATGTTCTCTCCAGCCTTGCTGTCCTTAACCCTCACCACAGGGCTTCTTCCAGACCTGAATTCCACCACCTATGTGTCAGGTTACTCACTGGTCACGGTATCTCTAGGCGTATTCCCTCCCAGCATTGTCCCAGGCAATAACCACAGCCAAGACAGGGATATGTTGAGAAATGCTTTCTTTCAACAGCCCATCCAGTGCAGCACCAGCCACGTGCTTGGGCGTACTGAGACGTGTGTCAAAGTCACTTTACCAGCACGGGCAGGAAGGAAAATGGCATGCTGGGGTGTTTTTTGTCTGGTAGCTGTAATCTGGAGGAGTTTTACTTTGCTGTTTGCATTCATTCCAGATGAATCTTCACCTCCTTCAGGTTCAGGGGTGCCCCCTGGTGTGTCTGATGCTGCCCATATCCAGTGCCCACAGAGGAGAAAAAGCCCTGGTGCCACAGCACTGTAGTGGCATGTGCCTCTGACCCAGAGCCTGGTGCTGATAAATGCAGTCAGTACCTTTTTGGGCTGAAGGGGGAAGCTTGGGGAAATGTGGGAAGGTGCTGTTAGATTGGACATGGCCAAATCCCATAGCCCACATCCTCCCCATGGTGTGAAGCCTGAGCCATGGCAGAACTCTCACCTGTACCTGCAGCTCAACTGTTTGGCTGCAAAGCCACTGGCTGAGCAGTTGTGCTCAGCTTGCAGCCAGAGGGATGCCAAGAGCTGCTCAGGCAGCACAAGTGAGATAGTTGTGAAGACATGGATTGAAAACAGTGAGAGAAACCACAGGAAGCTCTCTGTGGCATGGTGAAGCAGCATTTAACTCTTCCATGCATGCTGTGGGGGCCTAAAGTGTTCACCAGCAGCGGGAGAGATTTACCTAGGGCACCCAGGAAGGGACGGTCGCTGGGCCTATTCTGTTGGAGTTGGGGCCGTTGGCCAGGACTAGGCAGGCTCACCTCAACCTGTGGATTTTCTCTGGCTGCCTGTTGCTTGAGGGTGGCCCCAACACCTCTGAATTGTGACTTTTCCTCCCATAAATCAGAGACAGGAGAAACACATTGAACCATAGCCATCATGATACGCTTGCAGAATTGCTCCGGGAACAGTTTTCTGGAGTCAGCTTTGAAACATTCCCCATGGTGTGGTTTCCACCACAGCCTCCCTGAAAGCACATCTTTGCCTTGAAGGTCTCAGGTGAGGCGCCAGTCCAGCCACCCCTTCTGTTTTCCCTTGCCATCTCCTCTTAGGCCTTGATGTTGATCTGAGGCTTCCTTGATTTGGCATCTTTTTCAGCATCTTTTCTTGTCTTGTTGTGAACACATCTATCAAAAAGCCACAGGCTGGACTTTAAGCCACCCACACATGCAGGAACATGGCAAGTGGATTTGGGAAGGGGGTGGGGGTAGGGCCAGAAGTCCTCCAGCCCCTGATAAGCACAGCCCCATGCCAGGTGAGGCTGGCTCACATTGTAGCCAGCCTCCCCTGGGAGCACAACAGCTGCTGCTCCCCTCACCTTCCCCCATCCAACCTCCAACACAGGCAAAGGCACCATGGGACTTGCAGCCAAATGAGTTAAACTGCTACTGCCTCAATTGGTTTTGACTGGGGCCAGATTGATTTTCCTGGCCCCTGTGACTGATTCAAGCATGTCTAGACAGGTAACTCTAAAGGAAACAGGCTTGAAACCAATTTTATTGCAACCAGTGCCAGCTGCATGCATTGATAAGGCCTTTGATAACATTGTGGAGAGAAGTTATCAGTGCTAGGAGGGGCTGTTTTGAAGGTACTGCTCCTTCACCACAGGTGGAGGGGAGATGGACGCAGGTACCAGAAGGTGCTTACAGCACCCGTAAGACATCCCTTACAAGTAGTGAGCAGCCAAGGCAGCCCCGTGGGGGGCAACAATCAGGACATGAGGGAGATCTCAGCCTGCCCCACACTGTGCTGGCAGGCTTCTTGCCTCACCCCTGCTTGCACCTCGGTCATATCGACCCACAGCTCCTCCAGCCTTGGCAAAGATGGGGACACAGAGCAGAGTGACATCCTGGAAATCCAATAGCTGCCTTTCCCTTCAAAGGGGACCCCCAGGGAGGGGACTGTTGTCTATGTCTGGAACTGGCGACTACAACACATGGTCCATTTGCTCTCCCCTTGTGTGCCTGTCCTATCTACATCTCATTTATTGCTCTTTCCTGAGGTACTTGTGAGATACAGAGGCTTATCAAGGCATCCCAGAGAGAACCATTTAAACTGGCTTGGGAGGGGTGAAAGGCACAGCAGGAAAGCCAAAAGAGCCACCATCAGCAGGACTACTCTGACCCTGCAGTCTCTTAGCTGGCAAATTTTGGCGGCATTGGCTTAATCATGGTGCTCTCATGAGCTGCACTGAGTGAACCACACATGTGAGGCATGAACTGGATTGGCTCTCCCAGGCTTATTAATCTAGCTGAACCATTAAACCCTGGTCAGGGTGTTGGTTTATTGCAGGGCTGATGTGGCTGTGCTGCCACAAGCTGCACACTCTGCCTGGCCTGGCACACTCTGCCTGCACAGGGGCTTGCAGCCCCATAGAGTCCTCAATGGAGTCTTGCTCATCTTCCAAGCCAGGGCAGATTCCCTACTGCCCAGAAACACAAAATTCAGAAAGCAAAATGAGACCTGGAAAGGAAATGACACTGAAAGATCTGATTGCATCTAAGCTGCCTGCAGCTGAGCAGGGGTAAAAGATAATTGAGCCCAACTTTCTGTCACCACCAGCCTCCTCATGAGAAGGCTTGGCATCCTCCTGGGCACTTTCAAAATTACTGGATCAGCCAGTGACCTGTTTTGCCAAAGTGGCTCAGGTTAACCACAACCATTTTATGGCCAGCCTTTGCTTGCCCAGCTCATGCTGCCTGTGCCAGTGCAAGCAGAGCTGCATGTGGGGTGGTTGGCCAGCATCAATGCTTTCCCGGCCAGGGGAGAGGGAGGAAGCAGTGGCTTTATGTCAGGATGCAGCTGGCAGCTGATCCCTGTGGGTCAGTTAGGGCTGCAAAGGAGGCTTTGGTAGGTTTGCATGCTCCCATGTGCTACACCGAGCTGGCTTCATCTTGCCTCCTGGATATGGTGTCACAACTAACTGCCACGCTTGGGGCACCTCCATGGGAGGGATGCCAAAGAGGCTTCTGCATGTACCCCTCAGACAAGTTCCTGTGGGAGAAATACCTGGGCGGGAGCTTCCATGTCACCTCCTGTCAGTCAGACAGCTCCCTGGTGCAGATGAGCTGGGGGCCAGGACAACAGCAAGTACTTCGTCCAACCTCTTGCCCTCTGAGTGCATTACACACTGGCACTCCTGGGCTGCCACAGGGCCCGGAGTACACTGAGGCATTTTCCAAGTCCGAGGTCTTGTCACCAAAAAGCTCCTGAGTTTGCAGAGGGCCATGTGCTTCCATTTATGGTGTTCCTGCCCTGCCTGGAGAAGGGCTTTGAGGTGTGAGGACAGCACGCTGCCAGCACCAGAGAGGCACGTACAGGGGAAGCAGGGTCGGTGCCCTGACTGGTGTCAGAGCAGAAGAGGGGGCTGGTGTCACTCTGGATGCAGTGCCATGTAACTTTAGCTCCAGGCCATCCCTATCTGTCTTTGCTTCTTGCATGTTGTGAATAGATATTGGGTCAAGCTCAATGGGCTCCGCGTAGGTCTTGGAACCAGATGATTCAAGTTGGGATTTCTTCTATATCTCGGGTTTCACATGTTTTCTTTAGCTGCATTTTAATTGTGGGAGTTTCCTTTTTCGATTCATGAGATGTTTTACCTAGGTGCCATTCCTTCACAGCTGTAAATATCCCAAATAAATCCCATTCTTGGAATATGTGAGGGAGAAGAGGAAATGCCCTACAACATAATAGGTCAGGTTTTTATCACAGCTCTTCATCTGGAAAGCAGTTAGGAACCTGTCCGCAGAAAATGTCTGGCACTAGTCTGGAAAACAACGTATAATGTCAGCAGAGCTCTACAAGAGGAATATAACACAGTTAAAGCCTGGATTGGGTTTAGCTCACCTTTGTTTCCAGCTTCAACCAATAAACCTCTTCTCTGACTGCAGCTGAGCTCAGGTCCTGCTGGTAATGGGAAACAAAATTCCTCTTTTCCTAGCTGCCTGATTTTTTGAGGGTCATTCCTGACAGGCTGCAGTAACCCTTGAGGTGGAGATATTCTATACATCCTGAGCCATGGGAGGCCAGGAAGAGGCTGGTGGCCAAAAATGAGTTGGTCTGGTCCTATGTGGACTTGTCAAACCTCATTCAATAAATTCCCATTTCCTGCTGTTTCCTGCCCTGACAGCCATTTGTCCTCACCAACTGCAGTAGTTCTGTTTGGACCATGCTGCAGGAGAGGGGCTAGAAGGTACCTCTAAAGTGGGTCCTGTATTTGGAGGACTCACCCCTCACAACCAACACCTTTTCCATCTGTGGGTTGGTGTTGGGAGCCCTCCTGCGTTGCGAGGGGCCTTGCACTTGGGCGACAAGAATGATCTGAAGAGTTACTGACTTCTTCCCTTGGCTTTTCTCCCATGCCAGGGCCAAAACTTCTCTGTCCCTGCTTACCACAGGGTGAAAAAAGCAGTAATACAAGTTGTGGGCACTCCTTCTAAGCAGACTGCAGCATGTTTGGACCATCAGCCTGAGTTTCGCATCACTGCATGGGGTCTGCATCCCACCCTGGAGCCTGCTGACTTGTCTGGGTAGATACAGGTGTTACTGGCACTGTAATACCTCTAAGGACTGGTTTGACAGGCTGCTCCTGCCTTTTGCTAACTCCCACTCCCAAATTAATTTGAGGCAACTTGCCACTGGCTGCCTTATCTCACAGGTGCCCCAGAGCTGGGTTTCCCTGCTCTGCTTACACACTGTTGGCCAAGGGCCAAACCACTCAGATTTATTGCTCTCTTTGCTGTTGGGCTGTTTCAACAGCATCTGATATGATATTAGAAGTGTCACAGCCTGGGGGGAGCCAAGGATGGGGCCATTCCCATGGGTCTCCCAAGAACCACCTGTGCAATTGCATCTGACTTTGGAAATCATGGCTGGAGTGGAGGGCAGTGCATTCCTGGGGTCTGGAGGGTAAGCTACCCCCTGCTTCACCTACCATCACTGCCATGCCCCCCTCACAAAAGAAATCCCTCCTGAGGAAGGCAGTGAGTGAGGAGGGCTCTGAATCCCCCTGTGCCTGAGGTGCTTTTGTCAGCCTGTTGGATCCTGGCTGATGGATGGCTGCAGGCAGCAAATTTGAGCAGCATCTCCATGCCAGTTTAAATAAATAAATGAGTCTGAATGCTTCGCCTTGCAGAATGGCATCTCATTCAGCCGTTCAAACATCAAATACCTCTGGGATTCTTTGGGTCTCCATTTGCAGAACTATTTCCCTTTCAAGTGCTCTTTTATTTTTCTTTTTACTTATTTAAACCTGTTTTTCCTGTAGTGAACAATCCTTGCACGTGAAAGCAGACTGCTTTTAGATGTTGGTGGAGTTTTCCTCCAGACTGAGGGAGGGATCAGCAGACTCTCTTTAAAAAGATCTTCCCCAGCCCTTGCAGCTGGTGTGGATGCAGAATGATGTTTTGTGGTTCAGTTTTAGTTTGAGTTCCCCAGGGCTGCCAGATTGCTCGCAGGAAGCTCATTGCTCACAGCCAAGGCTGAGTAGATGTGCTAGTGCTGAGGGGAAGCTCTTGCCCACCCAGGGCCAAGTAGCTCCTGTGGGAGCTACTGCTGGTGGTGGTTGCAGCCCCCTCCTCAGCCCTTTAGATGGGTCTCGGGAGCTGGAGGGTGGGAAGAACATGTATGTGTCAAAAATACCACACGATGCCTTGAGGACAGAACAAGCTCAGGCCTGGTGAAGTTGCATTTAGCGTCAGTGGGATGGGGGAAATAGATGAGGTAGGGAGAAGGGTGAGGAGATGATGTCTGTTGGCTGCATCCCCTCTGCTGAGCCTCTTTCATTTTTCTGGGATCTCTGGGCCTTGGAGATTGCAAAGAATCACTTGGATAAGCTACCTGAGGCACCTCAGAGGCTGGAAGAACAGAACACAAGTGGAAAGAAGCTGGTATTATTTTTGCCAAACACAAGAATATTAAGCAATCTAATTCATGTTTGAACACCTGGGCGTGATACACAGCAGAGCTTCCCCAGAATCACAGAAGTTTCTCTGTGTGTAATCTAAAACAAACATCTTCTAGCCAATCTGTAATCAAGGCATGATGGATCAGTGCATTAATGTAGGGGCTTAGTTAAATTAGCAAGATCTGTGTTACTGTTGTTGGTCATGGCAATGTTTTTTGACTACTTCATTCCATCCACATACCCCCTTACACTGATCACCCTCTCCTGCCTTCAGGTAATCTGCTCAGTGCCGTGGCCAGACATGGCTCATCACAGGTATTTAGAAACAAGCTGTGGAGTTTCAGGGCAGGACACACATGAAGGCTCAGGCTCCTGCAAAGTAGCCAAGAGCAGTTCTCCAAGCACAGTTTCCTTTTGCTGACACTTGCATCCTCGTGCTTTTGCACCTTGCTTTTGTGTGCAGCAGTGCTGCTCCTGCAAGGCTGTGCTGGCTTTTTGCACTAGTGTAGGAGCAACTGCAGAGGTTTGTCCTGGTGCCTTTCTGAGGGTGTCTGGTCTCCCTCTAGCAACAATCACCATGATCAAAATGATGCACATCAGCCAGGCCATAAAGGAATGGTTTGGCCTCGCGTTTTAGACACATTGAGTAAATACAGCGCAAACTCTGCTGTATCCCTTCAGTTCCTCCATCTTCCTGCCAGCTCCTTATGAGCCCCAGCTGCCTTCCCTGTGCTGCAGATAATGGAGAACTGACGCTATCCCTGCTGTGGATCCTCTCTGGAAGCTGGGGGGAGGATACACTCCCCAGGGGGCTGATGTTCCCTGGTCTCTCTCATTTCCAACCAGTCTGTGTGCTCAGTGTAGCCGGAACAAGGGAGAGTAAGAGTGTGTCTCTGACATACCTCCGTTAGCCAACAATGGCACCTGCTCCCCTGTGGGAATGCCGCTCCTGGTGGAGTGATAAACTAGAGGTATTTGGGGATTCGAGAGGAGGGCAAGGGAGCTGGGGATGAGCAAGACATCACTGAGTGACTGCACTGTGCAAACTGCATCTCTGCAAACAGACATGACCAGTACATGGGAGCTGAATTCAGAAGACTGGGGAGCCCTGTCCTTAGCTCTGGGGAAACAGGGGTTTCTGCCACTGATGGGGTGATTTGCAAATCTTTTCTCAGACCTCAGCCATTAGAAGGGGACTAAATCCATTTTCTAGTCCTCAGCCTCCCATTAGAAGGGGACTAAATCCATTTTATAGTCCTCAGCTTCCCAAGTCTGTGTCAGCATGTTGCAGCCCTCCCTGTCTGTTGGCAAGAGCCAGCTCTGGGAGCTGTTTCATGGGAGGAAGCTCAGGGCACCTTGGCCAGCACTACAAGTGGCCAGTACCAGGACAAGCAGCGCAGCACAGCACAGTCACTCAATCTCTCCTCAGCTTTTTATGCCAGCACTATCCCTCTCTACCCTCCACTCTTCAGCCCTTTCTTACCCTCAGGGTAACAAAACCCAGTTTTTCCCACATGATCCCCCTGCCACTACCTGTGCTGGCTCCTCTCCAGTTTCCCCAGTCTTCAGAGATGCGTATCTCACTCTGCTCCCTCATGTGCGGGGTCCCTGTGAGGTACCAGCTCAGCAAGGCCGAGTGGAGTTTGCTGCATCTTGCTGATGTTTCCCAGGCCCCGTGCACTTCTGCAGTTGCCATCCACAGCACAACCCCCACAGTGGGAGTGACTCCAAAACCGAATGCTTCAAGCAGCTCAGCTGCACGTGAGTCCATTCGCCAAGCCCAGCTGGGGAACTGATCTAGCTGAAAAAATCCTTTTTTTTTTTTTAAATTTCTTTTTTCCCCTGTGTTATTTTTTTAATCCAGATGTGGTCCTCAACCTGGTTTCCTCTGGCTTCTCCAAAAGAGCCAAAAGGCAGCCTGGAGGTAGGCTGGAGGATGGGGACACTGCAGAGTTCAGCCCACCAGCAATAGAGCTACAATATTAGCAGTCCAAGGCAAGTCCAAACATCAAACTCTGGAGCCATTTCCTTCCCTTCTTCCCCACAGATCAGGAGTGACACCCTCCCACAGAATAGCCAGTGCCCAGGGAGCATGGCCACTGCTCCCAGCTCACAGGAGCTGGCTCAGATTAGAGATTCCTTCTCCTCTGCTGCTGAAGCCCTTTGAAATGTGTTTACATACCAGGCAGGAATAAAAAGTCAGAATTTTATTGGTGTTCAGCCAGGGAATTATTCCAATTTGAAAACCCTTGTGTGACTTGTTTTTTTGATCATGCAAGCAAAAACAAATGGAGGCACTGAAGTGGGCATGGAGAAATCAGCAGATCAGGATGCTTGGCAATCCCAGCTCCACAGGGCTTTCTCTCCGGTGGTTGTACAATGTGGTGTGTCACACCAAACCCTTTTAGTTTCGATGCCCATTATATTTTCCTGATGTGTCAGTAGGTTTTCCCCACCAAGTCCGCATGCCAGAGCCTCCTTTTGTGCTACCTCCCTGCTACGCGCCCACGCCAGATGATCTGCTTAACATGGTTTGGTGAACATGCCTTCTAATGAGGCCATCACAACCCCAGCATTGCTGCCTGGGAGTGTTTCTGCAGTGACACTGCTGCAGTTCATGCCTCTCAGAGCTATTTTCCACCACAGGACTTCATCAGCACTGGATAAATTGGGAGCCTGGAGCAGCTCCCTTTGCCATCCTCCTTTGAACTCATTAGTGAAGATGCCAAGGCTTGACTGGATATTTAGTTCGCTGGCACTTCCTTAGGCCTCTGTGCCCTAAATAGCACTCAGCAGTCATTTATCATCACAGCCCATGTCCTCCAGGCAGCACGCTTTCGCATAGCTGTATTTATAGCCTTGTCAATTTTCATTCTCTTTTTCAGAAACAGAAGTACTGATATCCTCTGCTGAAATTTCCTGTCGAAGCTGCCACCCACCTGTGGTTCAATAAACACCAGCCACCTCTCAAGCAAAGTTTGTCACAACATAATCTTCTCTCATCCCTTTATCTCCACTAGCTGTGGCTGCTCTTGTTCTGGAAACTACTCTCATTTCTGTGCTACTGGGCACCAAACTGGCTTACCCAGTGGATGCAGAACCTTACTAACCCTTGGACTTCACATCTCTCCCCTGTCACAGAGTCATAGAATTGTTTAGGCTGGAAAATACTTCCAAGATCAAGTCCAACCATCAACCCAGCACTGCCATGTTCACCACATGTTTTGATTTGTGTCACGGGGTTTGACTGCCCTGAGGACAACAAAACCAGCATATGTCCATCTGGTAGCGAAGTGTGGGAGAGGCTGTGGCAAAAAGCTCAGTACTGCAGCCTCATTCCCAGCTTCCCTGTGTGGGGGATCCTGCAAAGTCTGCAGCCAGTTTGGCAAACAGCCCACAGGGCCATCTATTTCTCCAGGAATCACAGCCCTGCTCAATGCTCCGGCTCGAGAAATTGGTCTAATTAGAGAAGAGCACTTCTCCTGCTTGGAAAGCCTCAGGTCCCCAGCCCACTTAAAGCTCCACATAAGACCATTAGCACGACAACATGTCTCTCCAGAACGACACATCCACTTGCACGCTTGGCAGGTGGCCGACCAGATGTAGCCAGGCTGTCTGGAGGTGCCAGGCATAACAATTAACAGTGGCTTTGTGGTGGGGTTGGCAATGGCAGCTTCGTTCGGCCGCCCACCTTGCTTCCAGGCATGGCATAGTCCTCTTGCACCTCTGTCTCTCCAAGAGACACTGCCGAGGATCAAGGAGATCACAGCAAGGATCCCTTGGTGCCAAACAGCTGCAGGACCTCAGTGACTTACCAAAAATGAAGTCCCATGGTGAAGAGCACCAGCTAATATGTGCTTCAGCTAAATCATTGACTATTGTACCTTGTACCTTATTACTACCTAAGTGCTGTATCTCTTTGGGGTTTTTTCATGCTGAATCAAGCTGCAGTTCTGCAAACACAGAGTCATTTCATGCAGGTGAACAGCCCTTTAGAGTTTGGGAGGGAGGCTGCCACGTTCCTTGCTTGCTGCAGCAGGCACAAGCTGCTTTATTAGGTCTTAATTACATCCTTGCTATCCAAAATTCTTAAATTTGCCACTAAAGACAGACAGAAACAAACATGTCACATGTTTGCAGTTCAGATATTTGCAGCCATGAATATACTCACACACTCATTTACTAATGGATGCACTTCTCCTCTAATTTTTTCCCCCTCCAGACATTTGCAAAAGCTTTTTCCATATTCCCATCACACCTTTAGCAAGCAGTAAGCCATTCTATGTTTTGTTGCTCTGATCTCATCTCTGAAAGATTTTATTGGCTACATGTTGGTTTTACCTTACCTTTTCTATTTCCCATCTAGCCTTTTGGTTTGTTTTGGTTTTGTTTTTTTTTCTGTTGTTGTTTCAAGCCTTCAGATCTCCAAGAAGTCCCTTGTGGAGCTATTTTGGTTATTCCTCAATGCAGCAGCTGAGAAATCCTGGAAGAGCTAACAACAGGAACAATAAGGAAAAGCAGAGCTGGCTCCAGAATGCATTTGGATTAAGGAGTGGGGAGTTCACTAAATTATTGAACTACCTGGATGAAGAATTAATATCAAAACCTATTTTGCCTTAGTGCTGGTCTCTCATTTGCATTTAAGACCTGTAAGGGTTTTAGGGATGAGCTCTGAAGCTGTTTCTCTGTATGTTTGTTGCTTCAAAGAGACGGATGAGCCACTTCTCTCTTTACATAGCAAGTGTCTACAGGACTGGGGCCATCCTCCATGCTGAACCAACGAGCAGCGCCTGGCAAGTCCATTCAGAGATGAGTTTCTGTTTCTGCCCTCACACCCACCCTGCAGCAGCAAACCTTCAGCCAAGGCTACACCGGGTGACCCAGCCAGTTTGCTCTACTTTGCCAAAAACTAGGCACAGAGGTATCCCTTTCTTGGTGCGAGTGGCTGGTGGCCCTCGCACAACAGGTTTGGAGATTTGATGGAGACAAGGCCCTGGAGCTCTCCTCCTCCCCTTGTACGCTACCCGTGTGCGTGGAATAACCCTCTCCCTAGCTGTACGAGCAGGACCCTGCCTGGCTGCCTCAGAGGTCATGGATGCACTGGAGGTTTGGCCATTTTACTGAGCAGGTTTGCAGCCAAGACAGATGTCAAGGGGCTCTGGCACCAACAAGGGCAGGAGGAGCCCTGAGCACACAGGCAAAGAAGAGCAGCTACCTGTTGTGCTTCAATGCCAGCTGCTGTTGGAGCTGCTGGAGTGAGGCACTTTATGAATCTCTGAGACATGAAACCACTAATAGCTCAGTTTTGATGCTACTACTTTGAAAGGAGTCCTGAATTTTTCAAACCAACCAACTCTCATCAGAGGTTGGAGGCTGCCATTTTGCCCATTTTCACTTTGTTTAGGAACTCTCTGAGTTGTGTGTCTGGAAATGCCCAACTACCTCAGGAACTTCGGTTCTGGATGACTGGGCTTGTGGCTGCTTTTGGGAACAAACCACAGTGGCTTCCCAAGATATTTTGGTGGCTGATGGCCACCTTAGTTCTGTAGTAACCACAAGGGTTTTGTGCACCAGCATTTCTGTAACTTCTGAAGTGTGAGGTGTGGGGTTGTCTGCCCTTCCAGAACCTATTGCTCTCTGAGTCTTGACTTTCCTTGTTATCAGTCCTTTGGACACCAAAGCAGCTGGTTCACTGAGGACCTTGCTCTGCAGAAAGGGCCTGGTGTTGTTCTCCATCATCAATTGTTTTTTGTAAGGAAGAGAAAAACTCTTTGCCCAGCTCAGGCAAAACCAGCAGAAGAAATGCAGAGTTTCTAGGTCATGCTGTTTTTGAGAGATGAGACAAAAAGAGAAAACTGCTTAGAAGGCTCTTGAAACACCTAGCAGTGAGAGGGCCAATGGCCAAGCATTGCACACCCCAGAAGATCGAATCCTCTTTCACATGCCTTGGACACACCTTGTCCCTTCTCACAGGGCTCTTGCTGTTTGCACCCCAGCAAGCCTATGGGTGAGCTGATGGCTGTTTGGCGGAAGCATAGAGGGGAAGATTCACCTCCAAGCAAGAAGCCGTAATGCTGCCTCTGTCCTATCTGCCCTGGCTCTCTGGAGCATTCCCAGCCTTTTTCTTTCCATGCTCCACTGGAGTCTAATCCTGCATGCAGAAAATTTCTCATGCATTTTGCTCTTATTCCTTCAGGGCATCTATTTTCTCTTTCATTCTGTCTGGCTGTTCAACAGCCTGAACTGTAATCCCTCCATCTTCAGTGATGTTCTCAGCTCCACATAATAAATATTAACAGCTTAACACGTATCTTGGGGTTCTTATGCAAGGGCTCCAAATAGCTTTATGGTTCATATGCACATGGGGCTCACTTTATGCACCAGCAAAATACAGCCACCGATGAGACAGCAGTTGTTTAGCAACCTACAGTGACAACACAAAATCGTTAAGACGGGAAATGAAGATAAATATCGTATCCATTTGAAACTCCAGGAGGGGATTTGAGTTGGCAGAATATAAGTACTCAAACTGAATTTTTGCCAGAATGCTTCGAATAGCATTCCTATGCTTACAGAAACAGCTGTAGGATTTAAAATGCCTAACCTCTCCCTGGTGGTTTATTTACAACCCACGTTAATGGCATGGATGTTTTAGGGTGCCACCAGTGCTCTTCACTGGAGAAAGGCGAGTCACTTGAGTAATGAACTGTACAGGATTACTCTAAAGCCCTTCCTCAGACATTTGAGAAAGGAAAAATTAGATTACTTTGTATAAACCACTATCTATTCTCTATCAAATTAAATTATATTTATATCTTTTAGGCAGATTCGCTCTTCAGCTATGGCTATCTCCACCCTGAGAAGACACCAGGCCAGTTGTGGCATTTTTTCAGTTGTGCCACAAACTCCTGGATCTCCTAACACTAAAAGCCTTAATGTGGTGGGGGGGAAAAAAAAGAGGAATTGGGGGGAGGAACACATTCCTTCCTCTCCCAAGCATGGTGGCTGAGGGAGCAGGGACTCTAGTTGAGGATGCTGCATTATCCTTGCATGATCCAGGGACCACTGGCGGCATCAAGTGGCACTTGTTCACCATATGCCTTTTCCCTATTGGAAAGTTCAGGTGAGAAAAAACCAAAAAAAGTGAATAGGAAAAAAACAGACTATCTTAACTTCAGCAGATGCCTTGGCTGCTGAAGGAATCCCAAGCCCTGCATGACTTACCCACAGGCCATGTACTGGAGCTGAGCATTAACTGCTGGCCATGACCCTTCCTAGCTATTTTCTGCTATTTAAAGTTTTTGTTATAAATGGGTGTGTTGTTCGGCTAATGGAGAGCTTAAAATAAAGAAGTCCTTGGTGATCCTTTAGCTACAGAGATGCTGAGAACCTCAGTTTTAGGTGGCATCCAAAGGCCTGTCTCACTGGCCTGAGCATTTCCAATGACTCTCAGCCAGTGGCCAGAGCTCAGGGACATGCAAAGCATTTCCACTACTCCCATTCTAGGGATAGAACTTCTCATTTCTATCCTTGTTGTGCAGGGGGATAGCTCCTTGAAAAATAATACTAGCTGCCTTTAATACAAATTTACCCTGCATATTCAGATCTTAATTTGTCAGCTTTTCTCCAGCAGTCCTGTGAAGCATAGCTGCACTGTTTTTCTCTGTCTAGGTCTTTACATTTCTAGTGGTTTTCAATTTCACTACAATGCAAAAAGGCCTCTCCTTGTTTCTAGAGATTGCTCTGGTTCTGTCCTCTTCCAGCCACTCCTTCATTTTAAAGGGGCAGGGGAGAGGAGATTTTTCCACTGTTGTTACACCCTGCATCTTCCCCTCGCTCCCTGAGGACAATATTAAGTACCAATATTGGCTCATGAGCCTCCTGCTCCTTGTACACAATGTTCAGTCTGTTCCTTTGACCTGGACTCCTAAGCCATGGCTTACAGAGCATGCACAGAAAACCTATTTTCCTCATCTCTTTCGCAGTGGCTGTACAGGCACAGCTTAGTGTGATCCACCCGCTCCTCTCCATTTTATTTTTTTGTACTTCCTAAACTGGTAATGATGCCTAAGGATCAGTTTGTTTTGCATGATCTGCTTTATATAAGTGTGTTGGCAATTCTTAAACTTTTATCTGGAGCATCCACTTGCTGGAATATTTCCCACTGGAACAATTCTTGGTATAAGTTCACAAATACCAGAGATAAATGGGATGGGGGAATAAGCAAGAGAAACTTGTTTATACAGCTATTGAGATCTATGCCAGGTTAGGGAACATAGAATAGGACAAAACCTTTTCAAGGCCACTTTAGTCCATACCAGGATCACACTATCCTGTTAAACAGCCACACAACAATCTGGAGGATAGGACCCCCTATCACATCCAAATTTGGCAGCTCCAAATGTCAAATGACATTTTGGAGCAGCCCTGGATAGCAAGACCAGGCTGGGCTCAGATACCTGAATTCTCTGCTCCTTGCAGGGCAGAGGCAAGGGCTGAGGACAGGATTGAGGGACTGCCAGCCCCTGCCATGTTCAGCCTTGGGGACAAGGCACCAAACCTCCCACAACTCTGCTGTCTTTGCCTCCACGCCACTGAACATCACCTCCCTGGCAGGGCTGGAAGGGTCTCGACAGGAGGAGCCTATGCTGGCACGTTCAGCACATCCAGCCTCCCTGGGAACTATAGGGAGTACAAGATTCTGCAGGCAGTTCGGCAGCACGCAGTCCTGCAGGGCAAAGGCGTGCCAGCAGGACCTGCAGGGGGCACAGGCAGAGAGCCACCCATCCACACACACACACACACACAAGGGATCCCTGCTGTGCCTTCCGAGGAAACGGGCATTTCTCATCGCTCTGATCCTGCCCGCATATTTCTCAGTAAACTCAGGTCTTGGCTTCTGGGCACTCAGTGCTACTTAATTTATCCAAAGGGATAAATCCTCCTCTCCTACTTTTCAGGCTGGCATGCCACAAGTACCTCAAACCTGCACACCACACGTCAAGGCTTGGCTACACACTGGCCTTAATTACACCATCCCGTGCTACATTATCCTAATCCCCTCTCATTCCCCTTCTTCCTAAAGTGACAAGCCTGAACGCAAATATAAACGCAGGAAAGAACCCGTTCTCCTCTGATCCCTTTTAGCCCTCTCCTGGCTGTGCCTGGTGCCTCATCGCAACGCCCCCGAGGTGCCAGGTGCTGCGGGTCATCCCCGAGGCCTCCCGTGTTTGCTGGGGAAAGGCTCGCAGGGAGCGAGGCAGGCTGAGGAGACGGTTGGAGCCGGGAGGGAAGAGCCTCGCTTGCCGCCTGCCGTCAGAAATCTGCACTGAAGAGGAGGATTGCCGTAATCCCGACGCCTCAGCCAGCAAGTCCAGGCCCGGGCTCACGCCGGTGACCCAGGACCTCTCCTCTTGTCGCTGCACACCTCCCCACTCTGACACGAGGGTGCCCATCTGCATCTTCAAGGGCACCACGACACAGCTGTGACTTTCAGCTGTGCACCACCAGGTGCCTGTACAGGGAAACTTCATTAGAAACTCCACCTGCCCTCTACATCTTTCCAGATGGCCCACATTATGGGAAAAAACGTGCATTTAACTTACAAAAACTAATAACCTGTATTTATGGCTTAACTCTAAGCCATAATTCAGTGCCAAAGCTCAGCAAATAAGTAACAAAGGGCATATGTTTTAAAGTCACCTGCAAGGCTTCAGGCCACTTTTTCAGCAGAAGCTTTCCTCCTGCAAGGTGCAAGCCTTTGTTCAGGAGGAATAGAAGGTTTCAGCAGGAGGAGCTGTCACACCCACACACATTATACAGAAGAGAGCAAGCCACACGGATGCCAATGATTGTAGCTATAAGTTATTTATTCTGCAAAATAGAGGTATCTTCTATGGAGTTGAACACTGGAATCACAGCATTATGAACTGAGTTGTGGAAACATTATGACAGCACGCACACACACAGAGGCACACACATGTACACCTACACACACGCACATATGCAGCCTTCGTACAGGCCCGACTCCTGCATGATCCACAAGGAGCCTTCTCTACACTTTTATTTGCAAAAACCTGCAGTGAGGGCTGCCTTCAAGACCCCTTCCCCTATTCACAGGGCTTCCCAGGGCTGGGCAGGATTGGGAGCATGGCACAAGCAATGTGTGTAGTGGACAAGCTCCCCTGCTCAATGTGCAGCACATCCTGGAGAGGAGTTAGCTCTGGGCAGAATGCAGCCCTCAGTAGAACACTCTCACTCTTGCCTCAGTCTTTGCTCACACAGACGAGCACAAGGGGTCTGCAGGAGGCAGATACACGTTAGGACACAGTCAGTGCTCCCTGCTCGCCATGGTCCATGTTCCAAAGCCGGTAAAACTCTGCAAAATCCACGTAGGGCTCCACTCGCCCATCCTCATCTGGCTGGAGCGAGTGGGTGGGTCGGGAGCGGAAAAGACCTCCATCTGAACTCGAGCTGCTGCTCTGCGTGTGAGTATTGGTCGACTGCAGCGTCACCGTTGGGCTTTGGCTAAGGAGGGAAAAAGAGAGTACATAAACATCTTTATTCTACTCCACCTGATGCACTGGACAAGAAAAGCACCAGAATAAGCACCAGTTTCTTCATAGATCAAGCTATCCTAGCAGACAGGTAAAAAGTTGCAGTCACTTGCTCTATGAGAACACTAAAAGTGTTAAGAACTGATTGGAATTGACAGAATCCAAAGGTATCTGATTCACATTAACTGGAAGGCCTTAAGTACAACTAGGCATCTGAAGAACAGAGAGGAAGCAGAAAAAACCAGGCATGCACTCTGCTGGCCTCCCCATACCCAGAACAGTATGAGCTTTACAAGAAGAGTCTGGCAGCGAGGAAAGCTATTCTTGCATGACCTGTGCTGCAGCCAAAGCAGCTTTAGTGCGTCAGCCTCATTGTTTCTGGAGCTACAGAGCACAATACCCACAGCACTTCTTCACTGTGCAGTGTGTACACACCATGCTGGGCCAAGGGCCCGACCTAAACCAGAGCCACTAATTAGTATGACCCTGCAGTTCTAACCTTTACCCACTTTTTTTTTTCCCCTGAGCTGTGCCTGTAAGCAAATCAATTTCAGGAGCTCAGCCTCTCCAAGAGCCTTACAGGTGACCTGCATAATCCATCTTCCTTGCTGAAATGAAGGGCACCCACACTCCCTCTGTGCACAGCACCTAACACACTTGGCATACGAGATCCAAAGAGAAGGGCTGCTCACTGCCAGAATGCCCTCCATGAACAGCAGCAGATGCTGCTCCCAAGGCATGTTGCCAGAGTTGGCTTCAGAGCTGTTGCTTCACTCATTCCCACTCCTCACACAATCACTTTCCAGCTAATACATTATGCTGGCTGTCGGTACTGTAGTGAGGCGGGGAGCACACTCCAAATAAGGGACTGACTGACAGGTAACTAACAGCTGTCCCTGCTTTTCAACCACTTCATACAGCGTGAGGTGCAGGGAAAACTGTGGGTAGCAAGAGAGCAGTACTTTACTTAGTGAGAGTGGGGGTGGCTTCATCCAGAGTTGAGCTGCTGTGGGCGCCATTGACCATCTGGCCTTGAGAAGGCATGACAAGAGACAGCATGACACTTGTCTTGCTTGTGCTTTGGGAGCTGGAATATGGCACAGAGACTGGGTAGACACGGCCTCCTGAGAAGGGAGAAAACAAGTTATAAAATGCAGTTCAGACATGAGCAACTGGGGGTGCAGCACAGCAGCAAAAAACCCAAGAATTTGTATCAAAGTGCCCTTGATGCTGTACTGTATCCTGTCAAATTGTCACAGATTCCACATCTCAAAAGCCAATAATCTGTTTAATAAGAAAATTCCTTGTACACCAACTACCTCCTGTCCCAATGTGAGATGAGTGCTGGATCTATCAAGAGATCTTATCTTCCTCACCCCATTTTGTTTCATTCTCTCCCCAACACACCTTGCGTTGGTGTCAGAGTGGGCTGGCTCATCTCACCGAGGGGGTACCCAAAATTCCTCACAAGCAGTGTCATGTCTTCGTGACGGGGACAGAACTTGGACCGCTCCCCACCACTGGCAAAAGTGTCACAGTGAATGCGCTTAACCCGGTCCACCACTGCTTGTGCCACAGCATCCAGTGACATCTGCTTGGCAAACTCTGTGGCTATCATGGCTGCAATTTCCTGAGCAGAGAAGGGAAAAAAAATCACCAGAGGAAAGATTTCTAGGAGATTTTGGAGGAAATCTTTTCCTGCCATCTGATCTAAGAGTTTTAATGGCAACTCATCTGACTGTGATGCTTACCTGCTGATAATGTGCCTTTGTGCTTTGAGTCATCCCATTCCCTTTAATGGGCTACTCCTAAGGGATAGGCAGCTGCCTAGAAGAACTGGCTTGGCAAAGCAGCTCCCATATTATTAGACTGGAATAGGGTGGCACAGGCATTCAGCCTGGCCAGCACTGACAGCACAGATGAAGAGGACAGCCTGTATGAGAGCAGGTGACATGGCTGGAGTGAGTCAATAGCCACAAGAATGTCTTCCTTGTCAGCAGGCTCACCTGGTTGGCCTGCCCAGGCCCATGAGCTGCCTCCAGCGCTTTGTAGAGCCCTTCTGACATAAGCACCAAGAAGCCCGTCACCCCATCCAGTGAGTGCCCTCCGTGGATTTCAGGCTCTGCTATGATGGGCTTAGATTTAGCAGCACTGGAAAGAGACAGTAATTTAGCATTTAATGGTGACATAGTAGGAGAGAATGGAGTGATCATGAAGAAAAGGAGGACTTGAAACCCCACAGTTGAGTTTTTCTGACCTGAGCAGTTCAATATCAGTATAGCCGTATTTGACTTTGTAATCTCCAATGCGCCGAGTGCTTTCCTGCCCACGAATAGTTCCCACTTGTTTTATTTTCCCTGCGTCCAAGCCTGCCAGATAGAAAACCAAAAAAGCTTCATTAACTTCATGAAACTTGCAGAACTTCTTCTGAGAAAATAAATATTCACAGTCACATGGAACTGTAAGACAAAACAAGACACCGAAAAATCATCAGGAGCTAAACAGGAAGAAAAGGAATAGCTTGTGTTCCAAGGGACACCGTTTCATTAGTTCCAAGCTGGGAAGGAGATAGAAGGAGGGAGACACACACAGCCCAACAGGCATACTCTGAATGCAACAGTTGGCCCTGAGACAAAGTCCACATCCTGGTCCAAAGCCACCAGAAGCAGTAGGCCTGGCTGCATATTTGCCGAAAAAGCAGGGAAACATCTGTGCCTGTCAGCTCTGGGCTGTGTGATGGGAGGAGAAGGCAGGAACAAGGAAAACATATGTGAAGGATTCTGCTTGTTCTTCCACCTGTAACTGACCCCTGTTCCTAAGCTCCATATGGCAATTTCACTAATACATGAGACTACAGAGAGAGGCTGTGGAGTCTCCCTCACTAGAGATATTCAACAACCTGTACAATGTACTTGGGGATGACCCTTCTTCAGCAGGAGCTTGGACCAGATGACCCACTGTATTCCCTTCCAACCTTACCCATGCTATGATTCTGAGAAAAGGAGAACTATCTACAAGAGGCACTATATTTGCTCAAGTGCTCAAATTGATGTGGGCTACTCCTAAACTAAGAACAATGATCAAACAAGTATTTATTTAGATAAACTTATGGTTATATAGCTCTGGCAGGGCCTAGGAAGTAAGCCCGTCTTGAAGAAGGCTCTAACAGGAACCATCTGAGTGCTGCCGCTATTTGAGGCAGGACTTGGAGCAGATGATCCACTTAGCTGGTCTGTTCTGGCAATCCCCCTTTCCTCATTATATCTAGAGCAATCAGCCAGAAAACATTGAGGTTTTATCTAGGGATGACTGTCCCCAGTACAAGGTGAAGGCAGGGGTCCAGTTGAAATTCTCCCTGAGTCAAACCAAGCCTAGCTGCACAGATTGCTCCACACCTACTCCAGCAGTAAGACACAAGTCCTCCATCTGCTGCAGACCACAGCTGACTCATCAACATGGCCTGGCTCATTTACCAGCTCCTGGCAGGGAGGTACATGCCACTGACAGACACAAACACAGGGAAGCTCACGGGATGCCAAGAGAAGTCATGTCTAAATTACAGCAACTCTCCCAGGGCACTGAACAAGCTGTGATGTGCTGGTTGAAGAACCACAAAAGCACAAGACCTCTCCCATCCTTCCCCCAAGACAGGGGTGGCATAGGCACCATCATGACAAATGCTATCCCCCCTATCTCTTATGACTGTGCTTCAACCTAGCCCAAAAACAACCTCCCTTGGGCCCCCAAAACAGCCTGTGCACACTGTCTTGTTCCACATGATCTTCCTTCTGCTGGGACTGTAGGAAGGAGCACCAGTGTTGTGCCAAGGTTGGTACATCTAACAGATCCCTGTTCTCCTACGGACTGCAGCTAAATTCTGCATTTTTCGTAGTAAAAATACACGCAAAAAGTCTCTTTCCCTGGATTCTTGTATTCAGTTTTCTGTTTCACAGCACATATCCCTAGTGCAGGAGTAGGAGTAAAAGTGGGAATTAAAGAGAAATAGAGTAAAATCAGACCTAGTAGCAGAAATTACTCCATCAACAGCCTCATCCAATAAGAATATGTCTGCCAGGTGAATCTATTGAAGAATGCCACCTTAGATCTAGCCATATAAAAGTACAGGACCAAAGTATCTCAATAAGAAGAATTTGGTACTGGCAATTACACAAGTGGTCTGTGTTAGCTCTAGACCAAGAAAGCAAACATGTCAAACACTGTAAAGGAAAAGGAAAATTACCTAAAGCAAAATGTCAGCATTACGAGTTCAGTAGTTACTGATGTGAGATGAGTAAATGCCAGTGCTTGGCCTGGCTCTGTCTGAAGTGAAGCTGCTTTTTTTCAGCAGCAGCTTGTACAAAGGCAAATTAAAATGTACAATCCTGAGAGTGAGGCATCACACAGAACTTAAAGCAGCATAACTGAGGTTTGCCTCCACAGGAGCCGTCATACATTGGCTGCTTCACTTCTACCCTCTGGCTCTGTGCTTCCACTCCTGCCTCGCCATCGACTACAGCAACAGCTGGAGGGCAAATCAATGCCACTCGGGCAGCTGGATACAAACTAACACTCAAAACTTGAAACAAAAGCATAGTTTTCTGCTGGGTCAGTGAGATGAGCTTGCTCACCCTGCAGCCCTAGAATGGCTAGAAAGGCACAAAAAGAAGGCACTGAACTTGTCATCTGAAAACATAGTAAGCTTCTTTTTGTGGCTATTTATTCTTCCTGTGGCTTGAGTCATTCCTGGTTCCCCAGATAAACAGTCATGCGATGTTCTCAGCTAAGAACACAAAACCCAAATACTCACCCAGCTGAGAGAAGCGAAAAAGTTCATCTTCATTCTCTGTTGTATGGTCCACGTTGAGCTGGGTCACCTGCAGCCCATCCACTGTGGACTTGCATAGCAATGCCCGATTGGTACCTGCAGTGGGAGCAGCGAGATGAGGCACCAGATAGCTCTGCTGTTAACAGGGAGAACACATGCAAAGGGAAGAGGAACAGAAATGGGAATAAAGACAGAAAAGAAGAGAAAGGCTCATGTACTGTCTCATCATGATCTCCAAAAAGCAGCCTTGCTAGCAGCATAGTAAGCCTGCTAGGCAACTGTCTACCCAGACCTGAGCCGCTACCTCCCAACAAAGTTCTCTATTTCTGCACTACTCCTCTCAACCCATTTTCCCTCTGTTCTTTGCCCATATGCACCACATCAGCCAACATCTGCAGGAATGAACAGCCAGGCTGATTTCAAGTGCTTGTGTAAGTAGCAAGCATATCACTGCTTGGCCACAGACCAAAGACACTGTCTCCCACATTCAAATCTATTTTACTTCTTGGAACCCCTGCCATCCTTAGGAATGCTGAGACTGAGCCACTGACAAAAGACAACTCACCCACATTGGCGATGTAGAGCTTGTTGTTGAGAACGACAGCCACAATAGCCATGGCTCCTCCAGAGATCTCCTGCTCTACAACCTTCAGTCTCTCCACAATCTTCTGGTACTGAGGAGGGAGCTGGTGGTGAGGGACACCCTGGAAGTCAAAATGAGGGGGAGGCTTGAACACACAGTCCACAACACAGAAATCACAGCTGGAATAAAAATTCTGTAGGGAGAGGACTCATCTTGACATGTCTTAGCCTTGTGTCATGCCCATACAAGACATAAGATTTTCTGTTCAATCCTAGCAGATGACACAGCTTTTATGTGATTCTGGAGAGGACAGTCTAGTACACTTGAAGAACAGAGCCCATATTTGCCCAGATGCCATGCAAATTTGAGGCCTTTCCTCTCATCTGCATGGCTTCATCCTGGAAGAGCCACATGGACAGGCTAAACTCCTCTCTGTGATACACTCAGTTCCTTACTCAGATAAGTGAAGCATTTGCTTCACTTCATGCAAGCTTCCAGAAGAGAACCACAGAGAAGTAACTTTCACTTACAGCCTCCCTTAGATCAAACTAATATGCCCAAACCTCATCGAGCAAGGTGGAAGGTGGGATCTCCAGCAAACTCTGCTCTTAAGGTTACATTACCTCTGGTAGCTGAGACTGCAGGCTGGCCTTCTCTGCCAAAGCATCATCAATGGACTCCAGGAAACTTCTTTCCACCACATCAAAAGCCTAAAAAAGTCCATAAAGAGAAACTAAGCTCTTATCCAATGCCTACAGACTTTGGGGCTACCCAGCCTCACCTCCCTAAGACCGGCTCATAATCACTGTACATACAGCCTTTCTAAGGAAACACTACAGCATACTGAAATGCCATTGTTTCAGCACAACTAGTTAACAGCTTGTAAAAACAATCTGCAACAACTCAAAACAGAAGACAACACCATAAAAATTACATTCACAGCAATGTCAGAGACCTGTCTGATCTTGTGTGTTGATCCTGTCACTTAAGAAAGCGCATTCATAGATCCATCTCCCCACACATTAACTTCTCCCCTTCACTCACTGTTATCTCCTTCACAGGCTGACTTGTGCCTACACATCCAGGGAAGACTGGCTGCAGCTTTCTGGAGAGCTCTCAGCATTGTGCTGACAGAGCCAGGGGACAGATGGGATGAGGTAGGAGTGAAACAAAGCACTGCAGATGCTCAGGATGAGTGCAACTGCAACCACCAGATGTTTCCAACTCCCACAGAAACCAGATGCTGCTCCCCTGATGGCAAAGAAGAGGTGGGCAGTGCAAGAAGCAGGAGCTGCTCCCACTCAAAGCTTCTTTACCTGCAGCAGAACTCGACGCACATCAGCATCGCTGTGATCTGCATGGAGCTGGCCCAGCAGCAGTTCTGCAGAGAGCCTCTGACCCACGAAGTTGGTGACTCGGTTGCCATCATAACCATTGAAGACACCATAGAGGTAGCAGTTGTTCTCACTCCTGCCAAGAGAGCATAAGCAAAGAGGTCACAGATTTCTCTGTAAGACACAGATGAAAGCAGCAAGTTCCCCTAGACACCTCTTGCCTGCTTAGGCCCCACCCTCTTCTTCCACATCCTGTGTGACAAACTAAATACCTCTTTTACCTGCCCTTGTGCCAGCAGGATTAGGTGTCCCAGGTGCAACCCACTTACCTGAATTTTAACCAGTTATCTTCCAAGGGGTGACCCTCTGTCCCCTTGCCATCTGCACTGTAAGAACGGTTTGGAGCTGAGCCCACCCCAGAGAGATGACAGGATGGTAAGTCATCTGTCCAACTAGGCTGCTGTTCCTGGCAGACAGGAAGAGGAAGGAGACCAAGTAAACCCCAAGCAGCGTGAAGTCAGGATCGTGGTCCAGTACAAGTTACCAGTCCACCCCCACCCTCTTCTCAACCCTTCTCCCTTTACTAACGAGTAGCATAGCAAATAACTCCGCATTTCCCCACTGCAGAACAGCATCACTTACCACATCCCTTCCCTCTAAAGCTAAGCTCTAGCTGCACTTCGGCTCTTGTTAACAAGAAACCAGATGTGAAATCTGCACGCAAGTTTTGCACTCCATACAGCACAGCACTAGCTTAGCTATTCCTATGGTGAATCAGATCCTCACGCACCCTTGGCACGGGAGCGCAGGGAAAGCTCTGGATTCTCCCAAGACTACTCAACCAGGACAAGAGACTGGGGCCTGCTGGTGCAGCCAGCAATTAGAGACATCCCTGGGGACGCCATCTCTTGCTCGGCCTGCAGATGCCAGCTGCCCCCTCACACAGCGGGGCACCCTGAAGCCCGCAGCACTGGCACGGCCCCCCCAGCCACCTGTCGCTCACCGTGCGCTGCAGAGCGGCCGGCCAGCCCAGCGTGCGGATCGCGGATCACGCAGGGACCCCCGCAGTCCGGGACCCCCTGCCCTGAGGCGGCACAGGGGGCGAAGAGCGGCCACCCACCACCTCACGGCGGGGGAATCTCCCCCTTCCCACTCGGCAGCGCGGGGGCCGGGTGAGGAGGAGGCCCGGGGACTCCCTCGCACCCACCTGGGGGGTGCGTATGCACGGAGGGGGGGAAAGATGCCACTCACACTCTGCAGCAGACTCCTCCTCTGCGCCGCCATCTTGGAGCGGGAGCGGCCACCTCCCGCCCGCCCTCCGCCGCCACAGCCCGGGCCAGCTCAGGCCCCGCCCCCGCGGCAGGCGGTGCCGGGCAGGGCCGGGGGAAAGCCCGCGGAACCGGAACGCTTGGAAATTTACCTGTCGTTACACATTCCTTCTGGTCTAGGCGGAGTGCAGGCATCTCCATTTCTTACCCATGGCCTTCAGGTGTGTGAGAAAGAAGCACCTGTTGCCCGCCACTGCCAGCGTGTGTGTGTGGAGGAGGAGGAAAGAGGGGCAGGGTTGTGAGGATCATATATAATCCTGGGATCATCAGGGTTGGGAGAGATGTTAGAGATCGTCCAGTCGAACTATCCACCCAGCACTGGCACTGTAAGCCCTAAGCCACATCACCCAGCGCCAGATCCAGACGCCTAAACACCCCGAGGGATAGTGACTCCATCACCTCTGTGGGCAGCTTATTCCAATGCCTGACCACCATAACAGTGGGGCAAAAAAATTCTAATAGCTAGTCTGAACCTCCCCTGTTTCAACTTATGGCCATTTCCTCTAGTTCTCTCACTGGGGGCACAGTAGAAGAGACCGGTCCCGATCTCACTACAACCTCTTTTCATGTGTTGTAGAGAGCAATGAGGTCCCTCCTTAGCCTTCTCTTTAGACTAAAAAAACCCAGCTCCCTCTGCTGNAATCCTGGGATCATCAGGGTTGGGAGAGATGTTAGAGATCGTCCAGTCGAACTATCCACCCAGCACTGGCACTGTAAGCCCTAAGCCACATCACCCAGCGCCAGATCCAGACGCCTAAACACCCCGAGGGATAGTGACTCCATCACCTCTGTGGGCAGCTTATTCCAATGCCTGACCACCATAACAGTGGGGCAAAAAAATTCTAATAGCTAGTCTGAACCTCCCCTGTTTCAACTTATGGCCATTTCCTCTAGTTCTCTCACTGGGGGCACAGTAGAAGAGACCGGTCCCGATCTCACTACAACCTCTTTTCATGTGTTGTAGAGAGCAATGAGGTCCCTCCTTAGCCTTCTCTTTAGACTAAAAAAACCCAGCTCCCTCTGCTGTTTCACATAGGATGTGTTTTCTAGATCTTTCACAAGCCTTATTGCCCTTCTCTAGACCTGCTCCAGCATCTCAATGTCCTGTTTAAAGTGAGGGGGCAAAACTGAACACAGTCCTTGAGGTGCAACTGGCACCTCGAATCCTGGATCCTGTGAAATGGGCTCNGGGCAAAAAAATTCTAATAGCTAGTCTGAACCTCCCCTGTTTCAACTTATGGCCATTTCCTCTAGTTCTCTCACTGGGGGCACAGTAGAAGAGACCGGTCCCGATCTCACTACAACCTCTTTTCATGTGTTGTAGAGAGCAATGAGGTCCCTCCTTAGCCTTCTCTTTAGACTAAAAAAACCCAGCTCCCTCTGCTGTTTCACATAGGATGTGTTTTCTAGATCTTTCACAAGCCTTATTGCCCTTCTCTAGACCTGCTCCAGCATCTCAATGTCCTGTTTAAAGTGAGGGGGCAAAACTGAACACAGTCCTTGAGGTGCAACTGGCACCTCGAATCCTGGATCCTGTGAAATGGGCTCACTCTGAGTGCTAGAGAGCCCTGAGGTAGCCTGGTGTTGAAATGGTTTTCTTAGTAGCGCATCATGTTCTAAGCAACCTCTGGGGAAGACTCACCCCAGGTACCAGCTCTTAGCTGCACCCTTTCCATAGGCACCACATCCATGGCATCCATGTGTCTCAGCTTGCAGTCTGTGTCCTGCCCTTTCCCTCTCTCATTTGCAGGCCATAACAAGGATGTAGTTGGACTATGTCCTCAGGGAAGCAGTAGGAAGGTGTCTAGAACAGATGACAAGTGGTTCTCAATCCTCACCACAGTTTGGAGCAGTTCTTGGTAGTCTCAAGTCAGGCACAACAGTAAAATCACTTGAGCAATACAGACAAAATCAGAGATCACTGATTTTGCTCTTATTTAAGATCCTTTCTTGGCAGACATAGACTGTTTCCACTGAATCAGCTCAGCTGGGGGAGGGGGGAAGACACAAGATTCAATCTCACTGCTTTCGCGATATTATAAGTCAGCAGAAGAGTGCTCCAGGGGTGTGAATGGCATATCTTAATGTGAGTGATGGCCAGCAGTCAGGCTGTGGCAGCAAGGGCTTGGGGAAGAGCCCTGTGTGTTTCCCTGTGTGTACTGTAGCTGCAGGGGCTCCAACATGAGAGACAAGCAGTTTCAGTCATGGGTAGCAGTGCAGTTGTGGTGAGGGTGGGAGTGCTAAATAGTCTTGATTTCCAGCAGTGGCTTGATACACTTATAATGACATCTTTGGGGCAGATATATTTGATTCAGATGCACTTCAGTAATAATTGTCAGTTAATTAACCTCATTCTTTAGAATGATGGCTTTTGCTGGAGGGGCTTCTGCCAGAGGATTCCAGCTTCCTTTCCTGTAAATCTTGTGGCTATTGTTTTGTTACATTTCTTTCTTCAAAATATACAAAGATTACAGATCCTTCCCCTTCATGCAAGGCTCACAAATATACAGACATTCAACCAGAATTAGGTACACAAGCAGAATTACTTTTTTTAAAGCTTATATTATGCAAAGATAGAAGAAAATGCTAAATTTAGAACCTGGATCTACAAAGAAGTCTCCTCAGGTTTAGGCTTCTATATAAGCTTGGTCTCAGTGATGTCATTCAGAGTATTCCTGTGGGTAAAGCTGTGAATAGGTACAAATAATTATAGGAATAGGTCTGAAGTCTGTCTTAGAAGTAGGATGGACAGATTTAGTACTGACAAAGATTTGGTTTTTTGCCAGTATCAAAAGAAGAATTCTGCTATGCAGAAGAACACATAGCACAGCATAGTCTGTGTCACTAAAAAGCTACAGGCAAGTGTCCTTGCTTTAAAACAGGATGACACTTTTTCAGCATTGCAGCAGCAGCTTATGGTTATTCAATGCCATTGCAGTCATGCACCTTGATGGGCAGTCAGACTCCATCCTTGCTCAGAGCGACACTGAAATCAGCAAGGCTTTGGGTGTGCCCAGAGACTGTCAGCACATATTGCATTGCAGGACTGGGAACTCAGGAGTCATTTCTGTCTTCTTCCATCCATAACTGAGTCCTTTTGAGACTAACAAGAGCAGATTCTGTGTGAGAGTGTGATAAGGCAGAATGTGAAGTCAATGAGAGAGCAAAACAACTTTCCTAAAGATACAAGATAGAAAATCTGCCACTTTCCTTGTATGTACAATGGCTTGTCACCTCTTGCAGTTAAAAATGTGCTCTGTTCCTAATTTAAATATCTGGCTTCAGCTCATAGTCACTAATCTTTGTCATTTGGGTTTATCTTTTTTCTGCCAGTTTGCACTGGAATGCAGACCTGGTACAAAGTAATTTTTTCCTGGTGAAAATACTTGTGCCAGATTTGACCTGGATACTCCTGTGGTTCTGTTACTGAGCTTCTGCCCTAACCTTGAGTGAGTCAATTAAATACTTGACTTGGGAAATAAGTGAATAGTAGGATTTAGCAAATGAGGGCATTTGCAGCATTAAATGCATGTTGGTCCAGCATTTCACAGTCTTCCAAAGGAAAGTGTTACAGAAGGTGATGAGCTCCTCCATTAATGTCTGCTCATTGAAAGCTTTATGTAGCACTTGGAAGATGAAATAGTGTACCGAGTTTCTGTTGGCTGTATTGATCAAACTTATTTTAACCTCTATTTATGCTTCTTAATCTCTGCAAGTCTTCTCAGAAATTGCCATGCTGTATTCCCATGCAGCCAAGATCTCCCAGGAATGCAGGACTTTGGTCACTGAACCTCACCATCCATGCACAAGTAAATGAACTATATGATTCAGTGGCTACCAAATATACTGCTCTCCTTCTGATGTTAAATTACCACATTTCTTGTTCTTCCATCTCTCTCTTTTTTGTAATTATTCTCTCATTTTCTCTGTCCCCAGAGCTAGGAATTATACATACGGTATTCCTGGTGCCAAGCTGTACTGCTGTCTTCCTGTTTTTATGGAAACTTTCTCTGAAGGAAAGGAAGAAGCATGATCACTACTCAGCTGCTGGATGAAAGACGAACAGCATGACTGAGAAACATGCCATGGGGAGCAGGGAGCTTGGGGCAACTCCTGCACAGTGGTTTTATATGTGCTCAGAAACCGGGAAGCATTTAGCAGATTGCTGGCAGAAACCATCACATAATTTAGTTTCTCTCTACTGATCATGTGTGAGATATGTTTAAGATTTTTATTTTTTTTCTGTTTTGATGCTAACAGAGGCTGGGGCTGGAAAGGAAAGCCATGATTTTTGGCAAAGCTTGCAGGAGGTGACATGGAAAAAAGGAAGGGTCTCTGTCTTGGGTTGCAATGCAAGATATAACCAAAAGTATGTATTCTATTGCCATCTATTGAAACCGGTTGGGGAGGTGTTTTTCTTTATCTCGTCCATGACCCATCCTCCCTCCAGGGGGATATCTTATGTTAACGGGCCATTAAGTCTCACTGCATGACTGATAACATTACATCATCCCATTGTGAGATGCTCGACCCAGTGGGAGGAGCCAAGCATTCCTACCGGGATAAAATCTGAGAGTCAGAACACCAAAGCAGCCTGTTTCTATTGGATTGCCAGAGGAAGACTGGACTCATCTCACCACCACTGGACCTTCAGAAGAAACTACACCCTTTTACAGGATTATCTCTGCTCCAACAGAACCACATCTGTCACTCCAGGAGGACTTAATTGGACTGCTACCCACACCCTGACCAACAGGGTGTCAGGTTGCATCCCGACTCTGTCAGTGGGTTTTTGGGGTTTTTTTGTTTGCTTTTTTGTACTAGTACATTTTTATTTTTAATATTCCTAGTAAAGTACTGTTATTCCTATTCCCATATCTTTGCCTGAAAGCCCCTATTTCAAAATTCTAATAACTCGGACAAAGGGGTTTTACATTCTCTATTCTAAGGGAGGCTCTGGCTTTCCCTGGCAGACACCTGTCTTTCCAAACCAGGACAGTCTCTCTAACAGAGCCAGCTTGCCATACTTGCTCTGCTCCTGCTGCAGACAGAAAGGGATGGTGGGGGGTGGCGTTGTGAGCTCCACCTCAAAGTCATCTCATTTATCTTTACAAACTTCAGCCTGATGCTTCCCACAGGTACAGGTGCCCTAATGTTACTCACTTTTTTGCAGGCCACTGTTTCCAGGCATGCTGGAAGGGCAGAGAAATAAGATGGGGCAATAAAAAGAAAAAGTGTTAAGGAAGGAAAGCTGGAAACAACAGATTCCTTCCCCTGGCACCCTCTGAGAGTTGGAAAGCCAATGTGGAAAGCTACTGCCAGAGAAAAGGGGAATGATGAGAGTTTGCTGATCCCCCCAAGAGAGAGTCAAATACCTCTGCAAAACAAAGTTTGTACAGTTTTAGGCCAGATGGGTTTTTGAGGGAGGGAAATTGGTTGTTTCATATAATTTTACTGAACTCCTTGATACACTGAACAAGAGTTTCACCTCCTTGAGTGAGTCCTGGGATTATGTGAACTTAAAAAAAACCAACTATTTTATAACAGAATTGTTTCTAGATGTCATGGCTGCAGGGAGAAGTTTCAAAACATGACTCATAAGCATGTGAAACACCAGAGAGCAAAATTAAAGAGATTTCAAATGATTAGAAAACAAACAAACTAGTAATGTTGAAGTCCTACTCATCTGAAATGCCTGCTTTTGGCAACACCTTGTCTCCCCAGTTCTTAACTCCACCTGTTGCCAACACAGACATTTTCCTTTCTGTGGGTTTGGTATCTCCACAAAACATCCACCCCAAAAGCTGTGACTGTAGGAAGGGTCTTTGTCCAAACAAAGACTAATTATGAAAGAGATGGGTCAGTCCACCAACACTTTTGCATATAATATGATGTGCAGCTGCAGTGTGTGCTCAGTAGTGGCCCCAAGAGGGGACACAGTTTGGAGGACTGGCTAGAGCCTGATCACCATGATGTGCCTGTTTACTGTCCTCAAACCCCACAAACGTTGGGAAATGTGATACTCAGGTACTCAGGTGACAGACTCACTAAAAGGGGATGCGAAGGAAGCTTTAGCTAAGCATCAGCACAGGATGGGATTTTGAATTTCATTTTTATCGCAAAGCCTGTTGAAACAAGATCCTTTTTAGTGGTGGTCTACCAATCACTGACACCCACTGTGGGCGGTGGCCCTGAGAGCTCATTTCCCAGGATTTGATTATGTTTTGAAAGCCTGCAGTGCACTCCCATCATTCCCCCTTTCTCAGTTCACCTGAGCAATGGTCACACATAGATTCATAGAGATACAGACGCATCAAAGGACTAAACAGATCTGCTTCTCTGAGTGTGGAAATACAGGTGTTTATTTTCATGTGGATTTGTATCCTATATTCCTGTAAGTCCCCCATCCACACCTCCTATTGCCCCATCCTTTTCACAGTGAGAGTTCACTTCTAACATGGCATGTCACGTTCCTCAAGTTTTCCTACTGATTAGGTGAGAGACACTTGATGGTGTGTGTGATTTGAAACTTAGGCCAAGTAAAACACGTAACCATTAGCCTCCACTGAAACCTCTCAGTAAGGGCAGGTTTAGGTTTCTCTTCTCCATCCAAGCCACTGATTGTCACTAAGCTTGCCAGCCTGGCCATGCAGGAGCACAGGAGCCAATGCTCTTGTAGCAAACCAAACTAAAAAAGCCATCCCTCCCCAAAGAAGAAAATCCAGACCACTTTTTTTCCACATAGTATGGTTATTTTGAACGTCATAACTTTATTGAGACACCAGTAGTTACCACCTTCACTTTGTTAACCACAAATATATAGGACATTGTAAACACAGGTGCCAAGGTGGCATGGTTTGCTGTAGTTGAATTTCGGAATGGATGGGGGCAGGGGGAGGGGGAGGAGGGGGTGAAGGAACACTTGGGCTTAGACAAGACGACTCAGAGGATCCTGTATGCGGCTGGCCATCCATGAGTCATCGTATATACGTATATATGTATAGCTTTATATTATACACCTTTTTAAATATATATATATAATATATATATACTATACACAGGCAGTAATGTGGCAGGGGAAGGAGCAGGGCAGCCCAGGTGGTGTTACAAATGCCACACAGGCAGCAGGGAGTTGTCTGGATGGATGGTTTGAACTTGCTGCATGAAGTGGCCTTTGGGGTTCCTTACCTTGTACCTGCTCTAGGGATGGGAGCTGAGACTCCTGTGGGAACCACCCTGCAATGCTGCCTTGCTGGGTCCTCCCAAGTGCTTGCAACGGTACAGGGACAAAGACTACTCCTCCCCTGTGGGAACTGCCAGGAATAACACAGAGAGGAAGGGTGTGTGATGAGGTGATGAACAGGGTGGTGGGGATATGGGTGATCCAGGGACAGGAACACATCAGGAGGCTGAATCCACAGACAGAACTAGGGCAAGGTTTCATCATCTCTTTGCCCTTCACAGCCTCTGCTTCCACAAAACAGTCCCTTACTTGGGGGATTCGTAAGAAAAGAAGACATCAAGGGGCCATTGCTCCTAACAGGGGATGTGTAATCCTCTGTAATCTGAACAAATGGCAGAGGGGGAAGAAAGCCGCCTTACCATTTTGCTTATACAGCCTTCCCTCCTATCTCCTAATCTCTAGAGTGGGGCTGATCTCACCCACACTTAGAATGTAAA
The DNA here is from genome assembly GCA_013399915.1 of Illadopsis cleaveri. Classification (NCBI taxonomy): domain Eukaryota; kingdom Metazoa; phylum Chordata; class Aves; order Passeriformes; family Timaliidae; genus Illadopsis; species Illadopsis cleaveri. Next base: position 158,183 of record VXBB01017342.1, read on the forward strand.
AGGGACATGTTCCAGTCAGCTGCTCAGGTCCTGCCTATGATCACTAGAAATAGGCACCACCTTATCAGAAGCACCTAAAATAAGATAACCAGCCCTTTGGGTAGGTCTGTGTGTCTCATCAGCTACAGAACCAGCCAAATGCCACTGGAAACTGCATTCTGCATTTTAAAGGACTACATGCAAACAAACAGAGTCCCACTCCCAGGCCTGTCACCACCAACCCTTTACTGAAAAGGCTGAAAGCACATGAACCCAAGCAGAGTATGTCTTCTCCCATGAGCAAAAGCAAGAATTTGTCCAAGTATCTACTGTTGCAGAGTCCCCTGTCACATCAATGCTCTTCTTATGACACAAAGCAAAGAGAACAGCAGAAAGATGGGAAGTAACCCAAGATGAAGTCACCTGCCTCATGTCTCACTGAAGTGCTGGTTCTGAAGGGGAGGCTCATTCCTGCCTCAAGCCCACCTGAGCCCATCAGCTGGTTACATGAGAGAAGCAAGCCCAAGAGGATAAAGAAAAGCTTGCTCATTAGTCGGCCCCAAATGGTGTTTAGCTGCCTACATAACTCTGATGGGAGACAGGGCATGCAAAATGCTCCTGCACCACATCCCAAAACAGCGCCTCAGGTAGATCCCCCACATACTGCCTGTACCTCTCCTTATGTGCCTAGTCACTCACAGAGGCGGGACCTCCCAAAAGGTACAACACATTTTTGTGGTGAGGGGTGGTTACTTATAGCCTCCACCTCCTCTCAGTTCTCTCCCCACACCCCAAAGGAAAGCATGAAGGATGACACAGATGAGTCTGGGTGAATACAACTAATTTCTCTCCTCCTCCACCTCATCATTCAATCGTTCTTCTCCCCTGGCGGAAGACAGACAGGAGGGTGCTCCCCTCACATCCAGTCACAACAAACCTCTCTCAATAAAATAAACCCATCCCAAGCCTAAATATTAGGCTGAACCCACAGAAAATGAAGCTCAAGGGGCTTCCTTCCAAAAAGCACCCCTCCTATTTACAGTATTGCATTCACTGATAGCCACAGAGCAAGGGATGTGTGCCTGTGCCCAGTCATTCCTGCTGCATCCTTATGGCTACCTGATCCCCTGCTCCTGTCCTCACCAGCAGGTAATCACCAGCAAGGTGGGGCAAGCCTGGGGAGAACAAGCCATGGGGACAGCCACCAACAGCAAAAGTGTGCTCGTAGGAACAGGGAGAAACAGTGCCTGTATACAGTGGAGAACACTGCACCATTCTCTCTGGGCGCCTGCTGCTCTACAGTTTCTACCCCTTTCCTATCTTTGTGGGGCACTGGGAGGAGGGAAAGACTGGTAACCTTGGTGTCCTCCAGGTGAGATGTTCGCACAGGCCAGACCTGTGTCCCATTCTCCCCACTCCTAAGGGGACTATGAGGAATAGGGTGGATGTGCAATGCGGGCACCAACAGATTTTTGGATCTGCTCCTGATCTCTGCTACTGGGACCAGTGTTGCATCAAGCAAGGTGGCTGCCTGGGGGATGAAGCTCCTCACTGCTGCAAGGTAAAACCTGCTTCTTGTGCTCTGAGAGATGTTTGTGTCCAGGAGAATTGTCTAGGTTGCTATTGCTGAATTATTTTCATTTAGGGGAAATCCAGGAATCTGTCTTCACGCACAGACCTAACTTCTAACTTGGAACAGAGAGTGGGCTTCCACAGCAGTGTCTTGGAGCAAAATCATGAGGAGTGTGGAATGATACCCATACGAGATCTATCTAAGAGTCACTGCTGCCACCTAGGCAAGGCTTTAAAGTCAGCCAGGATCTGAGATGCTCCAGAAGAGCACTCAGGTATGGTCTACAGTAAGACCAGTTTTCAGACAATTCAGTCTGGCCCCAACCAGTTCTCTGCATACCAAGCCCTCTTCCCTATCTGAGTGGGAGGCAAAGCACAGTCATACAGGGCAGGACCCTTCCCAGCTTGGCTGCACCCCCGTGCAAGAGCCAGACACATGCTGGCCACCCCAGCAGCAGTATGTTTAAGCGGGGTCCTGCTCCATTCCCGTGTGCTACAAAGATGGTGTCAGCAAGAGGCTCTGCACTATTGTAAAGGAACAGAGGAAGGTTCAGCAGGACCTGAGGAGCAAAACTGTCTTTCTTCTCTTCCTCCTTCTTCTCTTCCTGCCCTGGGTGAAATGACAAAGCTCCCCTCTACCCCTCAAACCAGCCCAGCTGGGGTTGAAGGCTCTCAGGGCTCTCTAGAAGCCCACCTCCCCCATCCTTCCTCCCACAGGCACTGTATCTGGGCCCAGAGACTGGGCATGGCTCCCCTCCTGCCTCATCAAACACTGGTCTGGGAAGAGCAGTGACTAGCAGGACGTACAGGCAAGAGGAATCACCTCCACCTCAATCCATGGAGGCTGAGGAAGGAGTGAATCTCAGGCCTCTACTCCTCTGCCTTGCTCAGTCTGTCACCAACCTACAGACGTGCCTGTGATTTCTGATTGTACCTGCACATCTTCCTTTTCCCCTTCCTGTTTTCTCTTCTTGTGCTTCCCCCCCCACCTCAATACCACTTCTCCCAAACCCTCTAAAAATAATGCACCCATCCCTCACTAGCATGTGGCAGGGAAAAGCCCCCGTCTTTACATGGAAGACACTGTTCCTTCTGCCGTCCAGGCCCCCCCTCACACTCTTGAATGCTGACTTCAACACTGTTCTCCTCCCTGAGCCACCAGGTGCTCTAGACCAATTTGGATGCTCCCACATCTACTCCAACCTTAAGTGATACCATCACTTCTAGGAAGGTCCCTGGTCCCTCTCATTTCTTCTGTTCTGCCTCCAACACCCTTTCCCCTGCCCTGCCAGTGCCATAGCTTCTTTCCTGTCCACAAGACAGACTCTGCCCTCTGTAACAAGGCAGGAGGGAGAGGAGGAATGGGGGGACCTTCCTATTAAAATGCAGATTTTGGAAAAAGTTGGTTCTGGCAGGTAGCTTGGTGGGAGAGGAGAAGGAATAGGTAATTGGGTAACCTTTTTTCCTTTTTTCCTTTTTTTTTTTGCCTTTTTTAAAAACAATAAATAAAAACAGATGACCCAGAAGGCTGGAGCATAGCTAAGAGCCACCTCTTGTACCACTATGCACGTGTCTTGTTTGTGCCTCGGCTTTCTGCCGGCAGTGGGAACGGGGGCAGAAGGGAAAGGGGAAGGGAAAGGGGCATCGGTGGCTCAGTAGTTCTGCGTTTGGTACCCCTGTGTCTCGGTGTCGAAAGCATCTGCTGGAGGGGGCTGCTGGTATGTCCCCACCGCATCTGTAGCATCCTCCTCGTTCGTGTAGGGAGCATAAGGCATGCTGGAGTCCTGGCTTGGGTCCATGTAGTCCTGGGAGAAGAGGGCCGAATCGGCACCCAGCTGGAAACGCTGATACGCCAGGAATGCCTGGCCCACCTTTAAGGGAGGAGGTGGAGGGAAGAGATGGGAAGCAGAGAGGGGAGGGAAGACGAAAAAGAGGAGGAACATACCGAAAAAGAGAAACAAACAAAAGTAGGGTTAGTAGTGGTTATGGATTAGTGTGCGAGGCCCGCCTGGCAGACCGCCGGTCCAACGCCCCATGAGCATTGAAGTCCACACTCTCCACAGAAAGCATGAGCCCACAAGGAGAGAGGACTGGGCAGGGATGGCTGCAAGACCAGCTGGCTGTGTGCAGCCTGCCAAGGCTCCCTGCTTTCTCTAGGATGTTCAGGGCACACCTCCTGTCTGCCAGTGGGGTTTCACCAACATCGCAAAGGTTGCACAGGCTCAGCTCGCATGTCGTTGTTATCCCAGTCAGCCCCTCCTGGCTGTGGCAAGGGAATCTGCTTCGGCAACACCAGAGGGCTCAGCTGCTGGGCTGCGTGTACGAGGCCATTTGACTTGTAAAGGCCAGTAAGGAGAGCAGGATTTGACACCAAGTACTGAGGTAGCGGTCACCCCCTGAAACACCTTCACCAGTCAATATCCACAAGGTGTAGCACAGACCTTGGGAAGGAGCAGCAGGAAGCAAGGCAGCTGCTTCCCAGACCGGGGACAGTTAGCAAGCAAACTGCTGTCTCCTGCCTCAGGCACTGCAGGCAGGGCACTTTTTGGTGGACTGGAGGAGCCTGGGCAGAGGGTTCAGCAGGCGTGGCTCATTGTCCCAGAGCATCCCTGAGAGAGATGAGCAGTCTAGCAGGTGATGGGGGAGAGGCTTTTGGGGAATGAGGTCTGTGAAGAAATGGAAGAGATAAAATGGTGGGGGCAGAAGGGATCTCCTGACTGAAGTATTAGGTCTGAGCAGTCATCAAAAAAAGGCACAGTGGTGTTACACAGCATTAGTTAGGGTATGGGTGAGGGAGACAAGGGAGCAGAAGAGGAGAAGAAATTGCCAGTTCCAATTATCCAGAGGGAGATCCCCCATTCAATGGACAACCCCATTCCAATTAAATGGCAAATATCTTCCCATCCCATGCTCTACAGTGACCACACACTCATGGTCAGGGCATTGGAACCAGCTCTGCTCAGTGATCTCCTCCAGCTGCATCCCTCTACCCCTTGCCCCAAATTCTCCCATCAGCAAGGGGCACTAAGGCAGCAAGGATGGGGAGTTAGGGAACAGGGTATTGTATTCCTCCTGAAAATTAATGTCTCTGAGTCTCCGGAAAGCCAGAAATGCCAGGAAGCCCTGTGAGGAGAGAGAGGGGTGTGGGAAGGAGAATCAGTAAGGTAGAGCAAACCAGAGTGTTTGACTGAAGTAAAAACAAACCCCAAAAGAACCAAGGGAAGAGGATGCCTGTTTGGCCGCTTGCAAGCCTGTGCATGGGAAAGGATCACTGCAGGTGAGGGAACCTCCAAAAGTGCCCAAGAGGGACCCCTTGCAAAACCCCTGCTCCTTGTCTCACTTTCTGCTGGAGTTTGCAAGGGCCTTTCAGCAGCACTTGAGTGCAGGACACAGCTCATGAAGGGAACACGCACTGCTGTTCCCCAATCCCACTCGGTGTCACTGTGGCGAGGATGCTGACAGCACAACCCTTTGCAGCCCCCCTTCCTCTTTGACAGCTCTGTGGTCTTATGGCACCTTTCCTATCTGGCCCCTGGCCAACATGAGGGCCTGTGGGAAGAGCAGAAGATAAAGCCACAAGGGCTTATGCATGGCGACAGGGTTAAAATGGTTTCCTGCTTGGCACTATCCTGTCACTTCAGAAAAAAATCACTTGTGCTTGGTGCTCTCAGAGGAAGTCATCAGAGATATTTATATTGCACCCAACAGTTTTCCCAGGAAACTAGCCATAAAGAACTGCTGGGGAAAGGGCAGTCTTAAGGGCACCATCACCTTCCTAAAAAGGCGACCTAGTGAGGTGGCACTCCAGTGGGTACAGAATCCAGAAGAACAATGATGACATCTTGCATGATGGGAGCAAAGGTGGGAGGGACATGGGTGCAATCCCTGGCCTGCAGCTCCCTTTTCTGTTTAGTATCTGTAAGGTGAAAATGCTGTTGAGGTCCTCTGACATACAGAGAAAATGGTAACAGGTTGTCCAGAGAGGTGGTGGATGCCCCATCCCTGGAAACATTCAAAGTCAGATTGAACTGGGCTGTGCACCACCTGATCTAGTTGATTTGCAGGGGGGTTAGACTAGATGGCCTTTAAAAGTCCCTTCCAACACAAACTATTGTATGATTATATGACAATGGTGGTTGGGGAGCTGGCTGGTCCAAGGTCATATTAAAGGTCTGTTGAGAACACTCTTTACTGGGATATAGGACTCTCTTTCACATTGTGCTTATTAGTGCTCTAAAACCTTCTTCCACTTAAGTTTTTGAGTCCCTGTTTCCCAAAGTTTACTTCCCAACCACCTCCTCTCCTGCTTTTCCTTCTCAGAAGCCATGTAAACTGAGATCCCAGAGGGAACCATTCTTAGCCAGTCACCTTTCCTTCCCCACAAGATACTGCAGCACAGGGGACGTTTGATCCAACATCATGGCTACTGTACTTACCCAGGTAAAGATGGAGAAGAATGAGAACGTGATGGCTGCTCGGGCTGCATCCCCTCCCTCATTCAGTGGGTTGTCCTCTGGTTTAGAAGCTTGCCACTGGTTGGTCAGAAAGCAGAAGCCCACGAACCAGAGGAATGCCCAAAAGGCTGGGATGGACCACCACAGGCATGCCAAAGGGAAGGACAAAGACAACAAGAAGATATGTGTGAGCGTAACATATACATATTACGTTTCTCTGGAAATTTCAAGCATCTGAGACCCACCACTATGTTGCAGACTGAGCCAAACTGACTGCTCAGCCAGTCTAGGCCCAAGTGAGCTGGCAGGCTCCCTGACAGCAAATTGTCAAGGTGACCAAGAGGTGTCTGCAGAAAGCACCTCAGGAGAGTTGATTTGCTTGTGTTTAGAATGATCACAGGACTTGCATTTGGACTTGGGAGGGAGCCTGAAGGGCTTCCAGTACTAGAGCAATCATGAAAACAAAACAGCCACTGCTTCACAAACCTGTCCTGCAAGGACAAGCAAAGAGCAGTTCCTGCCATAGGAGCTGCAAAAGGGTGGGAAGCAGCTGGTTAACCACTGCTAACTCTGCAGTTACACAGAGACCAGCTTGTGTTCAGGACAGAACAGCTCGGGACTCACATCAAGGAAAGATGCTGAAAGATCACTAACATGCTGTGCCCCCAGGAAAGGGGTGAAGGTAGGAGGTACTTACCCTCTGCCAAGCACAGGCAGACACTTGGCAGTGAGAAAAATGGGCATTCCAAAGCAACAGAAAAACAGGGCAGCTGTACATAGGATTGCTAGGCAAGGAGCTAACTGTGAAAGAACTTGCAAGCCCAAAGTCCTTAGAAATTCAGGTGCTTCACCTGATTCTGCCCTCACTCCATTCCTGGCCCCTTTGACACACTCCAGGGAGAGCCTGACATTGAGCAGTTTGCCTGAATGGCTGTAATAATGGCCCCAGTAGGGCCAAATGGCCAGGAAGCTCACCCGAGACTCCGATGTCCGAGAGCACTGCCTTCTTGCGGTCCTTGACGCTGCTGATCTGTGGGAAGTAGGCATCCAGAGCCAGGTAAAGAAGGCAGCTGAGGAAGGCGAGGACACCCACAGTAATGCCATAGTTGCAGGCATTGTGATTGCGGTTGAAAATGCAGTGCTCTTCTAACTCATCCACACGGTTCACATACCCTTCATTGACAATGGAGCCGAACACCACGATAGAGAACACCTGGTGGGGAGGGAGGCCGGAGACACATCAGGGCAAGCCCCATCTCTCTGGACCAGCAGAAAGTAGCAGAATTCTGCAGGGGACAGACACCCCTCACCAGCACCTTTCTGCTCTGCTGAGTTCCTGCCCTGCTGCCTTGCCTGGGTTGTAGCCACAGGGTATTTACTGGGAACATGGTCTCATTTTATTTCTGAGGATTAACTTAAAATAGGACATTTTTAGATTGAACCTTTTTATCCATCTGACCTAAAGTGATGCAAAGCAGTTGCCGTCTGGAGTAAGGGTGGTCTCCCAGACACACAGGGAGGTGACATGGAGTGTAGATTGGGATATGGTTTTGGTGCGGGTGCCTACATACAATGGCTTCAAGTAGTGGAAATCCTCTTAGTCTGCACCTATTCTCCCACTCACTCTTTTCTCTTCAAGAGATTCATTGTTTCTACCATACATCTGTTCAGTGATTTTATCTACCAAGCTACTATGCTCTTTTCCCCATCCACCTTCCACAGCCCTGCTTGCTCTGCAGCTCCATTCTGCTGGGCTTCCATTCTCTCCATTTCCCCACACCACACACCTCTCTCTACCAGTTTTCCATCAGCCCACTCCATGACACCACCTATCCTTCTGTCCACTCACCCATATGCCAACACCCTCTAACCTTCCCCACAGATTTCAGGGGCCAAACATCCCTACTCCAGGTCCACTTGTCAGGGCCCCTGTGAATCCTCCCTACCTGTCACGACCACTGCCACTGCATGTTATTTTAAATCAGGGAGAATTAAGGATGAGTCCAGGTAGAAATGCCCTAATCCGCAGTTGCTGGTCTAATCTTTGCTCATGGGCTTAGCCTTTGTCGCCTGCCAGAAGGCTGTCCCTCTTTGGCACAGCAGGTTCACCAAAGCAGAGCACTATTTACAGCAGCCCAAGTCCTGCACCTTGCATCTCAAATAAACAGCTTTCCCATAGAAGAAAGAGGGGAATATTACAGCAGTATGTACAGATTTTTCTTTGCAGGGTATCTGGAGACCCTGAATAGGAACAGCTGACTCTATGATGCCTGCAAGAGCCTCAGGGAAATGGGAATGGGACCTCAAATATGGGATGAAATTACATATGAAGTGCACTAGGACATCACCAGGATATTCTGCCAGCCTGGGAGATGCCTGCACAACAAGACCTGGCACCCTTGGAACCACCACCCCATCCCCAAGGAGAAGCAGCACATGAGAAATGAAGAGGCCAAGTCTCCTGCAGGAAGTGGAGCTAGGTCAGAGTGTTTGCCTGGTCAAGACTCCAGTTCCACTTAACCCAACCACACACCAGAAGACAACCCAGAAAGCAGAGAAGCAGCTTTGTGAGTGCAGGGAAAACTGTTGATTAATGCCAACCCAAACACCAACCCAACCCAACACCACCTATCATCAGTGAGGTTGGATACTTGAGATCCAAAGTTCAGACCACTTCTGCTTGGCCTGTGGCATCAAGAACCAGATGAAAAGCCTTACTCACAGTCCCCCAACAGCCCTTGGGCAGATACTCAACATCAACCACATTTCATCTGCCAAACTCTAATAAATATCCACTGACACCAATATTATTTTTTCACCTCAAGTCTCATAATTGGGTCACATTGGGTTGTTGAAATTGGGTGTATCACACTAGAGCAAACTAATGAAAGCTGGAAGCTGGTTCCTAAGCGTAGGAGCTGTATGGGTTCTCTGAAAATCACAAGAGCTTTTTAAGTTTAGAAGTAAAATAACAGATTTGTCCTCCTCCTCCTTCTTCTTGCAAATCGAGATTGATCGTATTTTGCAGAAACTGCCTGTGAATATTAAATAAGCATTGTTTCTTCTCTTCTCCTAGAAGCAAAGATTTAGTCCTCAAAATTTCAGCCTGAATGGTTTGGAAAGCAGCAAAATGGCAGACAATTACAGCCAGGCTCTTCCAGTGGGCTGTCTCACACACCCTCAAAACAGGCTGGGCTGACAGGTCTGCTTAGGGTCATTGGCAACAACATCCTGTTCCTCTGACCCGAGGAAGAGCTGACAGACTCCTGAAGTGATACCCCAATGTCAGGCTGTGACCAGCACTGATGCTGACACCTGAAATACCAACTTCCATATATTGAGGTTACAAAGTGGGTGCCCTGTTTTCTGCAGCATTAGACAGAAAGCTTATCTTCTCTTTGGAGGACGAGGAACAGCCTCTAAAATAGCATAGTCTGGTGTTCAGTTTCGGTTTAAGACTCAAAACTGGTAAAATGTTGATTCCCTAAGTCACACAAACCCTTGCAACGAGCTGTATTTTGAGTCTCTGCTTACTCATTCAGGATGAATGAACTTCTGTAATGGTCTCTCCCCAGAGATGCATCTGTGGAGATACATCCTGATACACATCTTCTCTCTGCTCTTACTTTTAGGTTTGCTGCTGGGCTGGACAGAATAATTTCTTTTTGCATTTGCTCTTTCATACTTTTTTATGCTGGCACATCATAAAGGCACAGCTCAGAGTCACAAGACTAGAGGAAGATCTCTCTCCCTAATTTTCAAGCAGAGGTGGCATTCCTAACTTCCCTTTTCCATCTGCAGTCAGCCAAGATGCCAGACTTCTCTACTATGAAGAGAAACCTGTTTCACAGCTTGGAGGTGCTCAAGGTATGATTTACAGGCAAGCATCTGATTTCAGATGATCTTAGGAGTTTTCTGGGGAAATTCCACTAAGCGTGTTCTCACTTGTGAGCAGATTAAGACATTGTGGATGCTTATCTTCTCCGTCCTGAAACAGCCATCCTGAAGTACTTTTTGTCCTTAGGAAAGCTTTCTGTGGACCAAAGCACAGTAGCTTATGAGATGTCTCCTTCTCTCTGTGTTTTCCTCACGATTGGCATCAGCTCTGATCCATGCTCCACTCCCTGGCACTGCAGAGAGGGCAAAGAGAGGGCGTGCTCCCTTTGCCAGCCTGTCACCACCCTGATGGCACAGCAAAGTGCTGTGAGGACCCATGGTGCACAGAAGCCTTGAGCTGCGCTGGGTTACATTGACTGGGCAAGAATGGGCAGGCTCAAACCAGAGATTCCAGGCAGGGTTGGACAGCAAAAGAAGCAATTGCTGCTGCTGCTGCTTCTGCTGACAGGCAACATCGCCTGTTTTACTCCCATGATGTCTGTACCTGGAAACTGTTATGACAAACAACTGTCTAAAAAAAAAAATCGTAGTTATGAGAGCTTAGATCTTGCAGCCTTTAGAAGAAACAGTTGTACACATCATCCATGGTAGCTATTCCTTGTTGGTAAGGGAGCAGCTGGGTAGAAGTCCACTGACGTGGCAAGTGATTTTAGAAAGAGCAAATATATTTTATTTCCTTGATTTCACAATCCATGCCCTCCAAGATGACCCAAGCAGCAGATGCAGAATGAATGATTGCCCAGATTATAAACAAAGCACCAAGTTTACAAGGATTAAGTGTTTACGTTCCTGTTCCCATCACATCTGCAGCACTTGTAAGGAAATGCCAGTGACCATCAGCACTGGCACAAGCCTCTTACTGCTCAGTGTTACTGCTGCTTGTGTCTTCTCCCCTCATTTGGCACTTGATGCACAAAGCCTTGCCTATGGCCATTGATGAAGTGGTCTAAAATACACATCCAGCTGCAAAAAGGAAGCAAGGAGAAGATGGCAGAAGTCTTCTCATGACTGAGCAACGAGATGCAGGCAATTGGCTTGTCTGCAGGCTAACAGGAGGCCTCCTGAGGCTCCCAAATGCAGCCCATCCTTCCACTCTGCAGAGGGAGATCACTGGCCACTTTCTTACGCTTGGTAACAAAAATCAGCCAACCATCCCCAGCTTTATGCACTTAAGCTGCCTCATTTCTTCAGCAAGGCTGCTTCAGTCAGTTAACAGACTTGAATTAACTAGATTTTTAAGGTGAAGGGGTTTCTTTAAGCCTCCAAGAGCAACATCAATTGGGCAGGTGTGCAGCCTGTCGGGAGGTACACACTTAATAAAAAGTAATATATTTGGCTACACTCAAAAAAGGGACAGAAAAAAGCACTTAGAAAAGATCTGACCAACTCAGCCCTGTTGCTGGGACCCAGCATTGCTCCACTTCACTGCTCTTTAAACACCACATCCACATAGTTTGTTGCAATCATTTTCCTCGATTCCTGTTTTCATCCAAGAGCTTTGAAGACACCAAGTGTAGCCCAGAGCCAGGTGCATTGCAAAGCTGACACAGGCAGAACAACGTGCCAAAAGACGCAGCAAAATGAACTTAATGCTTAGCACTGTGGGGAGGAGACAGAGAAGCTGAGAGTTTTCCTCGCCTCATTTCTCAAGGGGCTCATGCTGGCCATTACAGGCACATAAAGGCTCACTACAGTGAGAAAAGTGCAAACCAGGCAAAATTCTGCATCTTGTCATAAAATACCTTTTTTTTTCCTTTGGTAAACTAGGTGATCTCATTTTGCCAAAGGCAAAGGTGAGAGATGAGAAGAGAGGCTCTCCAGTCCCTCCCCACTGCAGGCTCAGCCCTGCAGAAAGCCAGACAAAACCTCCTCAGCATCATGTGAGGTGCTTTCCACCATGCTGCTCATCACCAGCCATGCATCAGATGCTCCTGAGCATCAAGTGATGGATGCAAAGCATGGTCAGCCTCTGGCAGTGTACTAGGATTTTCCTGCACCTCATCCCAGGACTCTGTCATGCTGCCTTCCTGACTTCATCCCCAAGATTCCCATGATGGCTGTGGATGAGTCTGAAGAGGGTTTCTGCCAAACTGCCTGCTTGGGCTCACTGCAATGCCCTCCAGTTACAGCTTCTGTCGCACTGTGTGCTGCCTCTCCCTCTCACACACCCTCTTTTTTATTCTATTACAGAGAGGAAATAGTTTGATGACGTAATATTTCTTGTAGGACTTCAAATCGAATCCCCCTCACCATATGAAGCCATAACCTCTTCTGAGTCTGATCTGGTAATGACCAGGAATAAATCTGTCTAAAAAGAAAGCAAGAGCAGAAGATGGTGCAAATGATAAACTGGCAGAGATGATCTGGGTTTCATTTTCATTCAGCCACTTGCAAATGGAGTCTCTGGAAAGATTTGGAGTACCCTACACAGACATGGAATATTATTATTATTATTGTCATTAAATCTACTTGTATTTAGTTCATTTTGAAGAAAACATATGCAGCTTTTGAGATGTACGGGACTGGCAGCTTGGAAACAGGCAAACTCTATTTATTCCTCCCAGACAGCACCAGCAGGCAGCAAACAACTGCCCACAGTCTCGACAGTCTGAGCCTTGTGCAGGTTCTGGAAGAGGCCAGTCTCCCTGGACCCCATTTCCCTGAACATGGGACGGGGAAAAAGCACCAATATGCCAGCACCTCCCTCCCAGCTCACCATCCCTGGCCATCAGCCACATGGCACCAGCTCCCCAGCCAGGGCTGAGCCGGAGCAGGTGACTGAAGGGAGAAAGGCTCCGCATCCCTAATTCCTGCCATGGGATCTGGGACACACTTTCCTGGCCAGCCAGCTATTTTTTCACTCATGGTTTAGCAGCTGACTGCCTGGCCATTAACCCTTCTGCCTCCCACCAGACTTGCACTCAGGTCTCATGCACTTCCCGTGGTTAAACAGTATCTTCTGTCCCACCACTGCTGGTGATGACCCTCCACAATCACATGTCCATGGTGGTACCCAGTTCTTCTGTGCACTCTAGATGGTTCCTACATTGCTGTGCCACTGGTCAGCGAAGTGATCACCCAAAAGTTGCATCTTTTTTCCTAGACAAAGAGTTCAGTTTTCTTTCTAGCAACACATCTCCCCCTCCTTGGCTTGGCTGCGCCAGCATAGGCAGAGACTGCACTCCCTGCCACCTGCAGTGCCTGCTTCTCTTGCAGTCACATGGGTCCTCTCCCCTGCCTTGTTTTATTTGCCTTAGCCATGTCCCATCACTACACAGTTCCTGTGCTTCTCCCCTGTATGCCTCTCATGTTTTTAAACAGCAGATTATATACGGCTGTCTTATTTTTTGCTCATGTTTCTGACTGTCTTTGGTCCCTATTGCTACTTCTCAGATTTTTATCTGGAAATGTCATTAATGAGAGATTTGTTTCTGCTCCAAGATCCTTCCTGGAAATGCTATGCTGGAAACAACACAACCTGCTGTATCCAACCTGATTCACTGTGCAACTGTGCATATCTGTTGTTCATCTTCTGACACAGCCCTTCACCCAATCTCAATGACCCCAAAAATCCTTTTGAAGCTGACCTAGGCAAGGGCATCCCACGAAGAACTGTCCCTAGGGCTTGACTGAAAGCACGTACTTTGAACTGCCATGTTCCTTTCATTTGCATCAATTTACCTCACTGGCCTGCAACCAGCGAGTGTGGTGGATACAGCAAAAATGGGGTGGAGGAGCAGAGGCAGAAAGCTTGAGCTATGGGTCAGGAACACGGGCAATGCCTCAGCTAAATAAACTGGGGACAGAAAGAAGGTGGGAGCTCAGCTGTAGCTGGTTTTAAACTAACAAGGCCTCCAGGCTCTAAAAGCTCAGTTAAACCACCATTGCAAGCCCAAACTATGTGTCCTTGGGAAGAGACAAGTGGTGTTGTAAGCCAAGCATGAGTGTGGCAAGCCAGAGACCTGCTGGCAAGGCAGGAGATGGGGCTCTCTGCCATGCTGTGGCTAGCTCCCATCCTCCAGCTTTCAGGTGCCAACCTCTCATGGGGAAGCCAGGAATGTGGTTCTTGTCCTTCACCTGCCTTGTCCGCTCAGCTGGAGCTTCTTGGGATGTGCTGTGCCTGCAGACACAGGGGACAGCCCTTCCTGTACCAGTTCAAATGTTCTGGATGCTCCTATCAGCCAGAGGACATGGTGGCAACAGCAGCAAGTGATGGAAAAGGAGACTGAGTGCCTTTCCTCACTTAATCTGCCTTTGGAGAGGTAGTGACCTTGGCGTCGGAGGGGGACTTGGCCTCAACTTATGTGACAAGTTTTAACGGGCTGCTTTGTCTGTGCAGCTCTGATTAGAAATACTCTTACTCAAGCCCACATCAAAGCAAGCTGGGCCTGCTTCCAAAAACTGAGTTACTTTTGCCTTGTTAGGCTTTTACATCAAGCAGCACTTCAATTTCTCCAGCAAGCAGGTTTCCAAGCAGACAGGAGCACCTGGAAGAACCTGTTTCAACTAGCATTTTACTTATTTATGGTGCCAGTACATCCAACACCTGTGAGTTGCAAAGGAGCCATCCAGCTCCCCTGCACTGGCTGTGAAGAGCACTGCTGCACTGCCCTGTGGGTCAAGGCACAATGGGAATAGGTAGGGGTGTGCTCACACTCACTTGCCTTATTTCAAGAACAATTCTGGAGCTGTGCAGCCCTAGCTGGGTGTGGGTCACCCAACGCCACTAGCTCCAGCTGTAGCACCAATAGCTCCAGCTTCTGGGTCACCTAAACATCCAAACCTGACACAGGAGCCTCACAGAGCCAGCACTGATCACCAGCACACACACCAGGCAACCTTTCTGCAGGGAGACACTCACTCTGCTGTGCTTGCTGACCTCCAAAACACCCACGAAACCTGAGCTGCCTCAAAACACTGTCGTGGTGGACAGATGTTCCAGAATTGCTAAACTCTTTCCATAGTTTAACATTCTCCTTGTCAAATTTATCCTGTCTCCTTTTCAGCAAGGAGCAACATAAAAAATCTTTGGTCATCCTATCTGTTCCTGATCCTGTAGTTCTCCCTGGAGATTTGCTGCCACCTCAACTGGGCTGCAAACTCCCTGGGCAGGAGCCAGTTTTGGTGCCTGTTGGTAAAAAACCATATGCATTTCTGTGCCATCATGAAGTCTGCTAAAAGGCAGCATCACCCAAGCACAAGGTCACTGCCTGAGGAAGCGATCATGAGAATTTCTGCTCTCAGTGAAAGCTCATCACCTGAAACAGGCCAAAAGGAGCCTCCAGCTTGCCCTGGAGAGACAATGGACAATTCATGCCATGAGCAGGATAAAGGCAAATGAGATCTCAGGAGATGGCAGGCAAAATACTTTCAGTGTGTGCAAAAGCATGTGAAAGGAATGATTCTCAGAGAGAGCACGAGGAGGGAGAGCCCTTGGCCACCAGAAGAGTTTGGCTCATAGAGCCTGGCACTAGAAAATCTAAGTATGGATGCAATCACAGGGGGAAACACCAGGGAAGGAAAAGCACCATTTAAATTGAAGGGCAAAAGATCACAAAAGTAAATGGATGCCAAACAGATTTACAGTGAAAAGCCTCTGACCACTGGAACCATGGAACCCTTTCTCAGAGGAAGTGAGAAGGGAAGAAAACCATGATCTAGTCTTTTTTCAGTTAAGTTCATCCAATTTATGGAAGGGGCCATAAAGGGTCTGATGCTTGTGACAGCCTGAAAGGATTTCACTGCCCACAAGGACCCCTTCTGGTCTCAAGTTTAAAGAAAAGACCAAAACTACAACTAGGGGTGAGCTTTTGGTTCCCCTGCTTTGTTAAAGAAGAGACGCTCAGGAGGACACACAAGACCAAGCCAGTGGAAAAACAGGAGAAGGAGGGCATAGCCTTGCACCATTATGGCCATGCCACCCTCCCTTGCTGAACTGCTGACCTGGAGCACCTCTAGCTTCTGCAAAAGAACTGTAATTTCCAGGGCCAAGTGAAGTGCCTGGGGTAAATCCCATCCTGTCCTCTGTCAAGGTCAGATGGGCAGGGAGAAATAGCATGGGGTCTCAAGGAGATGCCGGTCTCCAGAAAGTGCTTCTTGCAAGGGGAGACCTTGCAGAGCACAAAAATGAGCTCAGCAAGCAAGCCAACAGTGTCTGAGATACTCTGTAGCAGATAAGGTGCCTAATTTAAAAACAAACGTATTTCTTGTTCTCTCTCCCTCACCTGACACCTCTGGGAAGCCAAAATCCTGCAGTGCTTGGATGAACGGGAAAAAAACCACCAGATTGAGAGGCAGATAGAGAAAGATAAAATTCTGCCACAGAGATTAGCAACGGGAGAGCCTTTGTAGGTCACACCACGTCCATCATCACTGGGCACACAGGATGGCTCCACTCCAGCCTCCCAGGGGCAGGGGGCACACATGCCCCCTCGCCTGGTGCCCAGCAGCAGCCCTGGCACAGCCAACCGGCTCCCAGCATGATGTGCTGTACTGTAAACAAGCTCAGGCAGATGGACAGACAGACAGAATGCCCGCATTCATCAACTCCTCAGCTGTCCTGGGGCTCTCCAGACACCCTCCGAGTCACCCGGAGGGTATATCACACACCCACCTGGCTGGGAGGACAAGGGCTGCTTCCCCACCACCACCAGCAAGCCAGGCCACCTTCCATTTTCCTCCTTGTTTCTACCTGGCACTGCTTTTATTTTATTTTCCCAAAGCCAGCCTACCGCTTTGCCTCCCAGCTCCCATGCGCATGTGTCCCCCCTGCGCTCTCTCCCTGCCCTCCCTTCTCCGCTCCTGGCTGAGACCTCAATATCTCCCTCCCCCGCCGCCAGCTCGCTGCTGCAGCTCTCCCTCCCTTAATCCCAATGACCTTCTTGAACAAACGCGCCCGCCCCATGGGCAGCCATGAGATCAGCGTCACGGGAAGAGGGAGAAACCTTCTCATGACACCCCCGTTGGGCTCCTCTTTCCCCCTGCCCTCTTCCGCACCAATTACAAGGAGGAAAACATTACAAGGAAAGCAGGTTGGGGGGCTGAGAGAATAAGGGTAAAACACAGAGCAACATCCAGCCTCCACAGCCCCTTCAACTCACCCAGGCATCGCCTGAGCCCAGCACCCTCTGACCCACAGAGAAGCAATTCCAGGATTGCAGCATCCCCCCCTCCCGGGTTCCCCGTCACCCCACATCCTGCTGTCTCCCTGCATCCACACAGGCATGGAAGAGTGAGAAGACACCCCACCCTGGAAACCACCAGAGATGGAGACAGGGTCATGGTCCAACCTGACTCACCCTTTCCCTCCCCATGGAAGAAACCCCAAACCACCCTGTATGGGCCTATATCCACACAGGCAGATATATGTACATACAGCTGTGTATCTATGTGCATGTATACGTGTGGATACACCTGGAAATTTATACATGCAGAGATATATAAATCCAGAGACAGATCCCTATATCCAAATAAACCTGCAGAAATATATAACAGACAGACAGCCATAAATGCTATGGAAGCATATACGTACATATCTCTGTGTACAGATCTAGGCTGTGCGGAGACATACTGATGGACATATGTATATTATGTATGTGGATACATGCTCATACACATGCATATATAAAGCACATAATAATAAATATGTAATACATACCAATGTACCAATACATATGATGATAACATATAATGGTATATAAGATACAGCGTAATGATTTTATATACGTGTGTGTATGCAGGTGTGCAGGAAGGTCGGGGTCGGGGCCGGTGGCGGCCGCCCTCCCCGGAGGAAGCCTCGTACTCCCCGCAGCCCGGCGGGTCGCCTCCCGCCCCGGTGCCGGTGTCGGTGCCGCCCGCGGGGGCGGCGGAGCCTTACCCAGGAGATGAACCGCAGGATGGTCTGCGGCTGCCGGATGAAGGCCTGCGGGTCGAAGGCGCCGCCGGCTTTCCCCGCTCCAAAGGCGCCCCCGTCCATGGCGGCGCGGGGGTAGGCGGGAGGCAGGCGGGGGGCTCGGCGGGCGGTGCCGGGCTGCGCCGAGCCGAGCCGGGCTGCGCCGAGC
>VXBB01017342.1:176165-256754 GCA_013399915.1 Illadopsis cleaveri
AAATATAAATATAAATGTGGGTGGATGGGGCCAAATGCTTTTCAGTGGTGGCCAGCAGAGCTATGAACTGAAACACAAGAAATTTCACTTCAACATGAGGAATAATTTCTTTACGTTAAAGGTGGCAGAGGCACTGGGACAGGCTGCTCAGGGAGGTCGTGGAGCCTCCCTCTCTGGAGACACCTGGATGCCTTCCCATGTCACCTGCTCTAGGGTGTCCCTCCCAAAGGACTAGGTGATTTCCAGAGGTCACTTCCAACCCTTGCAAATCTGTCATTCTGGGATGCCGCTCCACAGAGGTCTCCATAGAGGGGTAAGGCTGGGCCCTTGGACACAACCCCATTATCCCTACCAGATGCCTGCCCTGGACAAAGATGCTTGGTGAGCCTCAAAATCACTCTGCAGCAAAGCCTGGGGCTCTCATTTCCAGCATTGGCAACCCTACCCACACTGTTACCCTGGGAGGGGGCAGGAAAAGGCCGTCTGTGAACATGGGGAGTGTCACAGCAACAGCTGGTCTGTAGGTGGACAAAAGAAATCTGATCATAACAAATCCAATTTGGCTAACCTGGCTTGTGCTAGAAACAAGTCCCTGGGTGAACAATGGAAGTCAAACAGAGACCTCGGCCAACCCCATCCAAGCCCTGGATGCAGAGAAATCACTGGCCAGAGATCTGGGCAGTGCAGAAATCCCAACCAATCGGCTGTCCAAGCCCAGGAAATTCAAACCTCCTATAAAAAAAAAGCTCTGAACAATAAATCACGCTGTTTGCTAATGAACCTCAGTGAGTTTGTGTCATCCCTATCTCCAACCAATGACCCCTAATGTAATAGGGGAGTCCAGATTTTCAGGAGACCCCCTGCCTCTAGGATGCAGAGACTGCAAGATACACAGCTTGCACTCCAGAGGCTGCAGCCTTGAGAGTAACTTGAGCTTCTCCATTGCCCACATTACAACCATGGCCACTGGCACAGCCAGGAAGGGATGTGTGGGGAGAAGCCTTTCAGCATTAGGGGCAATTCCAGCTCCTTGGCCCATGTCTGTTGTGCAGAGTAGCTGCATACCAGGGGTTTGCTGGCTGCTGCAGAGTCCCTGATAATCTGTATTAACAGGACTGAAATGAAAAGCAAGCCCTTGGGTTGTGACATGGTTCCCTAAGCTCAGCAGTAGAAGCCAAAAATGTATATGAGCTAAAGGCGAATGTGTGAGGAAGATGGAAGAGCATTTAGAGCCAACCCATGGCCTCCCACTGGGAGTTCCAAAAAGTGAGCAGCCATTCCTCACTTTTTGTGGGGCTCCTTTTGAGGGGTGGATTGGTGGTAGTAGACATTCCTCCATAACATCCAGCCACAGAATCCTAGAATGATTTGGGCTGGAAGGGACCTTAAAGGTTATTTCGTCCAAACCTCCCTGCAATGAGCAGGGACATCTTCAACTAGATCAGCCTGCTCAGAGGCCTGTCCAACCTGATCTTGGATCTTTCCCGGAATGGAGCATCCCTGTTTTAGGAAGACAAACTGCAGTGCCAGCACAGCTGGATCCTTAGCTGGGTGCAGAAATCTCCCCACAGTGTTGTGTCAAACACATCCTTATCTGTAAGCTCCAGGAAATACTGAGGGCAAACTTTGGGTGCCTCATGTATGGGAGGCTCCAGACCAACAAGCTCTAGGTTCTACTGATACCATTGCCTTGGGTTTGCATCCCCTTCTGCACCACAAGCAATGGCGGATTAAGGCCCACGTTCATTATAATAACACAGATGAAATTTCACAAAATGAAATTAAATGAAAATTTGAAATTCCATTTCCTGAAAGGAAATGAAAATTAATGGAATGAAATTTCAAAATTTCATGAAACTGAGTGAAATTTTGAAATTTCATGAAATGAACATGATGAAATAAAATTTAATTAAATGAAATGAAACGACATGTCAAATTTTCATTACATGAAGTGAAATGTCAAAATTTCATTCATTTCATGAAATGTCGTTGAATGAAACGGAATGAAGTGAAATAAGCATTATCTGTTATGACCGATGACCGTGCGCACTCAAGTTCCCACAAGCCCCGTTAGATGGTTTGTGCGGTCTCGTTTCCCCCCCATCGCTGCTCGCGCACCTTTATGGCCGCGCTCAGCGCCCGTAGCGCCGCGCGAGCCGCCGCGCCGCCCACCCTCTCGCGAGACCAGGGGGGCGGGGTGTTTATAAAGGCAGCGAACGGCTCGCGGAGCCCTTCTGGCCTGGCGCGTGGACAAGATGGTGGGTGCTGGGGCCTCGAGCTTTGCCGCGCATCCCGCGGGCATCGCCGCCATCCCGGCCCCATTCGCCGTGTGGCCCCACGCCCGCCGCCCCCGGCACCTGCGGGACGCTGTGCGGGGCTCATTTCGGGGCGCGGGCGAGGCGTTGCGCGGGGAGGCCGGCCGGGCCTGTGCGGTGCCGGGCGGGGCGCGGGCTGCTGTGGGGGCATTTGGAGCTCTTTTTTCTAGGAAGGGGGACGGCTTTTCTCTGGAGACCCCCTGTGGCTTTTCTGAGGCTTTAAGCTTCAGTTAGGGTAATTCGTGTCGAGTATATATTTTTAACATAAGGCAAATTTTTTTTAAATTGCATGTATAGCTGCACGGTATTATTCTTTAATTTGCGTGTGGGATTGGACGGGTAAATCTTTCGTTTGCATACGAGTTCTCCGGATGAAACCCAGTCTTTATGGCTCTGAGGTTGCAGAGGGAGGCTGCAGGGGTGGTACTTAAAGGGGAAAAACTTTAGAAAAATAGTGCACTTCCACACAGCGACCAACTCAAAGGGGGATGTTAAAATGCTGGTTTACTGCACTTTTGCAAACTGAAATTGTTTCTGTAATGCTATTTTTGGTACTGATTCATTGAAAAATGTGAAGTTGTCTGTGCTGTATTTCCTAGGCTTGTGGGGTGGATTGAAATTCTGGTGGGACACTTGGCCGAATTACAGCTTCTGTGTTTCCCTGGCTAGAGTAGGATTTGGTGACATCTTAGAATAAGGTTGGAAGAGGCATCAAAGAAGTCTGAGAAGTACATAGTTGTAGCATGGGGATTACATTCCTGAACATAATGGAATTCAGAAGCCCTGCAGCTGATACTGGGAATTTCTAGAACGTGAAACGTCTCGGATATGTGTAATATTCATGTTCTAAGGCAAGGACAGAGTTGGTCTTGGCCCTCGCGTGGGCATAAGCAAGTCTGCAGCAAGCACTTAGTGTTGGTTTTCTCTTTGCAGTCTCACCGCAAGTTCTCGGCCCCGAGGCACGGCTCCCTGGGCTTCCTGCCCCGCAAGCGCAGCAGCAGGCACAGGGGCAAGGTCAAGAGCTTTCCCAAAGATGACCCCAGCAAGCCTGTCCATCTCACTGCCTTCCTGGGGTACAAAGCTGGCATGACCCACATTGTCCGGGAAGTGGACAGACCTGGATCTAGTACGTATTAATGTTCCTCTTAAAACAGGAAGTGGGTTTGGTCAGGAATGGTGACAGGTGGCCCTTTTAGTAACAGCTCTGGATTTTAGTCCTAGCTTGACTTCACCCTGTTTCAAGTCCAATTAAGTGGTGTATTTCTGCTGTAACTGCTGGTTTGGTTTAGCTGCACAGTAACAGGCTCCTTTGGGATGTTTCTTCTGGATGGGGACATATCAGTCAGCTAGTCACCTGCCTTCAGTGGTTTTTTTGAGATTGTCCAGTCCTGGATGTATTACTTGCTGTCATCCATTTTGCCATCCAGCTTTGCTGACCTTTCTCCTGAGCCAGCCTTTTGCAAGGCATTTGCAAGTTTTGCAAGGCATTAAATTATGAGGTTAGAGTTTGTCACTTTACCCTGCATCATCTCTGTGAAAAGAACTTAAGTCATTTAACCTTTTTCCATGGAGAGTTTGGAGTAAGAAAAGACAGGTGGTGTTAGAGTTACTGCTAGAATTAATTGTGCTGTATTTCTGTTTCCATCCAGAGGTGAACAAGAAGGAGGTGGTGGAGGCAGTCACTATTATAGAGACTCCTCCCATGGTCATCGTGGGTATCGTGGGATACGTGCAGACTCCTCGTGGTCTTCGTAGCTTCAAGACCATCTTTGCCGAGCATATCAGCGATGAGTGCAAGCGCCGTTTCTACAAGAACTGGTAAAAGAGCAGGGCCTTGGCTGATCTCAGGCCATGGTTCATATTTTTACTACTGGGTTGCAATGATCCTAGCACAGCCTTTTAGCAATTAGTGTTTAGCTTTGACGGACTGGTCTAATAATGGGATAGGCTGTAGGAATGGCTCCATGAGGGTGGCAGCATAACTTTGGGTAGTGCCCTTCTTGGTGTGGATGTGGTGGCTTTGGGCTTGCCTGAGAGCTCCTTAACAGGCTACATGTGATGATACTTCGACGGGCGGACATAAGGAGATCGCCTCTGGCGGTTGTTGTTGAGTGTCGAGTCCTGACTGTAGCCCTGTTTTCTCAGGAAAGGGGACAAGTGTCGCTTGTGATTGCCATTCCAGGCACTGTTGTGATCGAAAGTGTGCATTTGCCCAAGTGTGGCTCCAGCATGTCTGGAGTTTCCAGCCTGTTTATGAACTTGGCAGGCTGAAAAGACATCAGAATGGAGCAATAACGTTCTCAAGGGTGTTTTAGTAACAACCTTGCTGTCAGCCGCACAAGGAGGGGAAATCAGGGTATTTTGAAGCGGATCACAGTCATCTCACAATTGCTTTAAAGATCTGGGTTTTTTTCTGTTATTGTTTGACATCTCCTTACAGTCTTTTGTTTTCTGTAGTGTGAATGTTAATGTGCGTTGGAATTCATGGCAGCTCCACTCAGCTTTGGCAATTTTGCCGCTGTCTGATGAGCTCCAGGCTCCGCTTGCCAGTGGAAAAGAGTCATTAAAAGCTGGCAATGAGCCAAAGCCAACTAAGGTGGCATCTCCTTCCGCTCACCCCACTTCCCTGGGGATTGATGAAGGGCTTAGCCAAACCTTGTCTCTGCTCTGCTCCTGAAGGCACAAGTCCAAGAAGAAGGCCTTCACCAAATACTGCAAGAAGTGGCAAGATGAGGAGGGCAAAAAGCAGTTGGAGAAAGATTTCAATAGCATGAAGAAGTACTGCCAGGTTATTAGAGTCATGGCTCACACTCAGGTAAGTGCCTGTGGTCTCAGATATGCTGGAAACTGCTGAGAAAGCAGGTTTGAAACTTGATCCATTTCTGTAGGGAGATTTCTGCTCTCCCCTGCAGCTTGATGCTGTCTATTCAGCACATTACACATTCGTTGTCCACAGAGCTGTGCTCACAGGATGTGTGAGGAGTCTTGGCAACCACTGGCTTGTTTTGAAGGAGTGTCCAAAAGAGACACTGTAGTAGGAACTTTTTGGGCTCAGTGCTTTGCTGATACTGTGTAGACCTGGACTCTTAATCTCAGCTACAAATAGAACCAGATTAAATGTTGAACTCAGAGGTTTGTGTGCTTAGCATCCTTTCAGGCTGCATTCTGTTGGGATTGCAAGCACTCAGACTTTTGGTGGCTTCTCTTGCTCAGCTGAGTGATATAGTGTCTCCCCAGCTGTCAGTGCCCTGACTGACTTTCTTGGGAGATGTGTTAAATCCTTTGAGTTGGCCCTAAGTGCAACAAGATGGCTATTTTTACTAGAATTCATTTCCTACAGTGGACAGTAGAGGTAGTGTTGCAACTTCTATTGATTCTCTAACTGGTTCCCTTTACTAAATACAATACAACAAGTAATTGTAGATGCAATCTAACCCAAAGTAGCCTTAAATGTGGCAGGCTTTATCAAAAAATCAGAACAGTTTGGGTTGAAATGGACCTTAAGGATCATCCAGTTCCAACCCCCATTCTCTGGGCAGGGACACCTTCCAGTAGACCAGGTTGCTCAGGCCCCTGTCCAATCTGACTGAACAGTTGTAGTGGTGGGGCATCCAAAGCTTTTCTGGGCAACCTGTGCCAGTGACTCACGACCCTCACAATAAAAATAATCCTTAGGTCAAATTTAAATCCACACTGCTTCAGTTTAAAACTATTGCCCCATGTCTCTTGTTATTCCTCAAGGGGATTTTGCCAGTGGCTGTGGGGTTGGAGAACTCTCTGCTCCTATGGGTGGCATATAACTTCCAAGTGCAATAACTTGCAAGCCACTATACAACCTTCCCCCTTTTTGTAGGCCCTTGTTTAAGTTTAATATTTTGGAAAACGATACTAGAAAAAGTAAATAAGGCCAGGACTAAAAGGATTCTGGGCTTGTTAATACAGGGTCCATTTCAGAAGAACAGGAGCTGAATGTCATGCTTTGCGTTCTAGATGCGTTTGCTCCCCCTGAGACAGAAGAAGTCTCACCTGATGGAGATCCAAGTGAATGGTGGCACTGTTGCTGAGAAAGTGGATTGGGCCCGGGAGAAGCTGGAACAGCAGGTGCCTGTATCCACGGTCTTTGGCCAGGATGAGATGATAGATGTCATTGGTGTTACCAAGGGCAAGGGATATAAAGGTAAACACGTGGAAGTCCCTCTCTTCGTGGTAGGATAGTTTTTAATGAAATCCTGGCCTTGAGTTTTTACAACAGCATATGCCATGATCTGGGTTAGTAAATCCATACTGCTGTCACAGTTCAATGATGAGACCATGGAATGAGCACTGGGCACAGTGCCTGACATCCATGAGGAGTCATTCCATGCTGCCTTCCTTCTGAGAACACAGCCCAGGGACAGCCAGGGAGGGAGCTTCACTAGGAAATGTTGATTCCTCGGATGCTGGGTCTGTGCTTCCCTTTCGTTGCCTGGGGACTGCAGCTTGAAAGGTGGCTTAAACTTGTTGAAGATTTTGTTGACACTTCAGCTTGACAGCAGGCTGTTTTGGTCCCTTTCAGGTGTCACCAGCCGCTGGCACACCAAGAAGCTGCCGCGGAAGACTCACCGGGGCCTGCGCAAGGTGGCCTGCATTGGCGCCTGGCACCCCGCCCGTGTTGCCTTCTCCGTGGCCCGTGCAGGCCAGAAGGGCTACCACCACCGCACTGAGATCAACAAGAAGGTTGGTGTTCCTCAGCTGTTGGGGAGGAATGAGAGCTGCCTGATGTGACAATACACAGAGTGGGAAGTTCTGCTTGGGGTGTTTTGCTCTGTTAGAATGTTGTCTTGGGGATAGTGCCTATATAGTCTGTTATGTTGAATAACTGTAAAATTTTTGCGTAGCCACGTTTTCAAAGTGCAACCGACTGTTTCCTTTGAGCTGATGTAGAATTCCTTGCATTTCATCTGATGACAGGCTGTTTCTCCTACCTTTTGCTAAGTAGAATTCCTTTACATTTTTAGATTTACAAGATTGGCCAAGGTTACCAAATCAAGGATGGAAAGCTGATCAAAAACAATGCATCAACTGATTATGACTTGTCTGACAAGAGCATTAACCCTCTGGTAAGTAAGTTGCTGCAGCTCTGTACCAAGAGTGTGTGCTTGTGAGCTGCAATCCTAAAGTAAATGGGCCTGGTGTAAGTCACAAAATAATTGAATGAAGAGCTCTCAAACTAAGTCAGCTGCTGTTGGAGGTGGTGATGGTTAATCAGCCTCAGTATTGACTTGTATAACATGGAAATTGCAGTTGTTATGTGGCAGTTAGGACAGAGATGTTGGAAACCTTGAACAGTACTTGTACAAGGAATAACTTAGCAAGAGGAGCTTTTGCTGTTTTGTCAGTCTCTTCTGCTGTTCTTTATAAAAGCCTTACAGTAACAAATAAATGGCTGCATCAAGAAACTTGACCAGTGAATGGCAGAACTGGAAACAGGATTTCAATGGATTTGGGAATGGCCAAGGCCCAGAAATGGTGTGGATCTGTAGGCAAATGTGATCACTGGTCCTGCTTGATACAGAGCACTGACTGTTCTCTGCTTGCTCAGGGAGGCTTTGTCCACTACGGTGAGGTGACCAATGACTTCATCATGGTGAAGGGCTGTGTTGTAGGGACCAAGAAGAGGGTCCTGACCCTGCGCAAGGTGAGTAGTGCAACCTGCTGTCACATGGGCTGTAACAGTTCAAGGGAGCTATGCTGCCTCTGGTGCAGGTGGTGTCAGTGCTATTCCGAGGAATCACGTGGATTGCTAGAAAGAAAAGCCTTCCACACAAACCCACCTCGAGTAGCGGCCTTGGGAGTGGCACAAGGTCATCCCTGCAGGTAGCTTCCCCCCAGGGCTGTCTGTAGTGATGGGTATGGTTTAGGCTTGAGAATTCTTGTGACTAGGAGGACACTGGCAGAGTGGGGCTCATGCTGTGGGGAGCTGACCAGTCTTCTGCCTGGGAGGCTAAAGGTGCAGGGTAGATGGCTTATTGTCAGATATTCCTTGCACATGGTGCCAGCTGAAGTCTGAGGTTAGAGGGACTGAGGAGGCATTAGCCATGGAGGTGTACTGGAGGCTAAAAGGACACTGCTGCTGCATACTCACCTGGCATCTCTCTTTTTAGTCCTTGCTTGTGCAGACCAAGCGCCGGGCGCTGGAGAAGATTGACTTGAAGTTCATTGACACAACCTCCAAGTTTGGTCATGGCCGCTTCCAGACAGCTGAGGAGAAGAAGGCTTTCATGGTAAGGGCTCTTCCTGGCACATTTATTGTGTTGTCGCTGTGTTGTCTTTGAGGTCATGGCAGCTGATAGCTTGGCCTTCGGGCTGTCATGTGGCCAAAGTTCCTGTGAAGCAGAAACTTCAGTTGAGAGGCCTCCTCCTGTCAACTTGGTTATAACTGCAGCGGGCCTGGGGTCTCACTTCCCCTGTGACAGCTCTTAGTGTCGAAGGAGGTGTTGCCATGTTTGGGCACAGGTTGTTCAGTGTTGAAGCACGGAACAAGCACTGCTCCATTTCCTGCAAGAGCAGCTCAGGAGAGGGGTGCTCACAGTGGTGGCATTCCCAGTTTGTCACTTGGCTGGAGAAAGCAGCTGGGAGTGCTGGCAGGGTCAGAGCAGTGCCACGGTTGGGGCCAAGCAGAAGCTTCCCCACCAGGTGGCACCAGCATTGCTGCTCACGCACATCCGGAGTCACCTGGTCAGCCCAGTGCGGCTGTGCCAGCTTCAGCTTTTCCCAAAACCTCTGGCTATGGGGAATGGGGCATGGGGTTTCCAGTGAGTTGCAACATGGAGGACTTTTTTTGCTTTGATTTCTTTACAGCTTTTGTGATTAGGATGTTACATCTTTTGAGCAGACTGCTGTTTACGTAGCTTGTTTTTTGTGTTTTTTTTTCAGGGACCACTCAAGAAAGATCGCATTGCAAAAGAGGAGGCAGCCTAATGGGTGGAATGGTCCTGTGGCCTGTGTGCTCTCTGACCAAAAAATAAATATTTTAAAGAAATTAATTTTGCCTCTTGGTATTTACATCACTTTGGCAAACTTGGTACTCTGACTGCAGTTTCTATATGTGGATCAAACCAAAGAAGCACATAAGGTTTTAGCTCATGGGCATCCACCTTAGAGCAGCCCTGCTATAAGAAAAATTAAGCAGTTATTGCTGGTTTTGTAGAGCAAAGATTGTGCGTCAGAGCGAGGCATCTCTGGTTGTGTGAAATTGTAAAGCAGCAGGGGCCCTAAATGTGTTTGCAGTTGCTGAGGTAGGTATTAGCCCACTTGTCAATCCTCAGCTGGGTGGACAGAGAGCTTTGAGTCAAATGGGTTTTGACATAAACCAGAACAGTTCAAACCACTAAATTTTGGGTAGCTGATGGATGCTGGTTGTTGCCATGGAAACCTTCCAGTGTCTGTAGAGCAGGCTGTAGCCTACACACTTTGCAAGTGCAGTTTGTTGCTATTGCTGAGAGCAGCAGAAGGTAGCAGGTGTTCTGAAAAATTGCAGCCTCACAGCAGCTGGATTTTTCTGAATGTACATAGTTTCCCTACTGAAAGGTGACAGGAAGCAGGCCTGCCTGGGCAGGGAGGAAGAGGATCTGCATCTCACTCTCTGCGGAGGTGGGAGATGTGTTAGTGCTGCTGGTGTTGTGTTACTGCCTGACCTAAAATACCCTGCTGGCTCCCGGGGAGATGGGTTTGGTGTGTCCTTCACTGACCATAATTGGAGACATGGCAGCAATTGAGGCAATAACTCCAGACCTTCACACCAAAGTGTAGCACGGCCCTGAAACAGAACTGAATGAGGAAAGGTGGGATGTAGAGATTTTTTCCTGTGGTGGTGCATGAGAGCCTTCTAAGAGTTAAAAGGTGGCAAGAAGGAGGAAAAACATTTACCTTGTTTCCCTAGAAACCAGACTGGGTGACTGAAAGAGCTGCCTGGCTCACTGTCAGCCTCATTTAACACGTGAACCTGCTGGCTAATTTCAGCCAAGTGAAATAAGAGAGGTCTCACCTGCTAATTTTTTCCCCCCTTGTAACAAGCCTCAAATTGGCAGGTAGGTGGGGAATATCCTTAAATTGGTATTCCTCTGGTGCAGAAAAGCAGAATTCCCAACCTCTGTCCATCCTGAGCCTGCAGTTTTATGGGCAGCTCTGATGAATGAGGTTTTTTCCCCCACCTCTTAGCCTTAGGTGGGCTTTTCACTTTTTAAAGCTGGTATGTACTAGCTGACTAGGAAGGGCATGGCTCTGAGCCAACACTGCCTCCTGCTGCTTCCATCTCACCAGTCAGATGCATCCAAGGGAATTGGGATTATCAGGATAAATGGATGTGCTGGGGGTGAGCATCCATGACAAGCTATGTACTATCTTGATGAAAATCTCTCAAAGCACCTAATTTTACTATACCTTCTGGTGGAAGCTCTGGAGATGCTGCTGATTTTATTTTGAAGTGACTGGTAGCAGAGGGAATTTTTAGTCAAATTGGCACCTAAGTAGGTGGAAGCAGTCCTGAAGGAATCTCATTGTTGAAGATGCTCGACGTGTGTCTGGCAGGAGGAGTTACTTTGTCTTAGAACCCAGTGCCAGACTTGGGTTTGTTCATTTTTGAAGCGATTGTTGCTGACTGATAAAACAGCGGATGGTGGGGAAGAAAACCCCACAAAACCCATTTCCTGGAATCCGGGGGACATCCAACGTCAGGAGGTGGCGCTCCTTCCTCTGTAGACACGTGCCGACGGCTTGCTGGTGGACCAGCCTGGAGAAAAACCCTGCTTGGCCGAGGCACACGGGCTTTGTGGGTCCTCTCAGGCCCTCTTAGAGCTCCCTGGAGCCCCACGATAACACCAGCTGCTTGGCTGGGCAGCTTCTGGGAACCTGCTTGTGGGACGTCCCTGCCAAACTGTGTGGGTGGGGAGTGAAGCCATGGGATGCCAAGCTGGCTTTGGCAAAGCCTCCCACTCCTAAAACCTGGGTCCGCCCTGCAACTCTTACCTCTCAGCCCTCCTGCTCCCACAGACCGTGTGTCCTCTGTTTTGGGGACAATCCCCAGTGCAACAAGCAGCAATTGTTGTGGCTCACACGGTGGTACAGCAGCTCCTGAAAGCCAACATTTTTAGGGTGAGTTACGTTTATTTTTAATTACTTGGAGTTTTTCTTTTTAACACTGTCATCTCATATCCCACAGCTCCATCAAGGCTGTGGTGGTGCTGCTTCCCTGCTCCAAAATGTCCAACAACATCCCAGTCCCATCAGAAAAGATCCCACACCCTGGTGATGCTCAGACCAACCCAAGAGCCACAGGAGGACAGGGACAGCCCTTACCCTTCTGAAATAACACCAAAAGCCGTGGGAACATGCCCTGTCCCAGCTGGTGGTGGGAAGGCTGCGGCTGGGAAGCAGGACTGGTTTTCACCCCCAGCACCGGGTGCTCCCCAGCTGCCAGCAGTGCAGGGCTGGGACCCAGCGCTCCCAGGTGGGGGACCTCTTTTCCAGCGGCATCTGGCCCCAGCCAGCACTGACACCTCTTTTCCTTGCAGAAGATGAAATGAGCTGCAGCTGTGATGCTGGAGCGGAGGCCTTAGAAGTGTGTAAAGATGCCTGGGGGGGGAAAAATTGGGTTCAAGTTGGAGGTCTTGGCTCCTGCAGTCAGCTTCACTAGTGGCCCAGCTGACACCCTGCCTTCCCACCCCAGCCCCTGCCTTTGATCCCAGTGACAAGCGGGGAGCTTCAAGTATGCTCGATGGGGGAGAAGGGTTGACGAAGGTGCCCCAGGGGAGCCGTGGCTGGGTTCATGCACCACAGCAGCTTTTCTGCCAGAGCAGCTCCACTGGGCTGTCCCGAGGCCAACGTGCATTTGATTTGCAGCCTCCCCCCTCCCAGCCTGAGGACTTCTTTTGTACCTGACAACTTGCTGGCTTCTCACCAACCCTTAGAAGTGCATGTGGGACCTGGGGCCATGGATGTGATGGGGAGTGGTTCCTCACAGAGGCACTCCCTGTGTGGGGCAAGGGGATGGCAGGCAGCCCCGCTCCAGGACTGCAGTTCCCTGCGCCAAAGCAAAGCCAAAGCTGAAGTTTCCCCATTCCTGTGGCCACCTAGGCCTTCTTGCCATGGAGATGTCAGTAGTCCCAGTGCAGCACTGCTGCCTGGCTGGGCACGGGACTTACGGGAGCCCATGTGAGTTTTGGGAAGTCTTTTCATTCCTTCCCCCAGCATGATGCTGGGGAATCACATGTTTCTGTGGCAACCAATGGGCACACAGAGGAAGACTAAATTTATCTTCTACAGGCTCCCAACTTCCCCAAAACTCTGTGGGATTGTCCTCCCTTCCTGGTAGGGACAGCCCCTGGTAGGGAGAGTGCAAGGTCCCATGGTTGCCCAGCTGCCACCCAGCTCCCTGCAAGCCCTTAAGTGCTCCAGTGTCAGGCAGCATTCTTGCTAACATGTGTGGCATTAAAATCAAACCCAAAGATTGAATCAGGGAAAGACATATACCTAGATCTGGCTTGGAGATCTAAGGGGCACCTCTCTAAGACTGTCTACAGGCTCAGGCATCACTTCACACCCAAATGCCACATCCCAGGGCTTTTAAAATATGTATTTTTTAATTTCTTTATTGACACCAGTGGCGGTAGAGACTAAGCCAACAGGGACTATTGCTGCTGGGGACAGCTGTACAGGCAGTCAGCGAGGGAAGCTACCCCCATATGCATCATTCCATAGGATAATTCCCCCCTCAGCTTTGTGGCTGGAGCTGTCTGCTGTGTGCTCTGCTCCTCTCTGTCACTTGTTCGAGGGGTGGATGGAAACCAAAGCTCATCATTCCCCTTGGAAATTAGCCAGCAGCCAGGGCTCTGGCAGGCCAGGTCAGTGAGGAGCTGTTGATGGTGGAGGTATTTATAATCTTTGTTTGGTTCCAGCAAGGCTGGACACCCACTCCCGCTTCCCTTCATACAATAAGATCAAACAGCTCCGAGACATTTCCTTGCTCCTTGCAGATGAAATACTTGCATCTGCTGACCTGCTCCGCCCTGCCTGGGGCTGCAGCCTCTTCCTTCACTTGAAGACCTGGAGGGTTGCTGCTGCTGTTTATTTTGCCCCTAAACTGGGGATTTGCTAATTTTTCCCACCTCATTCCTCACCATTTTCAGAGCTTATGGGCAAGGGGTACAGGACTAGGAGTGTGGCAGCTTCCCCACCTCAGCTTCATTCCCTCTCCCACTTCTGAAGGACCTCAGCTGTGTTTGATGGGTCACATGTGAACTTTGCCCATGAATGTCACAGCCAGAGCAGGAAAGCAGAATTATGCTTGCCCATGGCAAGGGCAAGGTGCCTGGCAGGAGTTTGTATCTTTCCCACATATCCATCCTCTTCTTTGGTGCCTGGCCCTGGTCACAAGCAGGGATGAGGTTGTAGGAAGGCAGTACACCTGTGCTGGGCAGGTTGTCTGTATCACAGATGAAGCGAAGGCAGGATGTACATCCTTGCTCCTGGAACCTCTTGCTGCCGTCCGCATCCCAGCCCAAGGCCTCCACCATGTAGAAGTGTTGGGGATCTCATCAAACCCTTCCACCAAAGGCCATTTTGTTCTGGGAGTCCCTCCCAGGTGCTCAGCAGTGGGAGACCACCACCACCACTGTGGCCAGAGATGGAGGAGGGGCAACATGCAGCATCCCTAGGGAGGCGACGCTGAACCCTAGCAGAGGCCGACTGTTCTCCAGGCTGTGCTTGAGGCAGAGTGGAATCTCCCCTGGCACCTGGCCACTGGCAAATACCAGTCCAGATTCACCTGTCTCCTGTTCAGGAGGGGTTTTCCTGCTGGGCAGGAGCAGGCCCTGGGGATACCAGCCAGTTGATGGAAGCTGTAGCTGACCATACCCCAAGCCATACTGTGCTGTCCTGTCGATCTCCCAAGGAAGTTTTCATTCCCCTCTCCAAGCAGGAGCCTTCCCATGTGTCCCCAGCATTGAGGGGCTGCTGGTGTGCCAGGGGAGCCTGGCTGTGGGCAGGAGACACAGATACTTTTCATGTCCCCCCTCATAGCACAGCTCATGCTTAATCTTTCAGCAGGTCCCTGTGATCTAGGGCTAAATTATGGGTGTCAGGTTTGGGGCAGCCAAGAGGGGATTTTGGAGGGGGGAGGTAGCAGAGAGCAGCACGTGTAAGCGGCTGGGGAAGGATAGAGCAGGGTGGTCCATTTTGGTACCTTTACAGCATCTCCTCCTGGAGCATGCCAGGGATTCAGGCTGTGCTTGGAGGGCCAAAATGCAATGTCACCCC
Source organism: Illadopsis cleaveri (assembly GCA_013399915.1). NCBI lineage: Eukaryota > Metazoa > Chordata > Aves > Passeriformes > Timaliidae > Illadopsis > Illadopsis cleaveri. Next base: position 190,775 of record VXBB01017342.1, read on the forward strand.
CACTTCGAGCCTTCGGCATCCCTTCTTCTTCAACCAAAGCCTTCATTCCGAAAGGAAACCCCCAGTACTGTCCGCCATGCATTCCTGCTCCTCCTACTTGCCCCCAGGGTGCTGAGCTGGGTCTCTGCGGTGCAGAGAGTGGGATGTGTGCCACAGGAAACAGTGGAGACAGTGGTGAGGCAGGGACCCAGGTGTGAACCCACACAGGTAATGGGGCTGTGACTCAGCCATCCAAGAGAAAGCACCACAGTGCCCCAGCTGTTGGCATGGCCGAGGCCATGCTGGGAGGGCTCCAGTGGGGAAACCAGACACAACACTGGCCTCACTGCTCACCAGCCTTTTGCTTCAGCTGCCGCACTTGACTGCCCTGGGGCTGCTGGGGTGCAGAAGCACTGAGCTTTCAAATTTAGTGCTTTTCATTTCCATGGGAAAAAGCACCTCTTTCCCCTGGAGACCCAAGAGACACACGTACCCCAAAGATTTTCCACCCCTGGGTCCAGCCTAGTGTCAGAATCTGATGGGGTCCAACAATGGAGACCTTTTCTCCTTGCAGACAACCTTCCTTCTCTTTCTCTGCAAAGAGTTAAATCTTTCTCCAATTCAGCACCTTTTCCCCTCCCTCCTGCCCCCGGGATAATGTTTAACGGAGCTCATTGCTAATTAAATATCGATGACCTCAGGCAGGTTTTGTTATCGTCTGGAAACACCTGATGCATGTGTCACCAGAAAGAGTTTTTCTTGTCTCAAGTACACTGGCAATCCTTGAACTCATGTTGGCTTTTCCCTTCCCACCCTGCCGTCTGCCCCTGCCCATGGGCACCAAGGCTTTGCTGGCAACCAAGCTACTCCAACTCGTGTGGGCTTGTTGTAGCCACTCCTAATTGCAGGGGACAGACACGGTGGGAAGGAAAGTTTTATTCCTTCTTTCCTTTCCCAAAGCATGGCCTTTGCTGCCCACCATCCACAGCTGAACAAGCTCAGCTTGAACTTGGTGGGCTTTCTTCTTCTGATCTGAGTCTGTTCTTTCCTACCTCCTGTGGGCATGGGGATGACCCATCTTGGAGTTTGGCTGTCCAAAATATCTCCTGGGATTTCTCAGGGGATCAGCAAAGTCCCACAAGGAAAACTCCCCATTCCTTCTTCTCCTGTCCTTGAGGGCAGACTTAGACCAACACTGCCAGGATGAGCAGGCAGGAGCCAAAACCTTTAAAGGCTGCAATGGAGAATGGGATTGAAAAAAAAAGGGAGCAGAAGAGAAAGACAATGAGAAAAGGGAGGCTGTGAAGGGGCTAGAGATGTTCTGGGAAGGGGGTTGTGAGTACATTTTAGGCAAAATGGACTTTTACTCGGCAGAGCCATATTCTAGGTGGGTTTGGTACAACTGCCCCCTGAGCTGGATGTGTGGAAGTAGAGGGGACCCCTCAGGAGCTGCATGGCAGCTGGGGTTTCCTGCCAGGTCCACCAGCCTTGTGAACAGCCTCTGAACCTTTCTGCTCAAGGAGGTCTCTCAGCCCTGCAAAAATTCTCAAGGCTGGTTTTCTTTGTGGCGAGGAGCAGAGGCTTTGCTGACATCATTTTCACACTCTGCGGTATAAATAGCCAACCTGAAAAACAAAGGAAAACTCCCCATGAAGACCATGTAAGGCAGAGTTACAGTTGCACCATTTATTTATTCACTCACCGTAGCTATTTCCTGCCTCTGTTGGTGAGAGACCTCCTGTGTTGGCCCAAAATCAGATTTCCTCCCTAGCCAGGAATTTATGGATCAGCAGCATTGACGGTAACGAAGGAATCACAACCCCCAGTTCGGATAGGACAAGCTTCTGTCTACAGTTGGCCACAGTCCCACCAGCTGCTCCAAGACCCAACACATCTGATGGGCATCTACAGGGTAGGGCAGGGGTGATCTCCCCTTGGAACAGCAAGGTCAGGGCTGAGGCTGAAAGGGCTCTCCTCCTCTGGCTGGAGGCAGTATCTTGCGCCCTCCATCAGCTCTGCAAGTCTGGTGTTTGCTGGATGTTGCAGCAGGCAGGACTTCTTCAATTTCTAGGAACTCTCTTGGGTTGTACTACCTCCAAGCTACCCAGAGCCCCAGTGAGAAGCAGATGCTGTGTTAGAGTGGTACACAGTGGAAATGTTTCCAGGCCATAAAGCCGGGGGGCTTCACTTGGGTGCACACAGTCAGTTTTTGCCGTCCCCCAGTCTGCAGGTCCCTGCCGTGCGAGGCAAAGGGAGCACTCGGTCAGGGATGAGCCTAGCACCTGGGAGGGGGAGGGTGGCGTAGACATGGATCCAGCTTGTTCAACAAGCTGGAGCGTGGCTGCAGATGCACCTTCTTCAGTCTCCAGCTGCACTGTGGCTCTGCAGCTCCTTCTCAGTGGTTGTTGCTGCCTCCAGACCTCCCAGCAGATCAGTCTGTGCATGTGCTTCCTCACTTGCTCCAGGCACCATCAGGCAGGCTTGCTTGGGCCTCTTCTTCCCTTGCCCCATCTGTGCCGGCCAGCTTTGCACGGAGTGAAGTGGGCAAAGCTTCCCCTGTAGCTCCAGCAGTGTGCTGGGAGGGCAGCAGCTCCTCGTCAGGAAGTGGTGGCCAGCAGCTGGGGATGGGACCTCCTTCAGAAGATCCAGGCAAATATTTTGGGCCATAAGTGAGGGTTCCCTGAATTTCACATCTCCATGTGGGATGCTAAGTAATCCCAGGTCTCCTTTGGGCATGCTTGAAGTGGAGAGGTGGACACACAAGTCCAGGACTGCTGCTGCATGGGAGCACGTCTGCTGGCATTAGCTCCTTTGGTCCTGCCTGTAAGCCTGAGCTGCCTTCTGCTCAGTTCACAGATGAAGACAGATTGCAATTACCCTTGCCTCCTCCCCAAAAATGCTCTGTTCCCTGGGAAAAGGAGCTGGGTTAGCAAGGGAGAGCACAGCATGTTACCTTGCGGCTCTGCTGACCACTGATGGGGACAGCAGCTGGGGACAGTGGGGACAGTGTCAGGGATGGAAGGACTTGCTGGCATGGAGCAGCTCCCCTTTCTGGCTGCTCACTCCCCTGCCTGAAATCTCCCGTGTGCACGAGTAGCCACGGGGGCAGGGAAGAAGGGAGTGCCAAAGGTTGCTGTGAGCAGTTTGGAAGTCTGATTCTAGGGAGGGTCCTGTCCAGAGGACTGTCTCCTTGGTCATTGTTATCAGGATAATTCTCCAGCCACTCAAATCCTGTTTTTGTGCTGGTGTTGCCTGGCTCTATGGGAGTGAGCAGGGAGAAACACAGGAAATGCTAGCGACGGAAACAGAATCATCTCCTGGAGGGAGCAAAGAGCTGCTGACGCCACTGAGGGGAACAAAGGGATTCAGAAGGAGTTAGACATGGGCTTGTGCTGGAGACAGCCCAGACAAGTAGTCTCAGTCCCAGCTTATGGCACACCTCACATTCCTCCAGCACACTGCACCTCCATCTCCCCCAGCCCAAAATCATGCACTGAGTTCTGGGGTGCAAAGAGACCTCGGGGGGCCCCCAGGTGAGGAGAAGAGGCAGCTGTGAACTAACCCTGCCTGATGTTCTTGCCATGGAGAAGCCCTGGGGAGGGTGACCTGAGGGATGTCCTCTATCCCCAGATGCTGCAAAAGCTTTGGCTGGTATGCCAAAAGCAAGGGTGGCCATGGGAACAGCACAGCACTCAGTGGCAGTGTGGGCGCCAGCCTTGCCACTGCCTCAAAGCTCTCCCCTCCAGCACACCGAAATGCCAGAGGGGCTGTCCCCATGCCTTGCATGCACAACAGGCCCTCTGTCCCTGAAGCATAAAAGGAAATTCTGAGTAAAAACGTCAGAGGGCCTGGCATTCATCTCATCTGGGGCCAGGAGAAGATGCAAGCCCCTTGGCAGGGTCACAAGCTGCCCCTGTTCTCATCCCCATCCATGGCACCTTTCAGATCCTAAGGAAGCCTCCATGTGCTTCCTCTCGAAGGTGCAGGTCAGGAATGCTGCATCACAAGTGCCAAGGGATCTTTCATGTGGTTCTGGGGCAGGAAATCCACTCTCCCAGGGCAGAGCAAAGCCCTTGGGTCTCCTAGCTGCTGGCCCTATGGGGTGCAAGTGCCTCAGCCCGGCTGGGCTGGGGAGCTCTCTAAGTCCTGACCTTGCATGTGGCAGTGGAGTGTGATGACAGTGGACACAGCCTTCTCCTCAACACACTTGTGCCAAGGTAATTCCCCCTATCCAGCTCCCATATCCCTAATTCCAAAAAGAGGATGTGTACCAAAGCTGTAAGTAACGAAGACACATTTTCTGTTACAAGGGGCAGCATTCACATCTCAGATCCTTCTGTGGCTCAGGAGTAAGAGCCCATTCCAGCTTCATCAAATGTAGACCTACGCCCCTCCCTTCCAAAACCCCATTCCCATGGCATGTGCATTGCCTACTCCAGAGCCAGGGAGGAGGATTTCCTCTGCCATGAAACTGACTGGTGCTGTGGGACACTGGGGACCATGGAACCATTTGGGGCAGCACTGTTGGGAGGAAGTTTATAGCACCCCTACCCTGCTGCCTGCAGAAAAGGCAGCACAGCCAGGATGCTGCTGCTGCCAGGAGTGCCTCCAATCCCCAGGGTCTGCCTCCGTAAGCAGTGTTTGTGGCTGGAACATAAGCATCAAAATGTCATCAGTCCCTTATCTGCAACAGATCTGGGTCCTTTTGGTACCCACTCAGCTTCCAAAAATAGCCTAGCAGAGAAAAAGAATACATTCCTAAAATAGCACCACCACTTGGGCTCATCAGTGCTGGAGCTGAGACCTGGTTGAGTGCCCACCACAGCTTTGCAGGGAGATTTCAGATCCATTCTCCTGCACTTTCCTAGCCTAAAATAGCAGCCACACCTCACTGCACTGGGAGGACAGCAGGTGATTTCCACTTTTTGCCCAAAGCAGTGCCAGCTGCTGCCTGGCCACCCTGTGCCACCACAGCACACTACTGTTTGCTGTCCTGTGTGAGCCCCAGGCATGTCCCGGTGCCCACACAGCTCACACGTCCCATGGCAGGGCAGGGAGGTGTGCGAAGCCCTGAAGTACAGCAAGGTGAGTCACCCCTAGGGATGCAGCCAGCAATGTGGGAGGAGAGGGCTAGCTGGCTGCCCCTCCTGAAAAGGAGAGCTGGTGAGAAGGAAGAAGCTGGGAAGAGGGAAGGCCTTGTTTGTCTATTCCCAGAGCACTGCAGGAACTGCTATATGAGGAATTACCTGACCTCAAATCTCCAGATGCTTTTCACTAGCTTCCTCATTTGAGCCTCCCCCAGCTTTTGCAATGTTGCTCTGTGCTCTGCTGCTGCTGCTGCCTCCCCTGAGCTACCCCAGCACTGGCAGCTGGTTTCCTCCAAGCTGCAGGGACTCTTCCGCCACCTCATGCTCCAAATTTATCCACACCTGCTCTTCCTCCTGGATGGGCCACATTCAGTCTGCATATGTGAACCCAGAAGCCCAGCTCTGCCAGGCAGGCAGGGCTTGGCCACCTGGGAAGGCAGGGAAAGCCATGATGAGTGGGTGGTTCATGAGCTTCCAGTTACAGGGAGGATGCTGCAGGTGTGGGATGTCCTGTGGGATGCTCTGTGGGACCCAGGTTGGAAACTGGGGACTCAGGATGCAGGAAATCAATGCTCTGCATCTATCACTGGCACATCTTGGCCTTTCACACACATTCCAATCCTACATACCTCATGTTTCTCCCCGTGCAGCCCCTGCCTCTTGCAATGTTGCACAGCTGGACTTCTCAGCATCCGTGAAGGATGAGAGGATAAGACCATGACGCAAAGGTTTCATGCTCTTTGGAGACTATTGCTTCCTCTCTTGCCTGGCCCTTTAGAAGGTCTGGGCAAAGATGTTTATGCAGAAGACAAAAGGTTTAAGGGTGTGTATTGGATTCTGAGGGATGGAGCCCAGCATGAGATAAATGCAGATCTGGAAGCAGGATCCAGCACTGCTGCTCTTCATATTGAACAGTGTTTCCTGGGGCAAGTGGTGGAGGAGGGGTGAGGCTGCTGAGTTCAGGAGGGTTGAGAATCATGAAGATAAGGTGTTCCCAGGCAGTAGGATGTAGTCAGGGGCTGTAGTGTCTTGAACAACAGGGATGGAAGCACATTTTACTGCAGAACAAACCTGGTACTGTCACGTGTGTCCAGGAGCAGGGCTGGGAAAGGATGCATGGAAGGGCATGCAGAGGAGGGGGAGATCAGGAATGGCATGTGCTGAATGAAGGTTAAAGCAGGGGTCTTTTTGAATCAGGGAAGACTTCTCTTTTAGCAACCATGCTGGCAATTGAGTAGGTGCTCAGAGTACATGCCAGGACAGAGGTACCCCAAAAGCAAGCTTGAGGGATAGAGGGTGATGAAAATGGATTGCTGAAGTATGTGAGGGAAAGCTGGGAAGGTAAGGAATGGCAAAATCTTTGTTCTTCTCCAGGTAGGATTGGTTCAACTGTAGTCTCTCCAGTTCTTTGCAACCTCATAGCACCCTACCAACCCATGGTTAAATCAGGGTCTGAGACCTTCCAGGCTGCGGCAGGAAGGGGGGATATGAGTCAAAACAACAAAACCAGCATTATTGAGGAAGCTAATTTCAAGGTTGGAATGGATCTTCTGAAATAACAGGTTATTTCTAGACTTAGGAAATGAACCAAGTAGCCCACAGGCCCAGAAGGAGATATGGGGAGGTCTCATGGTCTCATACCTCTGAATTCAACAACCCGTTGTGCAAGCTGAGGTCACTGGTCATTGCAGATCACAGGAAATCATGGAGAGGAAGAGGGGACAGGATGCTTGGCCAAAATACCCTAAGAAATTATGATAAGGATATCCCCTCTCCTCCAGAGCCAAGATGTGACAGTACCTCCCCAGGGCTCCATAAGGAGCAGTGGTGAGAGGGTCACTTGCAGCAGGAGAGGTTGCCCCAAACCTCTCCCCAGCTGCATCACTTTTCCTGGCCTTCCTCTGACTACAGTCCTGGTTTCCCCCTGCCCCTTTTTTTTCATTTCAACATAAGAAGCAGCAAATGAAACCTAAGCCCAAGCAAACAGGATAAACATGGGTCAAGACTGAGCAGGGGATGGAGTAATGGCAGGGTCATGAGATTGCTGACCTGTGAGAAGCTATATAGACAATGTGATGGGTTTTAGGGGTTTGGAAGAGCAAACAGGCTTGTGCTGCAGCAGCAGAGGAAGCAGGAGCCAGCCTGAACATCATGCTGAACCCTTCAAGCACAATAGCCTGTCCAATTCCACTGCTCATCTGAGCAAGAGTTTGCCATCGCTCAATTAACAGTAAACCCCTGCAGTGCTTTCCCAGGGAAGTGGGAGAAGTCCTGCCAGCATAGGGATCAGAAGTCCTGAGGGGCTGTGCCCATGCTTCTTGGCCTGCCTCTGTCTAACAGAAAAGTTATGGCTGAAGGACTCAGGCAGGGAAGGTGGTGCAGCCCCTTAGGGTCCCTTCAGTCATCCAATGGACAAATGGAACTGTTTGAACCTTAAAATCTGCAGTAGAGCCCTGTGAAATGTTGATGGTTATCCAAAGAGAGGGGGCTGTGGTCATGAGCAAGGATGTGGCAGAACATAAGAGACGCAGAGATTTCCTGGGAAAGGAAGCCACCATCTGTTATCAGAAAGAGGAATACTGAAGGAAGAGCAATTTCATTAGATTATCTCTCTAATTAAGACAGGTGACAGGATGCAAATTTCCCTCCTGGAGAGACCTTTGTGGAGACCTCAAGCAAGCATGCTTCTGACCTTGTCTTTCCAGTCAAGGCCAAGTGCCAGAGTGTGAAGAGAAGCCGTGGGTCTCCAGGACCCTCCTTGCTGCTCACCAGTGCCTGAACTCCTGTGGGGCTGGATGGGATCACTCTGCAGGCCTGGCTGGGGATGCTGGGAACCAGTAGCCAGACCAAAACAAAGTATTCCATATCCAGGATAGAGAGATCCCACAGCGCCAGGCTATGTGCACACCTGCCTTCCTTTGCCAGTCAACGTGTGCTGAAGTCCCTTACTCAGGCTGTGCTTAATCCTGGCAGCTGTGTCATTCTTCCCCTCTACCCAACCCCCCTTTTCCCCTGAAGAAATTTCTACAGGATTTTTTTTTAAATTGGCTTTGTCTGATCCCTAGTTCCTATCCAGGCTAAACAAGGAATGCATCTTACTGGAGACAGGATAGAGGACTCTTGGAGTTAATAGTTTTCTCTATTGTCTTTCAAATGTGTGCTGAGATGTCCGTAGCTGGGGGACCCATTGTGCTGCCTTCCTGCTTGTTTTTCCAACAGTCTCCAGTGAATAAAAGCAATGAGACCTTGTAATACACTTTCCATAACCTCTAATCTTGTGTACGATCTATCTCAACTGCCAGGTCGAATACAACATTCATTAGCAGTGGTTCCACCTCCATCTCATCTACTCCAAAACCCACCCCCAAGCTATCCCTGGCTGGCTCCAGCTTCCCTCAGCTGCACCACCATCTCCACTGCCCTCATCCACACCTTCTTGTCCCTCCTCCCTTTCTTCTGCTCTCCCAAGTCACGTGTCCTCCCCTCTTCCCCTGAGTATTTGGTCTGGGGAGGTGCTGGCATGGGGGGTGACAAATCCCCGTGAAGGAATTCCTGCACCTTCAGGAACGTACTTTCTGGGGACCATCCTACCTCCCCATCCCACCCCAAGTGAGTTGGGATGATGCCACTTAGTAGTTACCAGCACTGGCAGCACAACAGGGAGCCAGAGCAATGGCTGGACAGGACTTGAGGGCAGACAAAGGCTCTGGGTTTGCCTTCCCACCCTGGCTGTGAGCTCACTATGCCGCGTGGGCTTAATGAGATTCCCAGATGCACAGGCACACAATGCAGCAGGGAAACCCTGTTCTCCTGCCGTTATTTTGCATGGCTTCTCTGAGAATGTTTGCCTTTCTACTGCTTTCCTGTGATGCCGGAAGCCCTCAGGTGTCCCTCAGCTAGGACAGCCACCTGGGCTTTAAGGATGAGTCATCCTCTCTTCCTATGTTCTCCTCAGCCTTCCCTTTGGCAAGGACTGGCAACAAACAGCAGGAATGAATCAGAGGCCAGGGTAGCTGAGGGACCAGAAGCCCATCCCTGGGCATCCTAGCATATGTGTCCCAGCTACAGCACTCCAGGGGACTGGGTGTTACCCATCACTGAGTGACAAGGATTGGTGATCCCAGGGGACACAGAAATCTCCAAGCCATCTCACTGGAAGCTGTGTTTAAGAAGTCCCTGCCTAAAAGCACTGAATTCAAATTGTGATTTTTTGCAGCACAAAAGGAACATTCCCAGAGCTTCCTCTGGACAGAGTAAGGATTCCTCCCCTGCTCCAAAGGTTTGAGCCTAGGCCAAGGATAAAACACCAGCTTCATGCTTTGCTATTTTTTCTCCATCATCCAGGCTTTTTTCTCTGGGTTTTTTTCCTTCTCATTTGCTTCTTCCCACCAATGGGTAGACCCTGGCCTGGATGTCTGTGCCCACCTCAAGCTGGCAGGGTATCCCTCTCGAGCTGCCAGACTCAATGACTGATGTCCCAGCTCTTGTCAAGGGGGTATAGGCAGGAAGGTCTGGAGCTGGGGCACCACCGCAGCCCAAACCTCCAGACAAACTTTGTCAGCCACATCTGCTGAGGAGGCAAGTCAAGTCTTGCTCTGGGGCTCCCAAGCACTGTGCAGGTGAGCCTGTCTTCAGAAAACTGGCAATGGCCTGAGCCACACTGGGTCTGACTGCTTGCAAGTCTGCCATCTTCTTCCCACTTCCCAGGGGTCCCGTAACACGCTTGTACCTCACTGTCACATTGCAAGGATTGGTCACTGGAGGCACCACAGCCACAAAAACACGGGCTGGGGAAAAGGCTTGGCAAGCAAGGTTTTCTGGGCTATGTCATGCAGAGGACAAAGGGGATTGGACTAAGCAGTCAGAGTGATTTGGTTTAGAAAATGCAGCTGGAAATCAGCATTTACTTCTGGAGATTTTTTGCATAGTTACAGCAGTGACTTACCATTTGGTAGTGCTGCTTTTCTGTGCCTCTCTTCCAGAGCTCTGCTCAGTTCAAACCCATTACCTCTGTGGGGGCAGGATAGAAACCCAGGGCCTCTGAGAATTAAGGTCATGGCCTGGCCATGCAAAACCTGCACAGTCCAAGCTGGGAACGGCATGGGCAGGCATACCTATGCTTCCTGCTCCCTCTCAGGAAGTTAGTGCCTGTGCTGTGAAATGCTACCCAAATATTCTGCCACCTTTATCAGCCTCAGTTTTACCTCACATAATCTGGTTCCCTTTTTCCGAATTGCTACTCAGGTTACAGCTACTGATGTAAATCAATGGGATGTCATGCAAGCGGACTCGAGGACACAGATCAGGTGGTGGAGAAGGAGAGGGGCCATGGCAGGACTGCAACTGTGGGAACCCACCAGAGACAGTGGCAGCCATAAGTCCAGGGGTGCCCAGGGGGATGGGTCCAGGGGTGGCTGTGGCTGCCCCTTCTGCTGCAGGTCAGCATCCAGGTAAGCTGCCCAAGACCCACATTATCTCTGATGAAAGACAAACAAAAAGGGGAAAGTGAGAAGGAATTCCTCGCCTGAGTGGGCTCTTATCACCTTTCCGCTTCCCTCCCACTGAAGAGATAGAGCAGCAGCTCAATGCTCCGTTGTTCCTCAGGGGGCCTCTCCTTCCCTACTCCCATGCTCTTGGGGATGTGATGGGGGCTCCCGGCCCCGCAGCTCACCAGACACCCTTAGGCACACATTCCCTGCCATATCTGAACCTCTGCACTTACCAAGCGTCAACCACAGCACCTCTGGGCTTTGCAACCCTCATCCAACACAACGACCCCCCAGGTCACTGAGAGCCTTTTGCTTTGCTTTGGGAGTACCGTGGTTTCGTGCTGCTCCCAGCACACACTCAGGTGGCAGAACAGACAATGCCTGCTGGCCCCAGCCACATGACCGTGACACAGCTCAGGGCAGCCTTGATCAGCAACAGGTAACTGAGGCCGAGGAATAAAGCTCAGGCTCTTATCAGCCCTGCAGCAAGTCTCAGGGTGCTTACATAGTGACCTAAAGCAATTAACCCTCCAACCCTCTGACAGAAGCAGAGCCAGTCAGGCTCACTGGCTGAGGGTGGCAGGAGGCAGCAGCAGGTGTTTGGATGTCCCTGTGGCAGTGAGGTCCTAAGGGCAGGCAGAAGAGCTGAAATAGTCCCTGACATCACATGAGGGAGAGGCAGGCATGAAGGAGACCCATGCTCTATTCTGGCAGAAGCAGGAAAAATTGCTGGTCAACATCATCATGAAATCTCAAGGCCCTTTCCACCCATCCCTGTAAGGAGAGCGGTTGGGAAAGATTTTATGCAGCACACCAGCTGCCAGAAATGGCAAAGCTATTGATCATCAGGTTACAGAGTGGTGGCATAAAATCATGTGAATCTGAAGAGAGAACAGATGGCCAGCCTGAGCGGGGATGAAATTATTTTGTGGCAGATCTGACAAGCAGCTCAATTCAGCGTTAGTGCAAGAACCGGATTTGATTTGGCAGAGAAGACAGAGTGCTTGCAAGGCTTGATAGTGCCACATTTATTAAGTTCTCAGATTTGTCTTCATCTTGAGGTTATTGCTCTCAAGTTTGGGGATACACTCACAAGTCACTCAGCTGTGGTTTGATGCAGTTGCCCAAATATCGGTTTCCAGTTTCATTTTAGATGCAGTAGTGTATCCTGCCTGGCCTCCAGCTGCCACTCAAGACAGTCTTGGACTCCAGCAACTTCCATGGCAGATCTGCCAGCCCCCTTCATATGTTTCACATACCCTAAGACATCTAAAATTACTCTAAACCACTTCATTTTGGCAAAAGAATCCCAGGATTATGCATACACTGAAGAAATTATTTAATTTTGCCTAATTTTTGTCCTTTTCTGACAGTGCCTTGGGGATTTTAGGTACACAAACCTTCAATGAAGTGGTCATAAATCTATCAAAATAAAAGAGTCTGTTCAGCACAGAGCTGGGGGAGAAAATCTTTGTAGAGCCAAAGAAAGTGCAAATATTTCCACTCTGTTTTCCCATGCTGGATGTTGCAATTGACCCTTTTCTTGGTAACTGAGGTGTCTCAAAAAACACGTGTTTGAAGGACTTGAGAGTTTAGAAATGCCCGTGGCTGATAAGCTGATCTGGAATCAAATTGATCAGAAATCATAACCGGGGCCTGAAGAAGATGTCAGCCAAAGAGAGTGACTCTGGCCCCAACAACTACAACTACTAAGGCCTCTTGCAGAGTCAGGCCCAGAGAAGGCAGAGGGAAACTCGTAGCTGAGAACGGTCTGCTCTCAGAGCTGCCTCATTTTGGTACCGGTACAGGAGAATGCCTGGGAAAGTCCCCTTATTTTTTCCTTGAGCAGGAGACAGTGCCAATGTAGAGAAGCCTGACAGAGCACAGGAGCAGGTTCAAGCAGGTTCAGCCAGCGGCAGTTGGGATCTGGAGGCCTTACTAGCTCCATGCAAGTGAAGAACTCTGCACTTCCAGGGTCTCCTGCTGGCAGCACGCTTTGGTGGACCTCCTTCTGCAGGCAGAGTTTGGAAGAGTAGCACTGCTTCCCCCTTATTCTTTATTCCCCTGACTTGCAGAGGAAGGATATGGAGAGTGTTGGGAGGCTATAGTTTGTGATGAAGGGTCCCAAAGCAGAGGAGCCTCATGAAGACTTGCAGGCATATCCAGGCGCACAGCGAGGTTCCACAGGGTCTGGCGCAAAACCCAGATCTGTGATCTTTCCTAAATGAGGATGTCTCATAACTAATGAGCCAGGTTCTCTCAAGAGGTACCCAGGGGCAAACTGCTCTCACTTTTCTTTCTCCCTGCCTGCCGCCCTGCCCACCCTCCAGCTCATCCTGGGCATGTAATATTACTTAAGATTAAACGCATCTCTAATTTATCTCTGTTCTATTCTCCCTGGAGAATGGTTGTCCCAGGGTGATCCCTCTGATAATGAGAACTGCTTTCAAAAATTAAAAAATACTTGTTTCAGAAACCCCAAAACCAAATATCTTGAGATTAACGAGGATACTAAAAAAATCTGGTGAATGCAAATTTGCAGAGATTAGCAGCTGTTCAAATGCAAGATGATCACCCAATGGCATATGCTTCCAGAGCATTGACTAAAACCCTACATAACTATGAATAGATTAGGAAAAAATGCTGGCAATTGCTTTGACTTTGTGAGTGGTTTCATGGATATCCTCACAGGAACTGGTGAGGCAGACACCCATTCTGGATTGGTGAACCCTGTGTTTCAGAAACCAGGGTGAGACTCACCACCCAGACATCTGAACGTGAAATTGAAGGAATATTTGTTACTGAAATTCCAGTGTGTTTTCCAGAGAGCTGGGATGACGGGAAAGGAAATGACTGTCAGAATGGCTCCAGCCCCGCTTTCTTTGTGAAGCTTCAGAAAGAAGCACAAATGACCCGATGTTAACAGGCCAGGGGACGAAGGTCTTGCTCAACAGGCATAAAAATCCTTAGCACTATGAACGTAGCACTTCATTGAGATGATAAAGGTGATAAAGGTGATGGGATCTTGTGCAGAGGACATTCCTTCCCCATGTGGCACAGCAGGAGGTCAGACGGAGTAAATCACGGCACTTGTCTGGGGACTGAGATGTGTAAGAGGAGATTAGGTGATGTCGGCTGTAGGTGTGGTGCTAAAGTCATTAAAGCCCTGCAAGCGCTGCATTCAGGATGGGAAGAAAAGAAAAGCACAGCCAGCTATGGGAAAAGCAGATTTCCAAGAAAAGCCCTGAGTTTTGTGGTGTTAGATATTTCCCAACAAGGGTCCAGGTGCTGCCCACACAAATGCAAGCTTAACCCTGTGGAAATTGGCCAGTTCCTCACTGCGTACAGACACAAAACCTCCCCCAAGCAGGAGGAAACCCAGACCTTCTCCGACATCCTTGCCTCTTCTATCCCCTCAACCCCCTCTGCCCTCTGCCCCCGCTTCCCTTCCCCATGCTCAGTTGTTCCAGCAGCAGCCTCCATGCTCTCTGCCATCTGCATGCCTGCTCGGGTGACCTTTCCTGGGACAATGGCTGCTATTGACTCTGTGCAGGCATGACCAGCAATGACACAGAGCCACAGACGCAATGGTCCCATCGCGGCAAAGAAGGTCCTGCCCAGCACAGCTGGGAGTGCGGGAGGCTGGCCTGGGAAAAAGGCTTTAGCCACGAGCCTGCCTTTCATGGCACTCGGTGGCCTGTGCGTCACATGTGTGGCTCCGTGGTTAGATATGCTTCTTAGCCCCTTTAGTCCCACTGCAAGGTGCCAGAACCTCAGCACTAGAAATCAAAGCCCATAACAGGACTTTAGGAGCTCACAATAATGGTAAAATTCTTCCCATGTGCCCATGCACTGAAACAGCTTTGCTAGGAAAAAAAAAAAAGAAATCTCACATAGTTTGGGAGAGATGCACACTTTGATTCACTGAGTCCTTTGTGGCTAGAGGACCATGACAGTGTAGCTGTGTTTTAGTAGGCACTTTTCACAGAGTCTTTTGGATGTGGAGCTAGAAGGCAGGGACCATTTTATCAACTAAACCCCACTACTGACCCTCTCTGCAGGGCTTGGGATGTCTGTTTCCCCACATCTTAGCCATGGGCTAACAATTCCTTCCTGTCTCACCAGGGAAAATAAATGAGTCAGTGCACATACAGCAATTGCAAGATGGAAATTGCTATCTGAATGCTATGATGATGATGAATATCACCATTGATGCTAAAAGTGCTAGTGCCAGGCAGGACCAAAGGATCTGTTCTGTATAATTCATGGTCCCTCCCCCAGGTTCCTTCCAGCTTCCCTGCATTTTTACAGAAACATCAATCCAAGTTTGACATTTCTATCCATCACCACCTCTCAGCAAAATCACAGATCTTTATGATTCAGGACCCATTGCTCTATCTCTGCCTGGAGCTAAAATAGGACCAGAGAACACCTTGCTCCTGACAAGCCCAGTCCCTCAGCAGAAGGAGGTCAGCATCACTCCAGATCTAGGATGCAGTAAAGGTGCTAATGAGAGGGAGGCCTGCTCCCTCCATGTCCTACAGGAACATCACAGGCAGAGGGACTTTCCTAGCCCCACCACAAGTTAAACTGCAACTTGTCAATCCAGAAGAAGAGGCAGGAAAACACATGCATAGTATTAATGTACTGAAGCCTTTAGATTGGTAATTCCCATCAGTGCTAAAGGTAAAAAAATTGCTCTGGAAACATGCAGAGTAAGGCAGAAACCTCAGTGCCAACTTTGAATGATGAAAGGCACCATATTGGAAAAATGGACTGATCAGTCAAGCATAGGCAGGTTTTAAACGTGCTCACCACCCCTGGCTAAGCCAGCAGCTGGAGTCCCCCTGTACCTGATAGAAACGCTCAAGAAGGAAGGGACTATCCTCTCTCCAAATCCAGTGTTTTATTCCAAGCCAGTCAGCAAAGTCACCCTTCAGACCACCAGTGGACCAACATGTCTGGGGCCAGCGAACACCTTACTGGCAATGTCTGAAAGATCTCACTGCCTCTTATCTGCTGCTGCCCTGGGGGTTACTGTCTGTTGGACGAAGGAATCCCAAGTACACAAGCCTGCCTCTCCCTCCTTCTCTTTCTACCATCCTCCGTGAGAGTGGTAAATGTTCCTGTGCTCTTACATGCAGTGGGGCTTAAAGGTCCTTATCAACTGGTCCTCGACCTGCAGGCCACTCCAGCCTGAGTTCCCACGCATGTCCTTGGGAATGTACCTCCCTCAGAGCAGAGAACTCAGGATTTGTTTTGCCTGCTGGGCAGTTTCCCTGAAGAGGTGGGAGAAAAGGGGGGCTAATTCAGGGTTTCATTAACCTAAAAGTTGATTGCAACAGAAACTTGTCCTATATAGGAACTGTGTCAGGAAACAGGCTGAGGAGGAGGGGGAGAAGAGAGTGGGTTATAGCAACTCTGCTGCTTCTTCCAGACTCACTTCCCTCAGCTGAGCCCCAGAAAAACCAAGCAGCTTGTGTGGGTTTGATTCCCAACTCCAGGCCCATCAAACTCCATGGGGGCAAGGAAAAGGCAAAGTTGTGTATGGCTGGCTCACATAAGAAACACAGATAATCCCACAGGCCATGTCTCCCATATAGTGACACGTGAGTCCATAGAGAGCCTTCAGGTTGCTTGCATTGCATCCATTCTCATGTAAGAAATTATATGGCAAAAATCTCCCTGCACACACTTATGTGGCCTTCTGGAGACGTGTGGAGCATCTTGCTCAGAGGCACAGCCACAGGTACATATATTCCACATAACTGTGGGGATACTTCCCAGTATGAAGAGAGAGGGATTGGGAACAAATGGTTTTAGGATTGGTTTCTGCTGGTCTCAGCTTCTGCTGACAGCAAAGGGACTGGTTCTTCCAGCCTGGCCATGCCTTCTCCAGCTTCCTATGTCAGCATGAGTGACAGGAGGCAGGGTGGCAAGTTGGAGCTGATCAGGCTGAAAACAATTCCTGCAAAATGGATGAACCAGGGGAAAAAAATTTTAAAAAGAAAGAGAATATACAGCTGGAAGAAGAAGGGGGAAAGCAGGAGAGCTGCTTTCTCCAGAAGTTTTTTCCAAGTGACTTGTGCCAGTTTTTGAAACCACACCCTCAGTCACAGACAGAGATGTAAATATGTCTGTTCCCAAGCAGAGCTGCATCATGGCGACACCCCTCCTCCCCAAAAGCACCCACTTGGCTGCCCTGCATGGCTGTGGCCAGCCATGCTTGGGGAGGAGGGCAGGAAGGGGGTTTTGCTCAGGAGCTTCTGGAAACCCCTGGGAGCAACTTTGGGAATGTGTGAGAGCTGTAGTGGTGCAAGAAGGAATGGGGTAAGGAAGGAAGGAAGGAAGGAAGGAAGGAAGGAAGGAAGGAAGGAAGGGGCTATTGTCACTGGAGAGGGCTTTGTATGATTGGCATGGCTGAGATTCCTGCAGCCCTGGCAGCCCCGCACAGAGTCCTGCAGGGAGTGAGTGAGGAAGAAGGAGAAGGAACGACCAGACAAGTGGACAAGAGGGTCCATGCCATTCCTAGAGCTGTGTTTTCTTGAGATAAGTCTGACCTATTTGCAGGCACTCTCGACCAGCAGCAGGAGCTGGCCTTTACGTCTGTCTTGACCTTCTATTGTGGCTCAAACATTGAAGGAGATTAAGGCAGTGATCAAACAACTCCCAAACTTTGAGACATTCCCAATAAGGGTCCGCAGCGATGCAGAGAAGCTCAGACTTGTTGCCAGGTCCAAAACAGCCCATCTGGCATGTCTGGTCCTGGACCAATGCCAAGCAGATTGACTGGGGAGTCTGGGGCATCAGGAGGAGTCTAACTCACAGCATATGCATCTAGTGACTGTTCATCTCAAAATCCTGGAGGACACTTCTCCAAGCAAGAGCAAACCACCACCAATGGCTCAGAGTCAAGTCCAGGTCACTGTGGCACCCAAAGATGCCAGAAGCATCCATCATGCTATTATTGTCTGCTTAGTTAATTCCAGATCCAGGTCATAAATAATTGCAGGGAGAGGGAACGGGAAGAGAATGAGAAGTACGATGGCAGAAAGATTGAGATATAGCAAAGGTACCAAAATCCATGTTTCAGGTATCTCTGTTTGGCCACTTCAGTGGAAAGGAGGAGGTCTTGTTGAACTTTGGAGCACAAGGTCCTTCTCAAGGAGAGGAGCAGTGGTTGTACAGGATGTGTGTGCCATGAATTCTGTCTCCTGCTGTTCACACAAGTATCTGGGCAGGTTGGCAAAGGTGGAAAAAAGGGAATGTGTGCTCCTTTTGCCACTTCCAGACTTTAAGGACCAGGGCAGTCACTCTAGTACCTTTCCTCAAAAAAGGGGCCAGGAGAAGAAAAGCAATGTCTTCAGAGAATATCTTCAGGGGGAACATGAAGGAAACACAGGGTTTTACAGGTTTCAACACAATTTTCAGAGGTGTGAAGAGAACACTGTATCCCCTTGCCGTGCTTCAGGGGGTTGAATACATGCACCTGTGTTAGACAGTCCCCGTAAAGTGACCATGGTCCTCTGCTGGCACTGGTGGCACTGCTGGCAGCGTGCTGTGCATGAAGGTGGCAGGCAGCCCCCTCTTCTGAGGTCAGGAGACTTGTCCTGGAATGGCACATGGCCAGTGCATAGGGAAGGGTTAATATTTGGATGCAGAAGCTAAAGACCTGCAGGCTGGGCTTTACTTCAAGTCCAGCCAGAACTTGAGATGGTTGGTATTTAAAAAAAATTAGGTTTGGGGTTTTTTTAGCTGCAAGAAAACATCTTTGGATCCCAGCTGGGTCCAAGGGCTGGTAAGACGTGAGGGTACCACAGTCCTTTATCTGGATTTTTCCATTCTCTGGGGTATCTCAACCCTCCGTCTGCCCAACATAATGGACAGGCGGCCAAAATGGCATTTTAAACTCTTGGCTCTCTCTACTATCAATTGGACAAAGCAAAGAGGCAGGATGGGAGAAACTGGCTTTCTGGAAACTTCTGTTAGATGGCGAGGGGTCACACCCCCTTCAATAGAGATTGGAGTCGGGGGTCATTTTACATCTGCCTTTAATGAAGAATGGTGGGAAGGGAAATTTAGCTCCGATGAGCTAATTAAATATATATATATAATTTCCACTCTGTTAGCAAGGGGAAAAAAAAAGCCTTGGACCAGCTGCTCGGTCATTGTTTGTGAATTTAAAAATAAAAGTTTCTTGGCATAGGTTTCAGAGATGGAGGCAGTATCTTGCATTGTCATTCCAGAGAGTAAAGGAGAGTGAGGGAAAGAAGGATGAAGCCAGGCAAGGATAGTTCAGCTTGACTACGTGTTGCTCAGGTGTGTCTTGGCTTTTGAGCCTCTTTTCCCTCTGGCTGGTTTAGGTAATCAACATCCTGCCCAGATGGTGAGCCTCACCAGGGACAGATTTACAGGTACCACACCCTAAAGAGTCTGGAAATATCCTGCTGTGGGGTGGCTAATGCTTGGCAGTGCCATTAGCACATTGGAGGGACTGAATGGCCCCAAGCAGGCTCACCTGGGACTCTCACCCCATGTAAGCTCTATTTAAGCTCAGGTCCAAGTACTCACTCCTGGTCTGAGCTCTGTTGTAGGCGTATCTGTGCCTAGCCTCATCCCCAGCTGTCCTGGTTTCCTGACTGGTTGTTCCAAGTGAATTCCAGTCTTTAGCTAGTGGTAGCTTGGTCTCCAGGATGCACCTTGGACCTGTGCTGCAGCCTTGTCTTCAGCTCTGTCTCCTGCTGCTCCCGACAGTATCTTCATTTGTCAAAGGCTGGGACTGGAATTTGTCCCTATTGTCATCTTGGTGGTGCTGATCACCTGTGGGACCATGCTGGGAGTCTGCTTGGCCTGAGCTGAGCTCTCCTCAGTCCCAAACTGTGCTGGAGCCTGGTCCTGGGCTGTGTGTGACCCGGACCCACACCTCCTTCTCAGGTGAAGGCCATGAACCTTGCACCCCACTGCTTCCCTAGTGACCTTAGGGTACTACTGCATCCCTTTTTCTGTCCCTATGGCTTCTCAACACTGGCTTTTCCATGTCCCCTCCCCCTCCCTGGCTTTTCACAGTGGGGTCTTGGCACCCCTCCCCATATCTGCCTGCCTCTGGGAGTCTTTTCTCATCTCTGTGTCTCTGAAGCACACTCATGTGCCTGCACTGCTTCCAAGTTATGATCCCAACCTGGCTTCAAGTTCCCTGTCCCCACACTGTGACCTTAAACAGGTCTTGTGCTACCATCCTCACCCAGTTCCATGACCCTGCTGTGTGTTATCCAATGGACAGCAGCCAGGGCATTTTACAAGGAGCCATCCACAGAGCCCAGACCTCCACGAGGTATGAGAATACACCTTGATGTTATGCTCCGTTTAGCCCCAGCTGTGCTGGAAGTATATCTGTGCCTGTTCCTGTCCCTGGCTGTCCTGGCTTACTCACCAGTTTTCCTAGACAGACTCAACACCTGCTTGGTGGGTCACTTCATCTCCAGCCCCATCTCTGTCTCTGCTTAGGTACTGAGGAATTATACCTGGAACAGGTGGGTCACACCTGGGCTGGAGTCATGCCTGGAGTGTCCCCTCTTGTGAAACAGCCCTCTTCTTGCTGATGACAAGCCAGACCATAGTAGGAAGCCTCCTCTCCAGGGGCGTTGGTGCTGGTTTTTCCCTTCCCACCCTGCTGCATCCATTAGTCTGATGCTTTCTGGCAGCAGCTGCACATGAAACTGGAGACCTGAACTTTTCTGTTCCCCCACCTCCAGTGCTGCCAATCCCTCTGAGCTGGGAATGGGCACTAAACTCACTCTCCAGCAGCAAACGGGTCCTGGCTCTCCCTCTCACTTCCTGAGTCCCATGTGCTGTTCACTCCATCTGAGAGGGAAGCAAGGGGAGCATTTCTCTCTTGCCCAGTGGGTCCAGCCCTGCTTGGCTTTTCTGCAGGCTCACTATATTGGCTGGGCTGTGGCTACTCTCCCATTCCTGTGAGCACCAAGTGCTGCTCCTTCCCCTCTCCTGTCCCAGCAATGGTTCTGGCACACTTGTTATGCTGTCATTCTAAAGAGCCTGTCCCTGAATGCTTGGCAAAACGAAATTAGCAATAATAGTAATTAAAAAGACTCATAATCCCCCCAGATACATTATGCAACCAGGGAAAGAGAGTGAAGCAGGGAGGGCCTGGCTGGCCTCAAAGTCCTGTTCCACCTGCCTGTCAACTCATTGAACAGGCTGGGAAGGGTCACAGGAAGCTCTTGGGAGACACTGTTTGAAGCCAAAGGAAGGTGAGAAAAGCTTTCCTTTCTTTTGAGTCAGTCTCCCAGCCCACCTGCCTGAATTCCACTATTGGAAAAGATCTCTGCACCTCCAGACACCCCACAGACATGCTGGCAAGTTTGAGTTTGCTGCTGGTGTCCATCTTTGTGCAGAAAATTCTGCTGGCCCATGCCTCCCTTTCCACTGTCACTGAGTCATGTGGTCAGTACGCAGTCTAGGCTTTTTTCCTCTCCAGGAGCAAGGCTGAAAGGATTCGCATGTGTGCACTTAAGACATGTCTGTTTGTCAAGAGGTGTTGGCTCCCTCCTCACTGTGGTTATGGGAAGGCCTTTTTGTTTAAAAAAGAAAACAAATGAATAGATTCCCCTGACACCCAGACTTATCAGGCACAAACCCAAGGGAGTCCCTTGTTTAAACATTGGGAGTACATTGCTGGATAACACGCCTCCTCTCCCTCCCCTCTCGGCGTTTTTGGGGGTTGTGTCAGGCTTTCTTCTCCTTTTATTTGTTCCTTCTGAGCTTCTTGCCTCTGGCCATGTCTACTTGGGAAAAGTGCGAGGACAGTGAGGGTCCTACAGGCTTGAGGACTAGAACAGCACAGGGGCAGCACTGCTCTGAGGAATTGCCGTGGCAGAGCTGTAGGAGAGGATGCTCTGAGCAGATGAAAACATATGGACAGTGTAGGGCAGGTCAGGGCCATGACATGAGGAGGCTGAATTGGGAGAGAAAGTTTCATCTCCCCTTTCCTCTTAGGTTTCCCTCTCTTTTCTGCACATCTAAATGGGTGAGGAAAAAAACAGTGTGCTCCCTTCCTCCCTATCTTACAAAAACAGAGACTAGAGTCAAACTTGGAATTCCCCTCTGTCTCATCACTGGGGAGACAGGGTCTTGGTGGTGATCTCACCCCATCAGAAACCTTTCTGTGCATAAGGCTAAGCAAGCAATGAAGAGGGAGGACAGGGAGGAGGGGAGTTATGGCAGGAAACCAAGAACACATCAGACACTCTAAATTTAGACCTTTTTATTCAGCTCGGACAATATTCCTTGATTTCTCATTGTTCAGGGGAGGGCAGAGGGCAGGGGATCTATTGAAAGGCTTTGTCCTGAGAGATGCCGCTTTGTCTGAATATATGGGGGGTGGAGGAGCCACACATCGTGTTGGTCTGGCCTGGGGGAGAGGAGCATGTCCCACAGTTCCAAATGGTTTGGGGATGGGGTGGTGGGTGGGCACCTCTGAGCAGCTCTGGCAGCTGTGAGGCACAGCTCAGGGCTCCCCTCAGCCCTGCATTCACAGCCCAGGCAGGCACCCGTGAGCGGTGCCTCTGCTTTGGGGCAGGTGCCCGCGGCAGTGGGACATCAGGCACAGGGTGTGTAGGATAAATACACACCTGCTCTATACATCTGATTTTCTATGCGTCTCAATGCCTTTCCGGCATTGCAGTGCAAAGTCTATTTTTAAACTCCCTCCTTTATTACACAGGCCAGAAGATAGTGGTGGCCTGCTCTCCCATGCACCCCAGGCCCCCCACAGGGCATGGGGGGGTACCCTGCCCAGTGACAGGGGTGAGGTGCAGGGTGGGCTGTGGGTGGACATGACCTCATTTTTCTCTCCAGGCTCAGGCCACAGCAGGCACAGCAAAGTGGGGTGCCTGGATGCATTTGTGCTGTTGCTGGTACAAGAGTGCTGCTGCAGAGTGTTTCATCCCACTGTATCAGTGGGATGTCAGTTTTGCTTAGGGCCCGCAGCTTAAGGGAGGTAAATGGGCTGAAAATCAGCTGCAGCATCACCAAATCTGCCTGCTGCTGGTGTCAGTACCACCAGATGGGTGTAGGCAAGAGGACCAGTTCTTGCAGGTAGCACAAGCGGTGCTTTCCGTCGTGGCTGATGCCCTGACCCTAGCGAGGGGCATTTTGAGTGGGTTTTGCTCTGTGAGCAGCAACAGCAGGTGGCAGGGGCCAGCGGGGGAGGAGAGCCGCTTGCTTTTGGTTTTCGACCCTCATCTTCGTTTCACATGAGTCATGTTACGTTCTGAGCTGAGTAACTGCTGGGGCTATTTTTACTCCAGCTCAGCAAAGCTTCCTTCTCGGTGCTGCCACTGCCACCGCCGCTCACTGTGGACCCAGGGGCAAAGGATGGGGACATGGTGAGTGGAAGAGGGTGAGGGCAGGGGAAGCAGTGTTTGGGGTGGTGTCAGTGGAAAGGGGGACCGCTGCCTGCCTAATCAATTTGGAAACAAAAATAGTATATGCCTTTTGAAAAACAACAGATGACCTGCGATATGTGGTGTATTCACACACACATATGTATATATTTATTATACTGGGAGAGGGGAAGGGGGGAGGGAGAGAAATTCCTTTCGAGTGCTATTCACCAGTCTGGAAAAATAAAGAAGGAAAGCAGAACATTTTTTCCTTTCATCAAAACAGGAAAGAGAGGGGGAATGGGGTGGGGAGTAGATCCATAGACATAATGGATGGTTGCCAGTGTGAGGAAATTGTTCCCTTCTACCCTAAACTTGGGGGTTGGGGTGGGGGAGAAATATATGGCAGTATGATCAGGGAAGGCTGCATCCCCTCCTCCCCACTTGATGCAGGAACGTGTGTGCATACGGGAAAGTGCAGGGAAATCAGTGCCCCGCAGCCTTGCTTTTTCTCTTTGAATCCTGCTCTAGATGCACATCTACAGAGATGTGAAATGCCTTTGCTTTCTCCTTCATCTCAAAGCACGGGGCAGGAAGGTACAGCCGGCAGGAGCCCTCTCCCTCTCTGCCGTTGTCAGGGGCTGAGCTCTGCCCTCTGCATGTGTCTGCATGCTCGTCCCCGTTCCCCATCCTCTCCTCTCTGCCAGGTTCCTGCCAGGAATGGGTGAGATGAAGAAGGTGGTGAGGGGCTGGGGGAATCCCTCTGGCAGAGAGAGACAGGCAGAGGGGAGTGGTTCCCAGGGAAAGCCTGGCAGGTCCCATCAAACGCCTGCTCCCCAGGTGACACCTTCCCTTTCCTCTGGAGCCGCTGGCTCTGTCAGGGTTTTACTCATCCTTGGAAAGCATTTTCCCTGCCAGCGCCAGGGGCGAGAATGCAAATTACGCAAGCCCTGAGTACCCTGAGGCTCTGCCTTTCTCCAGCACCAAATACAAATACCAAGCTCCTTGCCTGTCTCTGTCTCCTTCCTTTGGTCTCTCTTCCCCTTTCCTTCTTCTTCCTCCATTAAGCTGAACTCAGTCATTAGGAAGTCGGGGCAGCTCGCATGTCAGCACCTCTGGGGCAAATGGTGTACAGCACGGTGTGAGCAACGCACAACAACCCTGTCCTTATCACCTGGGATAGTCGGGATAAGCCCCACTCAGCCGGGGGCTGTGGTGTAAAACCAACTCGCCCACAGAATGGATCTCCGCGTGTAAACGAGGTGTAAAACTTACTCTAGGTGACTCGTTTCGATGCCGCGGCGTCTCCCCTCCATTGATGGCTGCGGCAGCCCCACGGCGTAGGCGTAGGGATTGCTCATCCTTCTCCTGAACTTAGAGACCGGAGCAGCAGCAACACCTAAGTTAGATACCTTGAGTGGGCGGGCTGACTACACGTTGGCTGTCAACACGTCTTAATCTCTTTCCATTGATTGTTTTCAAAATAGGACTCATCATGGAGAGGCTGAGACATCTCAGCTGTTCACACTGAGCCTTTCTTTTCATTGTAAGCCCTGTTTTTCTTTCTGTTGTTTCATAATTCTCTACCCCCTCTGAAAAAAAAATGCAATACATTTAAAAATATGTATGTCACCTCTCACTTCATGCCGCTGTGGATGGTGGCTAGTATGATCATTTTTTGCACCAACACGAGATGAGGGGAGAGCAGCCTTGCAACAAGGAACTGCCTATTGTCCTCGGACAGGTGTTGCTCTCCTCCCTAGTGATAAGAGAATAACCAGGGAGATGAGTGCAGCTGTTTGCTGGTTGGAGAGCTGTAGTGGTGGTGAAAGTGTTTTAATAAGAAATCCTGGTGCAGGCTCTTAGGAAATCTGGTTTTGTTGTGGTTTGTCTGCAGGGTCATTGCCAGCTAGCACAGTTACAACCAGATCTTGTCAAGTCATGATGCTCTAATGGGACATTTTTATGGTCCAGATGTTTCATGTGGCTTCAAAATACCTTCCCAATACATCCCATGGTGGTTTCAAACTCTGACATCTGGGACACCAATAGCCCTGCAGGCCTCCATGCCTACTCCACAGGCCAGGAGGAGGGGAGATCCAGTCATCCCCATTAGTTTTAGGAGTTTGTAGGACAGTTGTCAAACTAATTTCACAGAAGTAAGAGAATCAAAGGAGCCCTCAGCAGACTCAAGGCACAGCAGTTTTAGGTGCATGCACCCCTATTGAACTTGGTGCCAGTGTGACTGACCTAGCCAGTCTAAAGATAACACTAAAGAAAAATCTGTCCCTCTCTTAAAAACAGAAAGAGTAAGGAAAAACCACTGAAGCCTGAGCAGCCTGAGTATCACTTTGCACTATTTCCAGGCAGGGTCATAGGTAGATGATTAGTCAAATTCCAAACATCCTCTTCCTTGCTGTCTGGCGGTTCAACAGGGATTAGCTTTTTGTTTCTGATGTCAAGCTTCTAAAAACTGCCCAGTATCATCCACATGAAAATAAATAACTCTATTTCTATCCCATCTAACATGTAATAGAGCCGGATATTAAAAAAAAACAAAACCCCAAAAAAAACCAAACAACAAAAAACTGCACACCACACATATCTCCCCCAAAATCAGGCTCTACAGTAGCTCTTGTTGCTACCAAGCAAGAAATTTGCAGCAGTCCCTGCTAGCTTTCTGCTGAGACCTTCTCCTCTTCAGCAGCAATATTTCTCCCTGCTGAGGAATTTGATCAGCCCTCCCACATGCAGGCTGTTCTGTCCTGCCCAGGCAGCCACTACAGCGTGGGGGACTCCCCACACAGGTGGCGTGAAGGTGGTGGAGCCACACCAGCTTACATGAGAGCAGAAATCCTCAAAAGGCACTTGGGCCTCCATTGACCCCTTGGGAACCTTAAACACGTGATGGGGTCATGGGCATTCAGGACCCACCTGTCCTCAGATCCCTCTACAGAGATAGAAGGATTTCTCAAATCCTCACCTGTCCCCCTGCTGACTGCTAAAGAGCCCAAGGCTACAGCATTTCTTTGGCTGGTGTCATCTGGAAAGAGGTGAGATGGACTGAGGCCCTGTTAAAACCTTTTGTTTGAAGCCCTCCACAGATTCTAAAAGGTGTTTCAGCACCCAGATGGACATCAGGGTTGCAGCTTCACACTGCTGGGGGTTAGAGCCAAATTATCATCACTTGAAATGGCTGGTACACTGCTGGCAGGCCAGGATGGAGAATGAGGGGAATTCTAAGACTGTCTTGAGGAATTTGGGGTGGGACAGGGCTAACATGGCTGAAGCATCTAAGATAAAGACTTGTTAAGGTCTCTGGCGGTGGAAATGAGCAAAGGTATGCCTTGCATTTCTTATTCCTCTCCCTTGAGCTCCAATATTGGAACTGAGCCACTTGTGACTTAATTTGAGGGACTCTCAAGACCCTCCTTACCCCTGCACTCATGCATCTCAGATGGCCTGGGCTTTGGAGCTGACATGGCTCTGACCAACTCCCCAGCTGTGGAGAAATCTGCCCACTCTTCTTCTGGACTAGGGTGAACAAAGGTGAACCCTTGCGACCCAAGAGCACCTTGGCATGCTGCCCCAGAAGACGCAGGTATTTTAAGAAAGTGATATGGAGGACCCCTTGTATTCCTTGTTTCCCTATGCTTCCTGACCAACACCCACATCCATGGGACCAAAGTCAGGTTCAGGGGCATAGCTAGCCAAACTGGGAGGTGCTGTCAGGTGCCTGTCACAGAGGAGCATTTGTGGGGCTGCCTGCTGCTTAGTTCCAGTGGCTGCACCTCCTGCACCCGGACACTTCGGATGGTGCATATGGGAGTGCTGGTGCAAGACAGGGTTGGCTGCAGGAGACTTGCAGGCACCCAGAGAGTCTAAGGGAGCATGTGTGATGCTGCGAGATGAGGCCACCAGTATGCCAGTGGGTGTATGTATGTGAGAAGGGAAGAGAGAGGGTGAGAGTGTAGGAGAACACATGGATGCCCAGGGATGTGTGAATCAGACAAAATTTGCACATAGCTGTGCATGCAAGTGGCTCGAACAGAAGCTTGTGTGTAGCATAGAAAAAGCAGGGAAGATGCTTGGGATTCAGAGTGAATGCCTGCTGAGCGCCTGCGGTGCATGACAGTGCAGGAATGTATTGGTGGATGCGAGCCTGCACAAAGCTGGTGCAGAGATCCCTCCTGGTTGTGCCTGGAGTGTGCTTTACCAGTGTGCAAGTCAGTGCCGGGAGATCACTCGTATGTACGTGAGAGGGTATTTTTTCAATAGGATATGACTCTTTCTTGAACTCACCTTTTAGCAGCCTTCCCCTCCCCATCCCTCTCCCCCCACAGCAAATATCTGCTCTCTTAATTTCCCTTCAGATGTTTTTTACATTGTGGAGATAATCATGCAGCAAAATACCTCCAGGTGCCACGAGTAACACCAGATTGTCATATAGCAACGTGCAAATTTCTCTGGCCTCTTTTTTTCCCCTGCACACAAAGAGATGTAAGATATTAAAGCCATCTCTCTCCCTGGAGCTAGTGGTGTAGCAGGGCAGGGAAGGCGGCGAGTGAAGCTTAGAGAAATGCGCTCCAGACTGAAACAGCGAGAACCTGGGGCCAAAAAAAATAACAAACTACAGTGCCGGGAACTCGTCTCTTCTTATCTCTTGTCGAGGAGGCAGGAATTTCTGTCCCCATTCCTCACGCGATATTAAAGCCACATTATACAGGTCACTGCAGCATTAGTAATTTTTAATTAATTTATCATTGAAATTAACACACTTTTTATTTTGTCAGCAATGAACTGCTACTCCCTCACTAGATTTGTTCCTTGATACCCAGCCAAGAGGAGGATGGCAAGTTATGCTCCACCCATCTCCTCTCCTTCATAAAAGGAGCAGCCCCAAGTGCCAGCTTAGTCTCTCTTGCAGCTCACAGAAAATAAAGACCCATCGGCTTACTCATCTCTCCTGCATTTTTACCTTTTCTGCATTTTTTTGCTTTTCCTTTCTTGTTGCAGCAGAGTGTGGGAGGTAGCATCAGTGGCTCCACTTTGAGGCTTGTCAAGGCTCAGCACACGCACACAAACACACACTCACAACCCAGAGCAAAAGCATTTGCTCTCACCTGTCTCCAAACCCAAAGCAAACCTCCCATCCAAGCAATCTGCCAGCACTTGGAACGAGAAGGCACCCGAGCCAGAATCTAATATAAGGGGAAGAAATTCAGTGTACACTGGCAACTTTTCTCTAAAAAGCAAGTCGCCAAAAGGAAGGAAGGGAGCATTTTAAGAAGAGGACAACTAAAGAAAGAAGATTTCATTTTTTGGATTTCACACCAAACTTTGGAAAAGTTTTTTTTTTCTTTTAGTTATTATTCTGTGCACCTTCTTCTAAGAACATTGAGACATTGTTACCTGCATGTAAAAGCTTTTACAGATATACAATTTTTTAAAAGGAAAGAAAGTCAAGAGGAAGAATAGCATGTGGACCACCTAGCCAAAGGCACCACTGAAGCATCCCTTGCGGCAAGGGGGGCCCAGACTCTGGATGTGTATAATTCCGAGGGACTGCATTTTTTTCTCACTGGGCTTATGAGATAGCGCAAAGGCAGGCGAGTCACCGAGAATTACTTCTGTCTCCCCTCACCACCACCACCACCTCCACGTCCTCTTCCAAGGGCTCCTGCGACTCTCCCACCTCCTCCCGGCTCGCAGGGGACATGGGAACGCGCAGCGCCCTCGATGCCTGAGGCCGGGCGGCCGCGGGGCTGTCTGCGGGAAGCGCTTCCCTCCCGGGGCTCGCCGTCCATGTGCCCGCAGCTGGCGGGGCCTGGAGTCGGGATGAATTTCGGCGTGGTCTTCGCGTTCATCCTCTCGCTGCCCCTGGCCCGCATGGAGGTGAGTTTCCGCCGCGGGCAGCGGGCGGTGCTGCCGAGCTGCCAGCTCTGCGCTGGGGGAGAGCCGGCGGCGGNGGGCACGCCGAGTGGGGCTAGCCTGGGAATACACCCACCCCCGTATCTGCCCCCTTCTGCAGGGGCTGGGGAGACCAGGCTGAAGCGGCCCCTGGTTAATGTGAGAGCGGGGATGCTGATGGCGAGTCCCGGGGAACCCGCGGCTTCTTGACCTGCCTCGCCCAGGGCTGTCACCCCGGGGCGGGCGCTGCCTCCCTCGAGCCTCTCACCCCAGCCGATGATTTTGGCATCACGGCAGTCCGGGTGCAGCAAGGGACCGGGGCCCTCTTGACACCTCTGGAATAACGCACAGTGTGAAATCCACTTTGGTATCGCCAGGGAGGCAGTGGAGAATGGGCGTGGGGCATTGGAAGGGGGAGGAAGGGGACGGTGTGAGTAGAGGCACCGCACCGACACTGAGCGGCATGGTTATTCAGCAAGGTGTGTGCCCAGCCGGGGAAAGGGGCAGGACCTGAGTGTCTGCTGTGCTTCCACGGTCACGCAAGCATTGTGCCCTGCAGTCCTGAATGTGCTGCTCAGGAAGAAGCTGAGCAGATGGTAAAGGCCAGGTGGTGGATTTGAACAAACACCCCAACCCACTTTGGTTTCTCTATGTAGAAATCAAAGCCTCATCCCCAGCCCTGGTTGAGGAAAAGGAGCCCCAAACCCCCAAATCCTTTGACCTCTGCTGTCACATTTCATCATCTGATTGCATGCAGAATGAGGGGATCAGAAAGCCCCTAACATTCCCACACAGTGCTCAGTTCCCACTTCAGCTCTACCCAAGGTGGCAAAACCCAAGATGGGTTGGATCTGCAGCTTGATTGCCAGGGGCAGGAAATATCCTTCCATCAAAACTTTCCCTTCTTTGCATCATTTTTCTCTTTTCCTTCCTCATTTTTGGGCAGGCTAAGTGGGCCCACCCCTTGTGGGATGGCAAAGAAGATGTTGGGTGCAATGCATCACGTCACCTCACTGTGGGCCCATTTTGCCCCTGCCCAAGCCACAAAAGGAAGCAGTTAGAGCTGTGGGCTACCCAGTGGTCATGTTTGTTTTGGGTAGAGGATGGTATTTCCTCTGTGGATGGCTCAGATGTCTTTCTCCCATGCAACATGAAACGTCAGCTAGGGTTGGCAATGGGGAAGGGTGAAGATGGAAGTGTCTGATCCCAAGGAATTGCTACTCAGTTGCCATAATGAGATTGAAATACTGCACAGTTCTATGACAGCCTAGTAGAGTTAGAGTTTGGTAATTCTGGCCTGAGGTTTCATGGGAGGAATTGTGGTATTTGTCATTGTATGACAGGAGAACCAAGAATGTTTCTGCTTGGGTAGATACTTCAGCCTGCAGCCAGTGCTTACAGTTATTTTCAGGGCAATGTGTTGCACCCTCTGCATCTGACACAGCACAGCTCCCACCAGGCTGCTGAATCAGAGTCGTCATCTGAATGGGGCTTGCAGCTCCTCCCCAGCCCTGCCAGAGAAAGTGAATGATGACCAGTAGCTCCCCAGATCAACAGAGGCCCTGAGCAAAGAGATGGAGCCTCCTGAGTCCCTCTCCCTCTTTGATCACACCCATCTGGAGCTGGAGGGCCCTGGAGCTCTTCCAGCCAGAGGGAGTACAAGCCTCAGCGGGAAGGTATTTACCAGTTGGGAAGTGAGGATGCTAAACCTATTTGCATTTGCCCCATGGGCTGTAATAGTTGCCTTGCAACATTTACAGAGATGGGCTGAGCCAGTCGTGGTTGTGCCGGGGTGAAGCCCCACTGGCAGTGCTTTCTGGAATTCCCAAGGAATGGGGTGCGGCTAGGTGCTTGCTTATAGCCTCAGCCCAGCTCCCCATTGCATCTTCCTGCTGCAAGGCTCCGACGTTCTTCCCTAGTCTTCCTAGCACGAGGCAGTGACAAGGACAAAGCAGTGGAAGCTGTGATGGATGACACGTCTGGGGTGAGCTTGTGGAAGAAGCCAGACATGTCGTCCCTGCCTGCCTCTCACTGTCAGCTGATGTGCAGCAGCAGGAGGGAATGACACGGCTCCTGCACTGTTTCCAGTGCTGCTGACACAACCAGCCCCAGGAGTGGGAATGCCTCTAGTCCTTGCAGGGGAGATGTGGAGTGAGTGTGGAGGAGCAGTGGAGTCCCCCTTGAAATGGAAAAAGGGTGTGTAGGTCCAGCTGTATTTTAGGAACACGGAGTAGATCAAACGTTGTTTGATTACTTTGAGGGGGGAGAACATAAGCCACAATTCGAAGTGGAAGGGGTTCATGTGAAGAGGGTTGTACCTGCTGCAGAGTACTGTGGCAGGCATTTGTCAGGGTCACCCTGTAGCCAAGAGTGGTGTTGGGAGGGTGGGAGCCCTGTACCGGGGAAGTGCTGGTGGCAGGTGCTGCTGGTCTTGCCCTCTGCCAGGGAATGCAGTGGAGTCTTCCCTCAGGGTCCACACATCAGCTTCAGAGGGAATTAAAAAATGCTGTTTGTTTGGAGTTTTTTTGCCTGGCTGATCACTCGGGACCCTGCTGCCAAGATTCTTTTGCCATGGTCAGTGTGGGGGTGCTCAGAAAGTCCTCTTCTCCAGGGCAGAGGAGTGAGTAAATGGGTGCTTCCTTGCCCTTCACAAACTGGTGCTGCTGATACCATTCTGTCCTTCTATGTGCAGTCACACCAGCTTAGAAAAAGGAACTAGAGGAGTCCTCACCTCAGGAATATCCTTGTCTGATTTCTTTTTGAGCCCTGAAGGTCTGCCTTCCCTGCTGGTTGCACAATCTTTGCTCCCTCCTTGTCCTCTGTACCTACCAAGAGACACAACTTCAGGCAAGACTGTAAAACCCTCACCAGAGGGTGTAGATCACAACACTGTGTATTCCCTACACCAGCTTGGCGGATGCTGATGGCAAGGGTACCTTTCATTATCTCTGGGGCTCAAAAGCATAAGTTGGGAAAAAACTCCAGAGCAAGAGGTGGTGGGGCTAGGGAGGAGGCAGATTTTGGGAGAGTGCATGTGTGGGGAGCAGGAACAGGGGAATTGCTGCACCTGCATTTATTTGCAGTGGCCATACAGTGCTGCTGGACATCTGGGAGAAGGGGAGCAAAGCTGATGTGCTGAGAGGCCCCTGTGTCACAGCCACAGTGCAGGCAGCAGCTGCTCTGCTGCCTTCTGTCAGATGTGCCATGGCCCCTCAAGCACCAGCAACCAGCACAAGAAAGGGAATTGAACTTCCCTGCTAAGGGATTGGAGATTGGGGGGTGCCCTTGCGACTCAGGGGAGAGTCAGAGTCAGGAACTGGGAGGCAGAGGGAGGGAGGGAAGAACAAACTTTCTTCTAAGAATTGAGGGCCTTGCAGGAATACAAAGCCAGGCCTTGGGGCACTTGACAGCCAGCCAAGAGTCCATTGAGACAAAAGTCTTCTTTGATCTGCCGCACAGTTAAAAAAGGAGATTGTTAACCTGTGTTAGACAAATAACTCTAGAGGAGCTGCTAAGCAGGAAAAGCACCAGCTGCTTGGCTGGTCTCTTGGGGATCCCATCTCTCTTGCAATGCTCCTCTACCTTCTGACGCCATGGGATTAAGTGGAGGTGATTGATGGACCTCTGCTTCCCTGTGTCTCATCCCTCAAGTGCCCCTGGTGTGTGTGGTGCCTGATCTCAGGGCCTCCTAGGCACAGGGCTGGGGCGAGGGCCAGAGGCATGGCTGTTCCCAGTGACAGACCCCAGAGGGAGCAAGGACAAGGCAGGCAGCTCAGGTTTGTTGTTGCTCTTAGGCCAGCCTTGGCCTTGGTTTACAAGGGTGAAATAAGGAGCTTCACAGGCTTGCAGTTGTCACTGACAGAGTTGCCTTACCAAAATGGGGGAGGAGGACAGGATTTTGAGCCGTGTGGGCTGGTGTTACACCATAGCTATGCTGGTAGTATCTGCAACAAGAAAAAATTGGCATCTAAAACTGCTGCCATGAGCAGGGAGTGGAGCTTATTGCTACAGGCAGTCACCAGAAATACAGCTACTGAGGGCTTACACTTTTCAATCCCTGATTCATATCTGCTCCTCGTGCTCAGTTAGCAAGGTGACACCTCCCAGCTTGTTTCCAAAGTCACCGAGTCTCGTAACACCTGCCCACGCTCTCCCCTCAGCAAGTGCTGGAGTTTAAAATAAAGTTGCATTTCCTACATATATTAAGTGTCAGGAAGGTCCAGGGGCATCCATGCAAAGCAGCATTTGTACACAAACGCATTTGGCTGACAGGTGCAAACGTTGAAAGCCTGCAATTTCACCACCCAGCACTGAGCTCTGACTGCAAGTACTGGGAATTGCAAATGATCCCTCTTCCAGTAAATGTGTGTGGCACAAAGCAGGGAAGTGCTGCAGAACCTCTCCAGCACTGGGCTCTTGGTCCCCCTCTTCCTCATGCAGCAGGAGATGTCAGAAGGCATTTTCATTTCACAGCTATTCAGTGATCCCTGAATTATACAAGTCTCTCTCTCACTGTGCATTCATCACTGATGCTGCTTCCCTCTCCCTCAGAGACTGAGGAAGTAATGCCTGGGGACATATAATCTGCCTTTTCCTGAAGGAGGACAGCCAGATCTGTGGTGAGATGTGACAGAGACAGGGATGGAGCGGGGCAGGAAAGCTTGGTCTGACTGAAGCTGTCTGGTGGATCTGGCTGTGGAGGTTTAGGACACTGGTGTTGTCTGCTCCGCAGCTCTCTTCAGGAGGTTTCTGAACCTCCTTGGGCTTCAGCAACCTTCACATCACTGTGTCCCAGTTTAAGTTATAGTATTAGAGGGTGGTCTGGCTGGGCTGCGGAGGGAGCACTCCTGTTGTCCTACTATGGAAGCAAATCGTGGGTGGCCAAGGACAGGCAGTGTGAGAGAGTGCCAGGCTCAAGCAGCCATCCAAAAGTGGCTGCAGGTTTGGGCCAAAGCCCTCAAGGTTTAAAGCAAATGTTTAGCCACCTGCCTGGTGACTTTTCTCACTGTGAGCGGAAGGAAAATGTTCTGCACTGAACGCAGGCAGGGAGGGAATAGCTCCTGTACAGTAGGAGGACCACACACATGCCACCAACTGTCCATAAAAACCCACACGAAAATCCCAGCATTTCCCAGGCACATAAGCCAAGCTCTCCTCTCAGTTACAGGGACATGTGTAGGGCTGTGCCTCAGATGCCATCCAGCACCCGGCTGAAAGCAGCTTTTCCACTTGAGTAGCCCTGAATGAAGAGAA
The DNA here is from genome assembly GCA_013399915.1 of Illadopsis cleaveri. NCBI lineage: Eukaryota > Metazoa > Chordata > Aves > Passeriformes > Timaliidae > Illadopsis > Illadopsis cleaveri. The sequence goes on from VXBB01017342.1 coordinate 224,894, forward strand.
CTCCCAGCTAAGCAAACACTTTGGCCAGTACTTTCCTCTGTCTCTTTTTCTAGTCTTTCGGAAGTATGTTTTAATCAGCACTTGCTTTCCCACACCACTCCTTTGTACTCTTATTAAGTGCTGTCACTGGGGCCCGCTCTAGCCTGGTGCCAGGTAAAATTCCCAAGAGACTGATGGCATTGCACCTGCCTGCACAAACTCTGTATTTGGCCCATTGTCGGATGTTGCTACACCTGCTTACTTAAGGTTTTTTCATGCTGGTGTGCAATGACATCCAAACTCCCATATGTTTCTTCCTCCAAATCAGCTCCTCAGCCCATCACCTCCTTGCAGCTTTTGTGGTTTCACTGCGGGCTCACGCTGGGGCAGCCTCAGCCACGAAGGCCAATCTTCATCTCCACCCCCTTGCCTTTTTTTTTCTTTAAAAAAGAGTATGCAAATGATGTATATTATTGGGCCTCTGTGGTTTGAAAACACACGTGCTCGCACACGCACATACACACGATAACTGACAAAGCCCGTGAAGGAGTTTCATAACGGAGGGAAATATTGGGAAGGTTTTATCTGATAGTGTAAGGGAAGTCTGTTACAACGCCTTTACTGCAGGCAGCAGGAATGAAAAGCCACCTGGAGAAGTCATACACCACTGGAGAAGGAAGCCTTTCTGGCTGCTTGCATACGGTCCAGGGCACTGCTGCACAGCCCGGGTATTTTTTGGGTTTTTTAGTCTCCTGTCAACTTTGTGAGAGGGGTTGTCTTGCTTTTGCTTAGGTTTCAGGTTCATGCTTTCATGAGGAGTAATGCCCTCGAGGTTTCAAAGCCAACGCAAAACAACTCAGATCTTTGCATTTCACTGGTTCTGTCGTGTCTCCCCCGTGCTTGATCCCCTGCTCCCGCTCCATGACACAGTCAGTATTTGCAGATCATCTCTCTAATGCTTGTTTCTCCCTTTCTTTTATTTTTGTCATCTGGCAGGGGGACCCCATACCCGAAGACATTTATGAGATTTTGGGTGGCAGCTCAGTGCGCTCCATCAGTGACCTCCAGCGTGCCCTGCAGATAGACTCCGTAGGTAAATCTCCTCTTCACCAAATGCTCCTCTATTTTTAGTTAAGTTTTTGGGAGGGCTGGGAGGGGATATTCTGTTTTTCAGCAGGCACACTATCAACAGACTTCATTATTAATATAGGAAACATTCAGGAGCTAAGACCTGGCTGTTTACAGATTTAGTCCCCCTGAAACTTGTGGGAGCTAGAGGTAACTGGATGGTTTTTTAGATCTCCTAACTGTCTGAACGCTGGCTTTCAAAAATGGTAGGAGATGGGCCAGGTGAGTGCAAGGAACTGAAATCATCATTCTTCACCCTGGGAGATGCTCAGTCAGAAGGGCTTGAATTGGACAAGGATCATTTTAGGAGGCAGCAAAATGGGAGATGGAAATAGGGTAACAGAGGAGGAAAGGGCTGAGTAGGTTTCCAGGTTTAGCATGCACAAAAGGCTGTGGGCTCCAAGAGGCTCTTAGGATGAGAGCAGCAGAGCATGTGTCCATGGGTGAGGTATGGGACAGGGGCTAAGTCAGGGTAGCGTTGCTTCACCTCTTGCCCGTAGATAAGAGCTCCGGGGGGCTGCAGGGCCTCGGGATCACTTGGCCAGGGCTGAGTGCAGTGAGCAGCAGAAGCAGCAAAGCGTGGAGGGGTCGGCACGTGTGAGAACTGGAGCACGCGCCACGGCGGCTGGGCTGGCCCAGGAATTTATTTATAAACGGTCTCTTCAGAGCAAATTCCTTTCTATTCTAACCCTGCTCCCGCCCGTCGTCCCCCAGCCCCCCCAACTCGACTTCTCTCTCGTGTTTTGTCTGTTTTGAGCTTTGTAATCCTTGCCGAGACACTATCTACGGGGGAACAGAATTTCCTGCTTTTGTTTCCTATGCCAGTCCAACCACTGGCGCAGTCTCAAAAGCATTCCCGCTGCCTTTCAAAATGGCCCTGGAGGGGCAGGGGGGGAAAACGAGGGGGAGGGCACCAGCTGCGTTCAGCTATTGTTTGTCTTAGAAAGAGGCGATGAGGCTCCCCACCACTGCCAGGGCTGCTCCCTGCCCTCACCAGTTCCCTCCTCCTCATCCACAAGCCACACAATGGGGCAACTTCCAAAATTAGCCTTGCTGGATTGTCCCAGGCTGGTCCCCCCCACCCCAAATATCTTCAGTACTGATCCAGGGTGTAGGACAACCTAGAGGAGGGAGGGACATGGTTCTCAACAGATTTGTTTTGAGTCAACAGTTGTTGCTATTTTTTTTCCCCCATTTCTCTTCTCTCATCAACTCAACTCATGCGCCAAAGGCAGCCCCCACCTTCATTTGATGAAATGCCACAGAATGGAGGGGTGGGCAAGGAGCAGCTGAGAAGATGCATCCAATCTGTCATGGCCAGTGTCTAAGGAACAGATACATCTCTATCGTGGCTATTAACCAGCCTCATGATTAAGAAATAAAATGGCCTTATCTGGTTGACTCCAGAAGCCCAGGGGTATGAGAGAAGGCTGCAGAGCTTTGAGTCGCTGGTTTCAGTTCAGGCCCCAGACAGGAAAGGCTGGTCAGGGAAACAAAAAGTGGTACTGTGAAGCTGTTTCTTTGTTTCACCCCATGGCTCTCATCTCTTCCCAGGTACTGACTGAGGGGCATTGACATTTGTTTGCCCTATGAGGAATTAGCAAATTAGTGTGTCAGCAAAATAATCCCAAAGTGGCTGGAGCTATTATTCCCTGTGCTGTCTGTGCACCCTGTGTGTGTCACAGCTGCTTCCCTCCACTGACTGCACAAGGAGCCAGAATGAGGCAGCTCTGGGAGGCAGATGGGCTGAGATACTGCTCTCTTGAACTTGGGCACTACTGCAGACCCAGGAACAGAAGTGTGTAGAGTGGGAGTCATCTCCTTAACTGTAGTTGCCCACAAAGAAGTGGCTGCCCATGTAAACCAGTCATCCAGACACCTTCTCTAGCCCAAAGAGGCTCTTCTAAAGCGTGATCCACTAGTTCTCATTTTGGGAGTTTGCCTGAGGGTGAGACAAATGATGCCTAGAATTGATCACACCTTTCCAGCCACTTTAAGGGGTCTCTGTCTGTCTACCTCACACATTGATGTTGACTGCTCATTGACAGGCACATGATTTCTGCCTTGTGAATGCAGCCTCTGTGCACCCACCCCAAATCCATCATCAATTGCTTGAGACCTGAACAGAGAGCCAGGTTCTTGCTCCCCTTTATGAGAAGGCTGCACTAGGGCAGGGCTGAGGAAGAGGAATGGGACCTGATAGGTAAGGGAAGTCTGCTCCACCACACATCTGATAAAGAGAAATCTTCCACTGGCCCCTAATTCCCTTTAAAAAAATTGCTCCCTTGATGCTGACGTCCATTCAGTTTCCTTCAGCTGCTAAAGCAGGTCAGAGAAGGAAAGAGCTGTGGCTGGGTGGGAGCTATCTTTGAGTGCAGCCATTGTCCCAAGCTCAGGAGGGGCTGCGTGTTGGAGTGCTCCATGGGGATTATGGGCATTTCTCTATTCAGCACTTCCTATGGGAAAAAGCAGTGGGGTGGGAGGGAACCGCTCAGGGCTGGCCTGAATGCTATCGGTCTTCCTCTCCCATCGCTGACTGAACCACCTCCAGATCCTGCCTTTTACCTTAAAGCAGTCTAGAGGAAAAGTAATTTTAACTTTATTTTTCTGTTCTTCTGTCATAAAACTGCTCTAACCTAGAGCAGCTGAGGTGAGTTGGGAGAGGGAAAGCAAGCACCCCACCTACCATGCATCCCCCACTTCACCTGGCCTCTCACCTCCCAACTCTCCCAGTCCCAAGCCATTCCAGCAAGGCATCTCAGTGTTAAATAACAAATGTTCTGCTTGTCCCTTCTGGTCTTTGATCCTCCTTGGTGCTGTCCTGGTCTCAGCTGGCCAATCTGAATCCCTCTGCAACTCCTCTCTGATACCAGAAAGTCCTGATATGAGCCTTATCTTTCTTTTTCTTGAGCTGGAGTTTTCCTCTCCTAGACCTGACTGGGTCCCCTCTTTCATGATAGGCTTGTTGCTCTGAGCTGCCTAGTCAGAGCAAAGAGTGTCTGTGCCCCAGCACAGCTGTGACCTTGCTTGTGGATTTACATGTGGCATGATGTCCTGAGTCTGTGGCTTATCCCATGTCCCTGCACTTTGCCTGGTGATCTGAGCACAGGTGCCTGCTGTCTTCTCCTGCCTCTACTTGGTGCTATTAGGTCATATCTTACTCTTTGCAGAGCAGGATAGCTCGAGCCTGGACCTGAATGCAACTCAGCGCCCTGTGGCCCTGTCTCGAGAGCGACGAAGCCTAGGTGAGCTGAGGGTCTTGCACCTTGTTATTGTTGGGGCATTCACCTGAGCAGCCACGGGTGGTCCAGATATGTGTCTGAGACACAGATGTAGGGGTAGATGTTATAGTGCCTGTATGTGTGGAGGCATGAGAAGGACGGTCTGGGCCTGGAGTGGGAGCTGGGTGTTTCACCCTGGAAGGGCAGGAGAGGGAGTCTGGACTTCTGTGCACTGCTCTTCTTTAAATCCCTGTGGTGCTTGTTTGCTCTAAAATGTCATCTCCTGCCTGGGCTGCAGTGAGAGGCATCATTGTGCAGGGGCTTCCTCCACAGGGCATGGCTCTGTATAGGGAGAGAGCTGGAGGGGTGGGAGAAAGAGAAAGAACATATGTGTGTGCATATGCTTGTGCATGTGAGAGCCATGTGGGGTTCTTCACCTGCAGCAGAGGTGGCTGTAGTGTGTTGGTGACAGCTGCAAAGCCCATTTCATCCCCTGTTCTTCTCCTGGCCTTCTGTAGATGCTCTGGCAGCAGCAGAGACAGCTGTCCTTGCGGAGTGCAAGACACGGGAGGTTGTCTTTGAAATCTCCCGCAACATGGTGGACAGCACCAATGCCAACTTCGTGGTGTGGCCGCCCTGCGTGGAGGTGCAGCGCTGCTCTGGGTGTTGCAACAACCGCAACGTGCAGTGCCGCCCCACGCAGATCCGCGTCCGGCATGTCCAGGTGAGGGACACACCTGCCACTGCTCCCTCCTCCTGCTGCCCACCGCCATCCCTGTGCCCCAAAACCAAACACAGGGCGTGTCTCAGGTGCTGGGCTCATGCAGCCGTCTGTCCCCTCTGCACTGGCCACTCAGTGCTGCAGCTGCTGGTGCGGGTGACACCCATGCCAGTTGCTGAAAGGGCTGGTGCTGTCCAGCAGCTGGGGACTGTCACCACACAGAGCTACAGGGCACTGTCCCCAGCTGCAGCTCCATGACACAGCCCTTCCTGTTGGCTCGAGGCAGCCTTGTCTGCTATGTTAGAGCAGAAGAAACAGGGTGCTTTCATCGTGGGAACTAGTTTTGATGCAAAAAAAGGAGGGTTTGCAGTGTCAGTCTTCATTCCGCACTGCTGCTGCAGCTGCTTTCCAAGACATGCACTGGAACAGCTTCTCTTTTTCAGCCTATAGTTACCTCCTGACCTGCTCCATCAGCCAGCAGACACCTAACAGCTAACCTCTTGCTCTGATCCTTCCCTCACAGCTACTAGTGATCTCCTCACAGCTTCCTCACAGACAGCTTGTTTAAAAATAATATTCATCCCATACTAATCCTCTGCCTGAGCCATAAGAGACTCCCCCAGGCAGGCAGCAGAGGTTGGTTGGGAGAGATTATATTCACACACAGCCCTTTTCATCAGGAAATTCCTTTCTCAGAAAAGCCAGGCTGAATGAGGAAAATGTGGGGGGAGAAGGAGTTGTTTTTCTGGAAAAAAAACAAGTGAGAGGTCAAAAGCCAGCCTGAAAAAGTGACCTGGAAATGGTTTCTTTGAGGACAGAGGTCTCTCTATTGTTTGGCTGGAAGTGTTTGTCTAGTGAGCAGCATGTGGTCTGAAGCGTGTGGAGTGGGCTTTCAAGGAAAGATAAACAGCCTGGCTTGCTTCAACGCTGGCTGAGGGATGCTGCAGGGGGCAGTGGGTTTAGAGGAATTCCATCCCAGATGCACAGCAGAGTGAGTATTTATAGCTTGTGGAGCACTTCAGGGACGGCAGAGTTGTTAGATAAGCTGAGTGGGGTCAGGCCTGACTGCTGAGTGGGAGGAGTGGGAGGACCCCTTAGAAAGCTTGTGCCCTGTGGTGGGATGTGGAGCAATGAGTCTTCCCTCTGAGTCAGCACTGGTGGAGAGTCCGAGGGAATTTCCAGAGCACCGCCTTTCCCATGAAGAGCCAAGGGCTTCAGCCCTGTGAGTTATTAAAGAGCTTGAGACAAATTCAGACAGGCCTCAGCAGAGCTGAAGAGGCTGTGTTAGCTTGCTTCGGATCAGAGTTCTTCTCTTTTTGCCCTTCCTGTAGGTTCCTGTGGGAATTATCCTGGTTGCCCCAGGTCTCTGCATCTGTCAAAAACAGGCTAGCAAGTCCTACATGTTCCATATTTCTGTCTTTGATGAACCAGTCATCCTGCTTAAGCTCTGGCAATAGTTAGGATCAGGGGAACCAACCAGAGACATCCAAAGTTGCCTGGTCTGGGTCTGCTCTGCTGCCAGGTTCAGAATTGTCTCCCATACACGCCATCCCTGACACTCATCCCTGATGCATCCCTGAGTCTGAGTTTTGAGTTTGAATTTTGAATTTGAATGGGGCTCTGTAAGCTGTCTTCTGACCCTTTAGGAAGAAAACCAGGACTAAAGTGCACTGACACTGACTAATTTTACAGAGTGGGAGCCATGGCTGTATTAATCTTTTGCCTGCCTTCTTCTTGCAAATAGGTGAACAAGATTGAATTTGTTCAGAGGAAGCCAAAATTCACAAAAGTCGTTGTGCCTTTAGAGGACCATGTGCAGTGTCGGTGTGAAGCCGTGTTCCGACCACCCCCCAGGAACGTCCGTCCAGGGCTACATGAACAGAGACGTAAGGATCTTGGCATTAGTGGAATGAAGGGCGGTGTGAGAAGAGGGCCTGGGAAGAGAGAAAAGAGACCTCCGCTGGTTTCAATCTGCTTAGCTCCAGTGAATCCCAAGGGCCTTTGCTGGTTTATACCAGCTGAGAGACCTTTCCCAGGATGTCTGCCTGCTGGGAAGGGGCTGAAACTGAGGGAAAAGAAGGAGGGGAAGGTGACAGGTGAGGGGAAGGGCATGGTGGGAAAAGGGAAAGGGCAGAGATTGTGGAGAACAGAGGACAAGGAACAGAAGAACAGAAAGAGGCCTTGTGGCCCTGCTGTTGCAGAGCTCTTTGTTGACAGTGTGTGGAGAAGGGTATTTCAACAGCAGCCGTCTGCCCCTGGCTGTACAGACACTCTCCCCTCTGTTTTGGCAGGCTTGTCACCAGCGTTCACCACAGCCGCTGTCTCGCAGAGGCGGCGAGTACGCCGGCCGCCAGCACAGAAGAGGAAACATAAGAAGTACAAGCATGTCAACGATAAGAAAGTGCTGAAAGAAATCCTCATAGCATAGAAGTGCTGGCAGGGGAGAGAGAGCACAAGGCAAGTAACAGCAAGCTGCTTTTCCAGCCAGGAGATATGTCCTCCTGGGACATGGCATCTTAGACCCTTCCCACACTGCTGGCCACTCGTTCAGTGTGGAGCTACTGCAGGACAAAACTTGGGTTGAAGGAGGGGGAAGAACTAGGTTGGGTACCAACATGTGGGTTCTATTTATGGAATTAAGGCTCTTTGCAAAATTGGAGTGATCGTGTTGCAGCCATCCTTGCTCTCAGGCCCCACCCTCTCCTTTCTCTGCCTTCCTTTCAGGCAGAGAGCAAGCCTGACTTCTCCCTACACCTAAATCCCCTTGGGGTCTGTGTAATTAATCTCTTCTGTGAAGCAACTCCTCTTCTAGTTTCTCTATTGGTTCTCCATTGAAAACAGAGAATTAATGTTGCTCTAGGGATCCCTTTTCCTTTTATTTCATTAGTTGAGTTGGCAGAAAGACTGAAAAGCAGCAACACTTTTGGTTCATCACTCTCCTAGAGGGAAGCCTATGTGCATGAGAAAGGTCATACCAGGAGAATGGAGTACTGGAATCTCTGGCAAGAGATCTGGACTTTGTCAGGCCAAGGTCTGATTCTTCTCTCCATGACTTGTGTAAACAGGAGTAATTCCTTCATCATCAGAAGAATTTCACTGGTACAAGGGAAAGGAGGCTAAGCCCTGGCTCCCCATGAGAGGAAAAGGCGCAGAAAGGAGGGAAAAAGTAGTCAAGGTGCAGATTGGTGGGAGCTGAATTTAGAGAGAGGTGACACAGCTTAACAGGGAGAGCCCTGGCCCACAGCTCAGCAGTTCCAGCTCTGCTGCAGCCACCTGAATAAACCTGGGCCACCACTTAACATTCACTTCCCCTCACCCCAGGAGAGGGGACAGCAGGCTTACATTTGTGGCATTTCAGGAGACGGAGACAAGGGGCACCAGGCAGTGTCTTGAGACTGGTATTCCCATGTTTAGCACTACAACGGCTCTGATTATCCCAGGATTCTCCTGGCCAGCCTAAAATTCCCAGGATAGAAATGATGCAAATCCATGCAAATCTCAGCTCTGGCTCAAGCTGTTCAGGGGAAAAAATGGAGGGAGTCAAAACTCTTCCTAGGCTTCTAATCTGGCTCTTTGGCACAAATATTTCCAGAGGAGAAAAGGGGATAGGAGGGGTGTTGCAGCAGGCAGAGGGTTACATGTTCTAATGCTGTGTCTGGTTTTGTTTCACTTCCAGGTTTATTTAAAGTATTTGCTGTATTGCCCCCATGGGGTCCTTGGAATGATAACTTTTCCTCTTTGTCCATCTGCCTCGATGTCTGATTCAGACGGCAATTGGTGCTTCCCTTTCCGTCAGTGGACCTTCTCCCAGCAAAGCCTCCCTTTCATTTATTAGCATAATTTTAAAGTTTTACACACACACACACACACACACACACACACACACACACACACACACACACAGAGAGAAGGACAAGGATGACCTACACGTATATATATGAGAAAAGAACAAAGTACTAACAAAACCATGAATGCCAGCAGCCACAACTTGCGATAACAGGACAATTCCTTCCCTGCTATGGAGGACAGGATGGAAAATGTGAAAAGGAAAGTGGGTCAGATTTCTTTTGAGAGAAGGAGAAAAACAGATGGACAGAGGCCAGAAGGGGAATATTCCCCCTTTCCCTCATGCTTCTGGTAAGGCTGGGGGTGCCCAGCTGAGATCTACTCTTGCATTGGACCTACCTTTTGGAAACAGGCAAATCTCAGATTGTGAGTGGAGACCAATGATGGAAAATGCACTAAGGACTTTTATTGCCCTACCTGGACAGATATATATTTTTAATGTGCGTGTGTATATTTTATTTTTAAAAAGAAAAACCAAAACCACTAAGGTATACAACATCTCGGGGAACAGAACAAACAAGCAAAGAAATAAAACAAAGAAGCCAAATTCATTCCCCCACTCCCTCTTTCCTCTATTCCTGGTGCTGACTGGAAGGTGTTTGGATCATGGGGAAGGTGCACACCACAGCAAAATCGTCTCCATGCCCCTGGCCTCTGCCGAGGGGAGCCATCTTTGCACATGCTGCTGGAGAATTCAACTTTCCAGGCTGGGAGTCAAATTATTTTTTAAATTCACTCTGGATGTGTGCGTGTGTATAAGTGTGTGTGTGTATATATATATACACATATATATATACACACACGTGCATGTGTATGCGTGTGTATGTGTATTTATACATACATATATAAATATATATATATATATATATGTTCTTAAATAGATTTAATTCCCCAGTGGCAGGAAGCTCAGAGGCACATGCATGCATCAGCTTCACTGGGCTGGCAGAAAAGCACATTGTTACTGCAACGTGCCTGCAAGGCTGGGGATGGGGCAGTCAGAGGCATCATCTGATCTCTCTCTTTCTTGTTACCCTTTTCTCTCACTCTGCACCAACCCCCTCTCAGCACAACTTCCTTGCAGGAGGTGAAGTGGCACCACAACAAGACCAAGGACAGCCAAACTTAGAAGCATGACCTAATCTCAGTGAGCTGTCTTTGCCTGCTCTGTGGTCTTGAAAGCAGAATCATGTCATTCCCACGAGGTTTTTAACCCCTTCCTGGATGTCCTGCATACTATGGCTCTACTAATCTCTCCTTGCCAATGTTCCCACATCTCTCATCATTTTCCTCACATTTTCCCTCTCAAATTCCTTCTTGATCTTTACCTATTAAATGTTCCCAACCCACTTAGCTTGGAAGTTGATCCATTATGTGGACAGCTCTGTGCAGGTATAGAGAAAGAAATGAGGATGGTCTTCACAGTTGGCAGCAGCTGTCTGAGACAGTCCTCCTCTTCTAAGTGAGGAGGACTCAGAGAAAAACTGGAGGGTCCGTTATAGAGTCCTTCCTGGGCCACTGCCTGTCTTTGAGGAGGGAAGAGGACTGTGTAGGCATGGGCTGGCTTTGCCCAGGTAATAGTATCCATTAGCAGAATTGTTACATATGGTGGGAATTCCCAGCATCACCTTGGAGTCAGGGTCTTGGATTAGGCTGTGCTGGGTGCTGCACACATGAAGAAAATGCCTGCCCAGAGCAATCACATGGCACTTCTCCCCTCGCACACACCCCCCTGTTTTGGGGGAAAGCTCTGGAGGGAGATGGGGAAAGTAGCCAAAGCCATAGCCTGGGAGCTGTTAAGAGTTGTGGAGGGACCCAGTCCTCACCTCCTCCAAATCCAGAGCACTTCTCATACCACTGCTGAGGCAGCACGTTGCTCCCTCCCTCCAGCCCCAAGTCCTCAAGTCTTAAGACACTTTCCTTTCTTACCCTGTTCCAAAATCTGTTTCTTTTGGTTTGTAAATATGATGAGGTTCTGTTTTGTTTTACTTTAATTTTTTGCCTTTTTATAATGTAAGATTAATTTATACTCAGTACTGTATTTAAAGTTGTAAAAAAAAAAAAAAAAGAAAAAAAAAAAAGAAAGAAAGAAAGAAAAAAAGGACATCACCTCTTGAACAGCATTTTCTCTTTCTTTTGTGAGCTGAATAGAAAGCAGAGGCCAAACCAGCTCACTGCAGGGCACAGCAGGACTTCCTAGGCCTCCAGTTTCCTTTTCAGGACACTTGTTCTGAGATGGCAGAGAGAAGCAACCAAAGCTGGGAAAGTCCTGAGAGCCTATGCACAGCCCTGCCCATGTTCAGCCATGCTGTGCTCCTCCTTCCTCACTTGGGCTAGATTGAAATGACTCAGGTGCTGGGATTTTTGTCTTGAAGAGGTCCCCTTCTCCTTAGCTGCTCTGCTAGGACACCCGGCCAGAATTTCCCTGTGCTTTCATCCCATCTCCAGATTCCTCTGCTTTGAAGGGCTTGGGACAGTCAGCACTGTTTACACTTCCCAAAGCTGTACAAACAGTTGTCCCCTTCCCTTCTTTGTCATGTCGTCTAGACAACAGCAGTCCTCCCCTTGGTCAGAAAGGCCGTTGCATTTCCTTTTCCTCCCAGCAAAGGAGGTATCATACATCTGGCATTTAGGTGCCTTGCTGTGCCTCAATTTTGGCAGCTCCCCAGCACATGCACAGCACCCTCAGTCCATGGCTCAGCTGTGAGGAATGCAGACCCAAGCAGAGACTTGTGCTGCAGTGGTGAACCTGGGAACATCAGTGTGTAGGAGTAATCCAGGATGTCCTTAAAGGACAAGTGTGATGCTCACAGGTGTGTACCTTGGTGGACATGGTTCATTTTGGGGTGACTACCTGTTTTCTCTCATCCTTCAAATGGTGAGCTCTATCTGCCCCCAAGAATGAAAACACAGGCAAAATCACAATCCCCACTTTGATTTCCAGAGGGTCATTCAGGGAAAAGAAAGATTTTTGGCATGAGACTTCTTTGGGCTTGAGGGCCTGTCAGCAGGGACTTTGAGAAGAAAAGAGTACAAAGAGGGGTACAAGGCACAGGAAGCATGGGAGCATCATTCTGGACTGGGGAGTGGGAGGAAGGGCTTGGTGTCCCAGGGTCCAGCACACTGTCTGCCCATGGATGTCCCCAGGCAACCCCATTTGCAAGCACAGTCTCTGCTTTTAACAGCTTGGAATGAACTGGTGCTGAAAGGCTGCAAGCCCTGGCACCTGGAGCCACCCCCTGCTTAGTGCCTGGCACTCGCGTGCAGCATCTACTTGTCCAGAGGCTTGCTCAGATGCTCCTTGCTCGCCACAGCACCCTGGTGTGCATTCAGCACAGATCAGTGTGGAGCACAGGAGGGAGGGACTTGTGCCACTTCTTAAGGCTGGAGCAGGTCACTTACATCCATCCTGCACAGCCAGGCTCAGGAAATAAATCCTGGCAGCATGCTGCTGGAAACTGTCTCCTGCAGCTTGGTGAACCCATTGCAGCAGGTTATCCCAGAGGTGCTGGGGAGTTTTGGCAAGTGTCCCTGGTTTAACTGCTCAACTGCTACTTCACCTGAAGGCCCAGTCTTGGGATATGTCATTCAACAGGAGGTCCACCTTTTGATGGAGGAAACGCATCCAGCTTTCCAGGCAGTTAAGAGAGGCTGCAGCAATGGATCCTCCCATGGTGGCACAGGTCCTGAAAGCTGCAGATGGGAGAGCAAGGCAGGGGGCTATTCAGGCACAAGAAGCAAACTCCTGTGCTCTAGAGCCAGACTTCCTGGGTTTTACCACTGACGGTTTGAAACATGAAATCTGTTTCATGGGTAAATGAAGTGAAAAATCACTTTGCAAGAATAGGCCCGGGAAAACCCTTCACTGCTTATTTTATTGGTACTCAGGAATACAAACAGCTTAAACTCTCCCCACACCTGGCTGTGGCTCAAAGGAAGAGCCTTCTCCAGCCCAGCCATGTGGCACAAAGCCCATACAGGCATTCTCCTCCCTGTGCTCAGCTGTGCCTCCCTGGCATAAGCTGCGCTGCCACCATGACAGCCACTGTGTCCTGCTGCCTCATCTGCCCACAATCCAGACCTGGCTGGAGATAGCTCAATGGAAACCAGTGCTTTCCCTCTTTATCCCAGGGTGGGATAGGGATGCATTGGAGTGTGGCCCCATCTCATTGTACATGCACCAAAATTTGGTGGGTCTCAGGGATGGAGAAGCCAGCTATGCCAAGGGAAAGGCAGGGTACAAAGAAGGAGGAAAATATGAAGAATTAAAAGCTATTTAGGAAAAAATCCTACAACAAAAAACTTGTTGCCTGAGCATGCAGCTGTTTCTCACTCGCCTTCAGACAGCCTGTGACCAAAGGGTGCTGCCCCTCCCTGATCCATTTGCCCATGACCAAATGAACTTGTTGCAGGCTGGGGAATTCACAGTCTTAAAAGACACTGCAAGGAAGCCAGGCAGCCTCAGCTGTTTGTGGATTTTGTCACAGAGCAGAGCCCCGCAAAAACTGAGCTCTATGAGGAACGGGAAGTAACCCCAGATGCTGTGGCCTCCCTGCAAGGAGTGCAGACACTGACTTAACACAAGGAGTTAACGGGCATAGCAGTGGATCCATGAAGCTCTTGGCAGAGGAGCCAGGAGACTAAAGATACCAAAATATAAAATTATGGCAGGACTCACCTACTGTTTCCCTCCTCCCCCCAGTCAGGGAGATTCCAGATAGGACTCTGGCATGATGGACTGCCTTGGATTCATAGCAAAGTCTGGAGTAAAGGCAGCCTCAAGGGAAACAACCCCCTTTTTTATTACTCTTTTATTACTATCTCAATAAAGCTGTTTGCAAGGGATTAAGCAGCAACCCAAACATGGCAGGGACCCAGGCAGCAGGGTGGTTTGTGGTTTGACAGTCAATGCACTTTTCAAAATGTTTGCTGTGAATTTTTTTTTTGCACATGCTGCAAAAATTCAATGGATGGTGCAGAAACACCAGGCAAGCAGCTTGGCCATAGGTCTTGTCCCAGCAGCTTTGGAAACTCCCAAGTTCCCAAATGTCCTGACCTTTGGGCCTGGCCAAAGCTGGCCAATGCAGTCAGTGAAGACAGGCTCTGGTCCCAAACCCAGGCCCTGCCTGGCTCTTTTCTGCATGGAAACAAATGATATTTCAGGAGGAATCTCAGCACAGACCCAGGGAAGAGCAGAGGAAAAGGTGTCAGCTACTGTTGGTCTCTTCAGTTGTGAGCAACAACATCAGAGACAAAAGTAAATGAAGTCAGCACAGGAAAAGTGCTGTTGACTGAACCAAGGTGTGCTCCCAGAAATAAGCCCTTCCTCACACCTGTATCCCTCCCACAGAGGGGATTTCAGGACTCCCTAGGCCTTGGGTGGGGATGTCAGCAGACTTCATGGATATCAGCAGGTAGGGAGGTTGCTCAGGAAAGCTGACATTTGGGCATGCTGGGGTGTTAGCTTCTCCCAGAAAGAAGGATTTGGGGGTTTTGCTGTGAAGCTGCACACACTGGCTTGATGCCTGTGAGGAAAAGTTCTGGGAAGTGCCTGCATTTCTGCAGGGTGCCTGCAATGCCTCCTGGGCATCTCTCATGCTGAAGGGCTGTGCAAAATGACCTGTGCCTTTAAAATCTGCAGAAGTGTTATTTAGGTGGAAAAAAATGTTTCACCATGACCATGGTTATTGTTTGTATTTCAGTAATTGACGGAGGGGAGAGAAAGAAAGAGAGAGAGAGAGACACACACACAGAAAAGACCTTCCTTCCCTTTGACAAGTTCAGGAATTTTTTCCACTAATTAAGAACAAAAGCAAAATGCCTGCACTGGGAGGGGGATGGGAGGAAAAGGGGGTCCAGCTGGTGTCCCATAAACCTGGTAGCCATGGACAAAACACCACAATCAAAGCATAGCCTTGCCCTGGAAAATTTGAGACAGTTCTGGCCACTGGAGCAAAGCAGGAGCACTCTTCTCACTCACAAGGGACCCTGCTTTCCAGCATTCCAGGCTGGATGAGAAGCAGCTCCCTCCCAGAAGGATGCACAAATACATATGAGGCTCTTCATCTGTGAAGGGCAAGACCAGTGCCTGCTGCAGTGAGGTGACAGCCAGTGGTGCAGGTCATCCCCTGGGAGGGATGGAGTATGCTTTACACGTCAGACCATCTCTCCAGCTACAGTAAGATGCAGTCAGATGGCTGTGAAAGGACTGAAATGGGTGTTCCTTGCATTCAGGTTTGGCTGGGTTGAGGCTCTCTTTGCTCCACTGAGGCAGGCATGAACAGCCCAGTAATTGAATAAGGCATTTTCCCAGCATGGCCACCTTCAAGTGAGTTAAATGAAACAGAAAGGAGCAGCTGAACAAGATCTGCAGTTTTTTCCCCATGATACGTATTTTCCCTTTCCCATGGATAGTCCCACTGGGTATGCTGTGACCTATTGTTGTACTTATTTATTTACTCAGGTCTTATAGATGATTTCAAAGCTCATGGCCAGGAAGGAGCAGCTAGATGCTGTTGCCATGTGGGACGCAAAATCTGCTCCAGTTTCCCACTTTGAACACAGATGATAAGGCAGGTGCAACCCCCAAACCCAGGACTAAACCCTGTTCCCTTACCTCCTTGCTCTAACCTAGAAAATGGAATATTTCATTACAAGTTCATCCTGTGTGGGTTTTTTTCCAAGCAAGAGGTTAGCTGATTGGAGTGGTTTGGTTTAAGAAGCTGCTTCTCTTTTTGGGGAAAGACCAGGGCTGGGTAGAAAGGTGTAAGGGAAGCTTTGGGTGCTTGGAGACTTCCTGAGGCCAGATACCACTAATCCCTGAAGAAGGACAACCAGGAAGAGGGGATTTATTTTTCCTAGCTGGAAAACATGTATATTTTTCAGCTTGGAATAAAAAAATCCTCCAAGGAATCTGGGTGCATATGCACACCCATCCAGGGAATGGAGGCCCTTGAGCAGCAAATGTTGGGAGCTGGCGCAGTGCTGCTGTGCCTACTGTGCATTGTCTGTGCTGTGGTGCAGATGGGGAAAGATGTCATTACTGCTGGTAGTGTCCCTGGCATATGGAACACTTGTGGCTACAAATCCAAAGTGTTACAAGTGTGAGCTGTGAGTAAGGCGGGTGGGTCTTGAACTTCAGATGTGAGCAGTCCTTACGGAACCAGAGTGGAGGGAAACAAGGGCCTCGTGAGACCTGGATGCCTGTGCTCAGCAGAGCAGTTCCACCTGGCACTTCTGCAGGCTAAGAGAGGTGGTCACTGCAGTGCTTGAACTGGGGAGAGCAACAAGTACTGCTGCTCCCCAGTACTGATAGGACTTGGCTCCCTGTGGTATGTGTCACTGCATGGGAGAGGTCACAGTGCCAAATTTTGGAAGTTAGCAGAGGTCCTTGGATATGGGCATCTGCATCTCAACTTTCCATCACTGGTATGGGATGCCGAGAGTTCCCATCCACAAGTTTGGAAAGGACCTGAGAAGTCTGTGAGGAGCTGCCAGAACCAATTACGGAGAGACATAGTGGAGTAAAGGAGTGGGAGAATGAAGGTAAAGCCCAAAGGAAGGATTTGCTTTTTGGGAACTTTTTCTTTCACTCCTTTCCACCCCTCACCCAGAGACCCCTCCTGCTTGCCAGAAAACTTGGTCAGGGCAAGCATTTTGCCACCTGGCTTATGCACGCACCAGTCAAGGAAACAATTTTGCAACTGAAAGAGGAAATCTCAGTCCTGGCTATTTCCAACCTCTATTGTTTGTTACCCAACTCATGCATTACACAGACCAGTAGGCAAGACAGCAAGATTGCAACACTATGCATGTGCTTTCAGACACTTAATTTTAGCATTGCATTCTCTGATTTGTGGTACTGAGAAAACCCAGTTCTAAGGAAAGAGGAAATCAGTGTTTCTGACACTTGATTTTGACCATAAAAGGAAGCAGTTCATTTGAGTGACCTAACAGGTTTAGTAATTCAGACTGTAATCCTCTGAGTGTCCAGCGAATCCCTGCTGGGGTTTTCCCATTCCCAAGGAGCTGGATTGCTTGGGAGCTCTGAGCTGGGCTGAAATTCTTGAGTGACTGGAGCTTTTGTTCCTCTGATTAAGCTCCTGATCTTTGGACCTTTCCTCTGGGCAGCACAGGACACATGCGCGTCCCTTGCCAAGCAATCTCAGGATGGGACTGGCTTTGCCAGCAAGTGTCAGACCTTGACACCCTTTCTCCTACAGATCCAAATGTGTTTTTAAGGCACTTGTCAAGATGTTGTCCAAAATCTTCCTGCCTTTCCCCAATAACAGGGCTCTCCTCAGCTGGAGGTGTGAAAGGCATTTTTCAAAGAGGTTGAATATAATGAATTTAGGAATAAACAGCTCTGGAGGGAGCCTCTGTGCAGCACTGATGGCTGAGTTCAAAGTGCAAAAGCCCCCTTTGCCTTCTCTTGCACTCAGCTATGCTCTGCAGCATGGCTTAGTTCCTTTCCTGGAAGGGGAAAAACGGCTTTCCATGCTGGGAAGAAATTGGGATTGATGCACAGCAGCTCTTCCCTACAGAAACAGGCCCCAAGACAGCAAGGACCTGCCTCCCTGAGGAGCAAAGGCACCTTAGCTGGCATTGACTGCAGTCCCACAGATACCCTGACCTCGTATTGCAGGGATTCCCCCACCAGCAATGCAGCAAAGAAACACACAGACCTACCAAAATCACAGTGCTTGTCACAAGTGTCCACCCCCCAACCAAGCAAGAAGCAAACCCCAAACCTTGCCAGCTCCTCACCCCACCAGTGCCAGGGCAAAGGCACCAGGCAAAGGGATGAGGCGGAGACCCTTGCTGCATGCCTAGCCATAGGTATGGAAACTGCACATGCCAGGTTTTCTTCCCGATGGCTGCAGGGAGGTCTGTCACCAGGACTCCTTTGAGAGCTTCCCAAAAGCCTGTCCAGGCCTAAGAATGGCTGTGCTGGCCACTTCCTAAAATGTACAAGCATCTTTGGATGTTTGGTGGGTTTTTTTTTTGTTTGTTTGTTTGGTTTTTTTTTGTTTTTTTTTCAATCTTACAGACATAACATGCTTTCAATTCCTCAAAAACAGTGTTCTGCATGTGATCAAAGGCACTATCCTCTGTCCTCCCTCCGTCCCTTCCCCTTCCAACAACACATGTGTGTGCAGATGGTGATGGGAGCTGGGGAGTCTCCTTCTTCTTCTTTTTCAGTAGTCAGTGGGACTATGACACATGCCTGTTTCATTGAGAAAGGTATCAAACCACAGAAGGCCGTGAAAGGGGAAAGTGAGAAGCTGGAGTAGGTGGAACAGGAGTATACTTTAAAGGAAGAAAACTCTTGCTTTTTTCCAAGTACCTGATTGTGCAAGACCCAAGGACTGTGATTTGACTGTGGGACAAAACCATCATGACATAGCTTTGACTGAAGGTCAGCATTGGCCCTGTTTGGTTTGGTGTGTCACTGAAAAAATAGGGGGAAAAAATAAAAACAAGAAAAAAAGAAAAGAGGTATAGGAATATCTGAATTGCTGATCCTGGCTCACCCCTGCAAGAGTGGAGGAGCTGGGAGCAGGTGGAGGGAACCAACAAAGGGGCACTCTTGGGCTCTGTGCTTCTTTGGGAATGAAGCAGGGCTCTGGGTGTTTTCCTGCACCCCCAAGAGCTGAAGCATTGCTGAGAGAAAGAGAGTGGTGTCCTCCATCACCATGGTTGTTCCCAACAGCCACTTGGGAGTAGGGGAAATGCCAAGCATCCTTCACTTGTCTGGATACAATGAGAAGTGCAGTCTGACTGATGAGTTGGAGATTGTAGAAGAGGAAGGAGCAACAGAAATATGCTTATTGTGAGCTAAATTCAAGTACTCACACCAGGGTAACTTCTGCTGCTGTATATACCTGCCTTCCCTATGCACACACTCCGGTGGAAAGGAGAGCTGGGCTTTCTCATCCAGTGGGTGCCCTGTTCTTCCCTCTGGGCTGTTTTGCAGTTGCAGGGCAAGACAGGAATGCCAGGAATGTGAAATCCCGGCACACTGCCCTGTGTCCCGTCCCAGTCTGTCCCCCGCGCCGGCTGCCTCCCGCTTCCCCGGCCCGTCGCAAGAACAGGATATTCACCCAAGCGACGAGCGACATACACTCACACACGTCTTGTTATCAGGAAAAAACACTCAGTCAGCGTCTGGAATGGGCTCTCATTAACTGTGTGGCCACCGGGACTTCCCAGTGGGCTCTTGAGGAAAGCACTCGCTCATGATGGGGTACGGGCAAGTGGGCAGCAGTGGGTCAGATCTTCCAAGGCCCCCAGCATGGCAAGGGCTGGAGGTAAGCCTTGACTGCCGACACAGCCCTGTCATCACCCACCAGTGGTCCCTTTCCTCCTGCTCTCCCACCTGGCAGAGCCACAGGGTGGCAGGGAGAGCCTCTACAAAGCAGAGCATCCCCCCCTGTGCAGGGTTTCACCCTCTCCTTGCTGTGGTGGAGTTAGGGTCCTCAGGCTGAGAGCTGTCCCCAGCCCCCTTTCCCTGCCACCCTCAGTCATGTCAGCATATCGCTGCTTCCAGCACAGGTTCTGCAAAGACGTCCTGTCTCAGGTAAACAGGATCTCGCTGCACTGTGTGACCTTGTTTACCTCCCTGAAAGAATTTGGCTGGAATTTTTTTTTATTATTTTTTTCTTTCTAAGTGCTGGTGAGTCATCCTGCAGAAATGTGTGCTGCCTTTCCACACTGACTCACCTCACCCATTTCTGCCTTTCCCTCCTGTCCCCCAGCTCTGGGGCAATTGAGAAGCCCCATTTAACTGATGATACAACCCACAGACCGGTGCTGGTACTGGTGCCAGTGGATGTGGCAGTGGTGTCTCTGCTACAGAAAACACAGCCAAGCATTTGGGCAGTCTCTGTGCCAAAACACAGGAAAAGCACCAAGTAATTACTCCATTACCCCATGCATTGTCAACTCCAAAAACACCAAAGAAAACAAAACAAAGCAAAAAAAAACCGAAAAAAAATTGTCCTCACTAGAACAATTGCCCAAAAGAATAGAAAAGAGAAAAAAAAAAGGAAAAAGAAAAGAAGAAGAAGAAAAAAAAAAAACCAAAAAAAAACCAAAAAAAAAAACGCCCAATGGACCTGGCTCAGTGCCAGGACTCTTGTTTTCCTTTCCCAACACAATGCATGTTAAATAATACTTCCTTCTCACAACAAGGCCCTCCTGGGCCAGCTTCTGTTTTTCTCCCCTGTTGTGTGGGGGTCGGTAAGCACAAATGGCTCCTGGGAGCATCGGCACTTCAGAGCTGCTGCTCATCTCCACTGCCATGGACCGCCCATTCCCAGCACTGTAGAGGAGTGAGGGCCTTGCTGCTCACCTCTCACTCAGCTTTCTCATGGGGAGCAGCAGGCCCTTGAGCACTTCTCCTGACCTCTCCCACCACTTTGCAGGATAACATCTCCTCCAGGTAAGCTAGGTAGCCATCCCAAACCACTGCCGTGTAACCATACTCAGGCTATGGAGACATCCAGACCAACTAATCACAGCAGCCATATCACACATGCTGATTTATTGCCAGATTAAATATAACAGAATAAGAGAACAATATACATTACACGGGACATGAATGGCTTCATGATATTTCTGGCCTGGTTTCCAGACTGGGACAAGGGGAACCCCTGTTACTTGCATCTTGGCTCTTCAGTTCCCTTTCAGCTTGTGGTCAGTTTTCTTTCCTTCAGGATTTCTCTTCCCGATGACAGTGTCACTGGCACCCAACTGACTGTATTTAAATGTCTGTTTTGCAGAGGAATCCAAGTAAAACTAGTTTTGTTTATTCTAATGTCTTTTCTGAAAAATTTAACATCTGAGATACCACGCCTCTCATTTGTTGGCAGTCTCAATCAACAGTCTCCAAGGGACTGATCAGATCCATATCTCTCTTGTCTGAGGATTGTTGGGATTGCTGATTGAATAACAGGTGCAAGAAAGAAAGGAGTTGTCCTTCTTTAAACCAAACTGAGGCCTTTGTACACAAAATGACATCACTTCAGCTGTATATGCGTCTCCTCAGATTTCTACTTTCTTACATGAGGACACAGGCTGCTGGCCAAAATGGACCCAGTGGCTCAACGCTCAATCAACAGCTTGCTAAACTGGCCAGTCCTGTGCTGGCACAAGGCAAGAGGGACAGATACAGCAGTGGAGCAGAAGGTGGCATGTCTAGTAGGTATTTGGTGTACTTGCCCACTGATGCCCAAAGTTGAGCAAACTCATTTGTTTCAAGGATTGACTTTGCACACTGATGTTCCTGAGGCGATCCAGAAAAGCCAGATCCAAGGTCCCACCTACCTACATTGCCTGGGCTCAAACATCAGTTCCTGGCTCTGAGTAAGGATTTGTGTTCTGGGAGAAAACAAATGCTTTGTGAAAGTGAGATCTTCTTGGCACTGTTTTGGTCTGTTCTTCTCCCATCAGAAGATGAATCTGTCCCCTGCTACAAGGGTGCATGCCACATGTGAGTCACATCAGCAGAGTGATGTCACTGATCAACTTCTTGGTCAGTGAAAGATGGTTTCTGAGCAAAGTTAACCATGTCAAAGAGGTGCTGGAGATGGATTAGTGGGAGTTAGGAAGGAAATTGTGGCAGAGCTAGAACATAGCATGCAGCCCTGCAGAAGTCTGACTGTTTGTACTGGTCCTGTGTTTGCTGTACCCTCCATGCATTCCCAAATCTCTGTGGTGGACATCAGTGGGATTCACCTTACAACAGATATTTAAATGCTGTCTCTGAAGTCCCAGCCAGCTGTCTCATCTTGAGATGAGAGAGAGTGAGATGGGCATGTCCAGAAAAAGAACTTGGTTCCCTGGCTTAAATTTTTTAAGTTTGGTATGAATCATGCTGTGGCAGTGCTCAATGCTCTTTTGTCTAGAGAAGGAGACAAGGGCTGTTGGTGTTTGACTGCTTCATTTTAACTCAGCTCAATTTAAGGTGCTTAATTTTTAGCTGGCTAATGCCAAGAACAGTGAATCCCACCTCAGAAGAACAATGTACCAGTCTATGACAAGCAGCAGCAAGTCCAGGAACACAGCTCATCTCTTGATTTATTTAACAGCTACAGTTATTGCTTAAACTTGATCATGGGAACCACTGTCTCAGCAAATCCATCTTGCTCAACATGCAGAGCATGCCTTGTCCTCCAACAGTGCTGTCAAAGAGTATGTCCTTCAGGGACCTCAAAACACATAGGAAAGAGTTGCTGGGGCTAGCAACTCTCATTTGAGCATGGGGTTTTCCCTGGATCTGGCATGGCACTTGTTTTTATCAACTGCCAAACCTTTAGCAATTCACCAGCTCCTGATAATACAAGTAAAAACCTGGAAAAGACAAATACTAATGCCAAATTGCTGTGTAGATACAGGAGTCCTCATGCCTGGTGGGAACAACCAGGTTCTCCATATTTGCCCCGGTGTCCAGAGCAGCCCCTGGACACCAGGTCTCAGTGACGAAGAGCAGCACTGCTGGCAGATCTCCCTCATGCCAGTGAGACCTTGGTGGAAACTTTTATCCAGCAAATGTTTGTTGCTTGGCCTCTTCTGTTGAGGCAGCAGATGCTGAAGGCTGTTTGGCTAGCTGATTAAACAAATCCCAGTATTTTCTGCCAGACCAGGTGAAATCAAGCTTTTTCAGTCCCTGGTCCTTACAAGATCATCAAGCAGCATCCAGCAGCTCAGTTACTGATGAATATTCAGCTTTAAGAGTATCATTCTGACCATAGCCCTGATAACAATCATGAACGCACATTTCAAATGGCACTTGAAAGCACCAGACAACTACAATACAAAAGGAGTATATTCAGGTCGGGCTGTGTATGTGCTCTTTAAACCATTTTTGATGTTCCTCAGGACCCAAACTTGGAGGCCTGTGAAAATAAGTGATGGGTTTTGCTGGTCAGGACACCTCATGTGTGAGCCTGTTCAGGGCTGTGTCAGTGCTATGCCAACTCAACAAACTGAGATATTGTCAAGATGACTGTTGGAACGATCACTTCCCATAGCAACCTGTCACCTAGAACATGTGCTATTTTCGCTGGGAAAGTCCATCCCTAGCTCTATTTTGTCCCCCATTTGCACCAGGTACACATCTGGGATGCATAATGAAGACCTGCCAAGTTCATCTGTATCACAGAAAGTGGGAAGAAATGGTGGTGGCATCTGCCATGACTGAGTGCTGAGAAGTCACATGAACATTTATAAAAGGAGATGTAGGATGCTACCCCATATGTTTGGCATCTCCCTGCTCCCTTCACTCAGGTATAAACCTTCTGCAGATAATACCAACCCCAGCAGTTTGATTATCCACCAGTGCATGACCCACTGCTCCTCTCTCCTTTGGTGAACAGAGATGTTACTGGAGATAAAATTACTTCTTCATTTACATCTTTTGTACATCCCCTCATAACAAACTACCAACTCCCAACACTAAAAGAGGATCAATTTAGATTAGATAGAAGGCTTCATGAGGTGGCAAAACTCTGGTGAAGGTTGCCTAGTGAGATGGTGAATGACACTTCCTTGGCAACATTCACAGTTAGCTTGGACAGGTCTCTAAGCAGGTTCATTTAGTTGATGTCCCTGCTCATTGCAAGGGGGTTGGACTAGATGACCTTTAAAGGTGCCCTCCAACCCAAACCATTCTAGGATTCTGTGAAAACCACTGGCCATGGCTATGAGGAGCTGCAGCAGTCTGCTTTGGGATGAGGCACATGCATAGTGACAGCTTTATGGTGACATCTGTAACACTGATTATCTATTTTTCCCTTATTTTTTACAAGTTATCCTACAAAATAATTCTATTCATTGGCAACTTTCTTGACATGAACTTCTAGGGGTTACAATGGGTAGTGATCTTACTGAGTCCTGCATCTTTTAAGGGAGTTGAACCACCCATTTGGCCAAACTGTACTGAAAACCAACTTTCTATTGGGTTTTGCAAGTAGACGGTGTTGTACCTGTCAATCTTGCTGAAGCAACAGTTTTCCTCAGAAACAAATCTACCTACGCTGCAGTTTCAGGTTCTTCCTAAGAAAGGTTTTTCTGAAGTGCAGTGTAAGGTTGAATAATTTCAGATGGGAAGTGTAACTGTCTACTGAGAAAAATGGAAAGGTACACTCCATTTTAAGCCCATTACAGAAAGAATTAGAAAGTCATGTGGATGCAAAGCTAATATCCTCTAGATAGTAACTGCTGCATCTAATACTGCTTAGCAATGTGCAAAAATAGAAGTAGAAATCCACACAGACAAAAGCTAAGGTTTTTTTCTGATGTCCATCAGGTGCCCAGACGTGGCTCCTGACCTGTGAACATCCCGTTGGCCTGACTGCCCCAGTGACCCCTCCTCACCCCCATTCTCCCAGACACCTGCAGTTTTCTTTGAAGAAAGGACATGGCAGGCATTTCCCAGAGACATGTCAGGACAAAGAAGGAAAAGCAGAGATGGACTCTATCTGTCAACTCATGATGAAATACGGTGACAGCCCTCCAAGTCCCAAAAGAAAGCTCAATTTTTTCTAGTTAAAAAAAGTGTTTGGCTCATTCATTAGACCAGCTGCTTCCTACATAAGTAAGAGGCATACACAGAGTACAGAAAAGAATATTTGACATTCCTAATCAATTAGATAAGGGGAAAAAACAGTCCATTTTCCTGTTCAAAATAAAATTATTGTGGTTACTTCAGATTTCAAGGGCATTTATCTTTCAGCTTCAGACTGAGGGGCACAGAGTAGACTGTAGGTTACTGACCCAGAGCTAGAGAATGACTAAGCTGCCAGCTGGAATGGAAGAGCCCAGGCTCAGCTCTAGTGGAGCACTGGGATAGGAACAGCTGTGTCAGTTGTCAGCCAAGTCAGGTGTGCCTTAACAGAGCCAGGACTGTGCCAGGCCAGGAAAAACTTGCAGCATGGGAGGAGGGAGTTAAAACACTTCAAACCAAGTTGTTCAAGAGAAGCACTCCCAGATCTTGCCCGCACACTCCCTGACTTTGAAAACTTGTGTAAACATTTAACCAGGGAAATGCCAAGGAAATCAAGGTGAGGAAGAAGGTGGCTGGAAGGGTATAGGAGAATATAGGCATTTTCCCAACATGAGTTCAGCTCAGGATGTTTCAGTGGAAAAGGCACAACCTGAGATGTATTGTGTATCTTTTACTCAAAAACACAGCAAGCTTCAGGCCCCGGGGCAGATGCCAGGAACCACTGCCAGCCCTGCAGCAGAGGCAAAAGGAGCATGTACAGTGGCATGGTGCCTTCTCCTTGAAGATAATGTGTCTCTGGATCATCTTTGAGGCCCCTCTACAGGCCAATGGAGAATAGATGAGGTCTTTGAGATGACTGGCTGTGCTGTCTCACAGTTCAGAGGAAAGCAACAGCCCCTTTGCACTGCCTTGGTGCAACCAGGGTGAGCAGGGTGGGCTGGAGGTACCAGGTATGGGATTTACCCCAAAATATTACAAGCTCCCCCTGCAGTTTTTGGACACTTCAGTCCTGGACAACTGTATCAGAAGTCTCTATTGCTGCGCCTTGCACTTGTAATACCAAGCCTGTGTTCTTCCAATATTTGTCGGGACAGCATGTTCTCCCAGGAAAAATATATGCCAATAGGACAGCAAAATGCCGAAGCCTACAAACCCCTGCCCAGACCCAGCGGAGCCCTCTGGAGACCGCTCTCACACATGGAATCTTGGGCCTGTAGTGCCACCTAATGAACAGGCGCAGCTCAGAGCCCAAATGGATGTTGCCGTGTGCAGGGAAATCAGGCAGACACTTGGTAGGGCACTTCGTGACTCTCTAATGCCTTTCATCCCCCTCCCAGTGCTTCAAAAATTACTTATTTTATCCTCACAACCCTGCTGTCAGGCAGCAGATAATAATACCCCTGTTCTGTGAACAAGATGAGGAGCAGCTTTTTGTTGAGCCCAAATACATAAACCCAAATACACAAAACAAGATAAGAGCAGTTGAGTAACAAATGAGAGTTAACTCTTTTTTCCATGTTGCTTTTGGAAATAGTGCTTCCAAGGGACAGGACAAAGCAGTGACACGGTGCATTGTTGCAATTTGCACCCTTCTCCTGGGAATAATTGGCTTGTTTGTCATGCACCAACAGGACCCACCTGGGTGACCAGTCGTGAACTCCTGTCTTTCAGGAGGCAGAAGCTTGTTTGTGTTTGGTTTGTGAGGGCAGTGGTCAGGCATAAGGATCAGGAATGGCTTTCAAGGGACTAAAGGACATTCCCTCAGAAAGAAACCAGCTGATAATTGGTTTTAACATAGGAGATTACCAAGAAGAACAAATATGCCACACAAAGTGCAAGCTTCATGCTGGTCCCAGCAACTGTGTTCTCAGATCCAGAGAGCAAGACACTGAGTGGTCTCCCAGGACTGCATTCTGGTTTCTGGCTTCTGCTGATACAAGGAGGCATCCCAAGGGACAAACCATCACCCAGGGCAGGAAGCTGCCTTGAGGTGGCAGGGAGTTGCCTTTAGGCAGCCGGCAGACAGTGTGGGGAGTTCAGTCTCTCCCTGGAGCTTAGGAGTTAGGGCTCTGCATTCTTCCTTCTCCCTTTACATTTTCTGTTGTGATCTCAGGTCAGGCACCCACCAGAGCAGAGGCCTCTTTAAAGGTGCTGTCACAGAATGCAGCATGTGTGTAAATGGCAGCCGTGTGGTCAGAATCCTTCCCCAGAAATGGAGGGTCTGAGCTAAGCACTCTCCTCAGCCTGGAGGGACTGTAGGACACTCTTTCCAGCAGCCCCATCTGCTCTATCCCACACAGCATGGCACCGCAGAGCATGGTTTAATATGGTAAGTCTGTAACATGGGTGGAGAGCACCTCCCAGGTTCAGTATCCCAAAGGCATAACCCAGACATGTCCTGGCACGAAGGCTGGGAGCCTACTTCTGGCACCAAAGCAGCAGATCTGGCCACAAATGCCAACCATGTAATGACTGCACAGATGCTGAACCCTCAGCTAAGTGTGAAACGGGCTCTAGCCCCATAGCCGGTCTTGAAATCATTCAAATTTTTCAGAATGCTTAAGAAGTGAAGGAAGTGAGCACTGCCACTCTGGCCCTTCACAAAGGAAGGAACAGGGGACAAACACTGTCTCACATGCAAATAGTCCTCCATGAAAAGAAACATTTTTAGAGCTGGATGCTGTACAAACAGGTGGTGCCAGGAGAATATTATACATGAGAGTGGGAGTCTTTGGAAGTTTTAAGCAATGAACAGCTGAAGAAGTTTCCATAGAGTATGTGGGAGCCAAGGCTTTTCAGAGACATATCATATGCCCACAGATGGGCAGGCTTTCACTAAAAAAACAAAACTCAAATTAATTGAAACAACAAAACTTGATTTCATTAAAATCACAAAAATATTTTTAGAGAAAACAAACCACAAAAGCACTTATTTTCTCTTGCCCACTCACACTTCTTGTCTCGGCTTCAGTGCAGTGAAAATCCTACTACCGCTTCCTGTAGAGGAATTTATCTGAAGTGTGTGTTTTGTGTACCAAATCAGCAAGTTTCACTCCTGCTGTGACAGTCAAAGTGGCTCAGAGAGAAGGAAGACTGATCTCTAGCTAAGTGTTTCTCTTGGAAAGCAGAAATCAGTGTTTCAGCACCTTCACTAGGACATGTTTAGGAATTTTGCATGAGTCAGCACTGGATGACATATACACACAGCCAGGAGTTGTGGTTGGGACACAAATCTCATCTCATCTTGCCCAGGAAAAGCACCATGCCATAGCTGCTTCATGGCCCAGTGAACTCTGAATTTGTCTTGCATTCAGCAAGTGATTCAGTGAGTGAGAATGTCTTGCCCTTGCTCTTGAAAAAGAGAATAATCTGGCGTTTGGGCGCAGTCTCCCAGAAGGTGGGATTTTACGGCTCTGAAGACAGAGGGACAGGACCTTGATCACCAACATTGCTGGGTTTGTGCAGTATTTTGCACAGGACAAGCTGAGCTATCATTTAAAAGGTAGGAAAACAACAAAGCCTCTTCTGATGGCATTTGCAAAAAAGTGATAGCTGCTATTTTTTGCACTGATCCTACTCTGGGAACTAGCTGAGCTCTTCAAGGAAGTCTGGGAAGAAGCACCTACCTGGCAGTTGCCAGCCACACCTGGCTGTGAGACAAGGTGCAGAGGAAAACAGCTGCCCACCAGGTTGATCTAAGACTAAAGGACAAGTGCCAGCTGTGCTGGATTGAGAGTAACACAGTCTGGGATTCTGGCTTACCATCCCACTAAAATGGTCTTCAAGGGGCATTAGATTTGCATCCAAGGCATGGCTACACTTAAAGAGAAGTGCTGGGTACTCACATCTAAAGAGGATGGAAGACTGCAGTTAACAACTGTGCTGTAAGCTGTGTAAGGTGTGGAGAAACCCCATGCTGGGCAAAGTGTCTACAGATGGAAACAAAATGCCACAGAAAGTATTTTTCTTCATGATAGACCTCAACCAGAGCTCTCAGGGGGTCCTCTGCTTGGGCCAGATGATCTTTCCTCTACCCTCTAGGACTACCTCCTTTGGTAAGGCTGGGGGATTTCCACGTTTGTTTTCCTTGTGTTTGCTGTGTAACACCCGGAGGGAGAGCACTACTTTGGGCTGGGGCTCACTCGCCATCCAGCGTGGGGAAATCCTTGTGCTGGGAGCAGATCACAGAGCCAGGTGAGAAACACACAGCAGCACAGATTTAAACACACTGTTCACTGGCTGCTGGTGCCAAGGGCTCCGGATAAACTGAGGAGCTGCCAGCTGGCAGCAGGGGGCAGCTGCATTCCTTCCACGCGTTTTAAGAAACTAACATTAAAAATACTAATTGATGTGAGCATACCGACAGGGTAGTTTTTCTGGTGCCCTTAGGCTTAACTGCACTGATACGCGGTGCACCCTGCGTGTGTCTTCCATGGGGCAGATGGGGCTGCCCCGCGGGCTCAGGACAGCACCGACTGTGCCTGTTTACTCTTTTTTATTCCTGCGATGTGCTCGGAGGCTGCCTGCCGTAACCGCAGTGTGCAAATGAAGCGGACCTGTACTTTCAGGGCAGCAAGATGAGAGTCATCTACTGCTAATTGGACACGCAGCACCGCAGTGAGAGAGGCCGGTTTACCCACCGGCTCAGCCATGCCTTGCACCTGGCATCGACTCTCCAGCTCCTGGACATTAGGGAGGCTGCCAAGGCTGTCTTCTGCTGCAAGGTCGTTTCTTGAAGCTTCACCAAGCAGCCTTTCTTCGGGGATGTGCTGGGTGGTTTTGAGGCTATGCTGATNTATAAATGACCATTAATAAATTTTTAGCATTAATGTAAGTGCTTGTATCAGCTGGAAGCTGAATCACTTAATCAGGCTAGCAGCAATTAAAATGGTAATTTTTTTCTGTACTAGATTCTGCTTGCAATTTTTACTCAAGTAAAACTCTTTGAAGTTAATTGGAATTTTGATTAAAACCTCCTGGATCTGGGTCTCTGAATTTGTACTAAGGAAGGTTCAATATTTACTTTGGTTTTCTGCACATGGAGTTCACTGCTATATATTAGCATAACTGTACAATTAGTGGTAACAAGAACAACTCCAATAAAGATTTCTGTAATCTAGTTTTTGATATACTTCAGAAAAGGTCTTTTATCACAGAATGGCTTTTCAAGTACTCCTAAAACAGGCTGTAAGATCTGAAAACCTTGATTGATTAAATTGTTTGTCTTAATTATTTCTAGCCCCAACGAATGGCTTAGCACCATTCACTTAACGGTAATTCAGAACTTGACGGGGTGGAAGGATGGGAAATGCTCCTGCTCTTTGCCTTCAGCTCTCAGGTTTTGGTTGCCAACGCGAAGGAAAGAAAAAAAAACAACCCTACTGAAATTACATTATAAATTACATTATAACCATTAGTAGAATGAAAAGTAACTGTGGTGGAACAGCTTTTGAAGATAACATTTTGCTCACAATGTTGCAAAATTAACTCCAAGCAAATGCAAAACCCTGACTAGGCTGCAGTGAGGCACTCTAGCATTTTGTGACAGGTACTTTCAGGCAAAGGAGTGCTTTTCTGAAAGCTGTGACATAACTGGCACAAATATTGCTTAAACTTCACTTGAGTGAGTTGCTGGTGTGGGAAAAGCAGAAAGAAAGAAGGGAATAATCACATGGAAATTACACTGATAATACCAAGCATGTGGGTTCTTACTATATATCTCTGTTTATAAAAAGAGTATTAAAACTTGTGATCAAAACGCAGGTCAATTTGGTTTTGAGAACTCCTTTGGTATCCATAAACAAACTTAATATATATATGTATGTGTTCTTGACCTTAAGGAGACATATATTAAATAACGAGCTGTAAACATCCTGGACTAAGAAGTACAAAAGTATATCAATAATTGAAATAATAATAACTGAAAGTTTGTTGTGACTAGGGGATTTCTTTCTTTTATTTTATCCTAACGTGGTCATTGGAGCACAGTTTCTTTCTTTTTCCAGTCTGACACCTCAGCAAGTGAGGAAAAGGAATACAAACAGACCTTTGCAATTTAGGGAAATGTTCTGTTCTTCTTTTGTGTCTACTTTTTCTGAAGGTCTTAATTTTGAGAAATAAAGAAATTTATTTGAGAAATTTTACCTTAAATATTTTCCCTATTCCCTCTAGAACACAGACACAGAATATGAGAAAGGAAGAATTAAAAAGATCAAAGCTTTTATTATTATTAACAATAATTTTGTAATATAGTATAAACGTCTTGAATATGCAACAGCTATGCTATTAAAGTACCAAAACCCTGTTATAAACTGCTAGTTCTGCCTGATGATTATCCAAAGGATCACCATTCCCTGAGAGTGGACTTTGTGTTCTTAGATGGTTTTGGCAAGGGTAAACACCCTGCCAGTTACCCAATCCACACCTGTGGACACAGTATGTTGTGTGCAAATGGACACCTGCAGACTAAACGACTGAGATTGACACATTCTCATTGTATATTTGCCATTTCTACAGTAACATTTGGCCTGTTTCAGACTTCACGTGCAAACAGCAGCCAGTGCATTCAGTCACAGCAGAAGAGCAACTGAGCACACTTGTGGTAGAGTAGATAGTTGCATATGTAGAAATAAGTCCCTGCTCTGATGTAAAAAATTTTCTAGGAGACTTCAAAGAAAGAACCCTCAGTCTGTTGTTGGAAGCAGTGGTTGGGAAGCAAAAGACTGGTGTGCAAGGGAGCCTGGATACCTGAATGCTTGCTCACGATGTCTCACCCAAGAAAGCCTTAGTTGCCTTGAAGAGGTGGCCTGAGGTCCTGCTTGTTCTACGATGACTGACAGCTGAGCCTCTTTGCGCTGGTAGAGGCACAGAGACACCCCCAGAACCCTGGACATCTCATCGGCTGGATAGCTGCAGCTGGATAAATGCTGAAATCAGGATTATGAACTGGATCAAGGTTGAAACAAGGACTGACATCCCATCAGCTGAACTGACACTAGAACCAGGATTGGTGATCCCTTTTCTCTCTTCACTCCCGTTTTTATAGTTCTTTCTCTTTGTCTCTCTCTCTCTCTCTCTGTCTCTCCCCTGCTCCGCATCATCCCACTCCCTTAAATACATCTTTTCTTTTCTTTCTTCCTTCTCATTTTACCCCTTTTTCCAAAACTCACTGCTGTGTGCTTATACAGTAGTTCAGGGACTAACATACCAATTTCCATGGCAAGTGTGTAATTTACTAGTAAAATTTTCTGATCGTTTGCGGGCCCTCAGACTTTCGTCGTTGCTTTCCACCGCGAACATTGACGAATCTCGCCTGCTTCCTTCCCCGTAAAGGTGGGCCGTGGCAGGCACCTGACGCTGAGGCACCCGCAGCG
The DNA here is from genome assembly GCA_013399915.1 of Illadopsis cleaveri. Classification (NCBI taxonomy): domain Eukaryota; kingdom Metazoa; phylum Chordata; class Aves; order Passeriformes; family Timaliidae; genus Illadopsis; species Illadopsis cleaveri. The sequence goes on from VXBB01017342.1 coordinate 256,667, forward strand.
GCTGCCCGGGCAGCGAAGCAGCGCCGGGTTCCTGCCGCAGCGCTACTCCCGCCTCCACCCTCTGCCGCTCGCCCCTTCTCCACGCGCC